>NW_020717026.1:180209-207354 GCF_900518725.1 Notechis scutatus | reverse complement strand
AACTGGTTCGGGGATCGCGCGCGTACATGCCTGATGTGCAGGGGTGGGATTCTACCAGTTCGCACCTATTTGCTAGAACTGGTTGTTAACATTCTAAGCAGTTTGGAGAACCGGTTGTTAGAATAAATTATTGGCCTAATCCTGTAAGGAAGGTAGGAAGGAAACATTCTGGTGTTGCTTACAGAAACTGCCTCTCTGTTAACCCTTATTACACTCTTGGCAAGACTAGACTTCCTGTCTCAGGAACTTCTCTGGAGTTTTTTTCCCCTCCTTTGCTGGTACTTTGCTTGTGTGGAGTGACCATTCAAAGTTACAATGGCACTGAAAAAAGTGACTTATGGCTGTTTTTCACACTTACGACTGTTGCAGCATCCCCACAGTCATGAGAGGCCAGGCGAGGATATGCATGCCTCGATGTGAGTGATATTGAGTTGGCCACACCTAGCCAATAACGTGACCACCAAGCCACGCCCACCAATTAAGCCACGCCCACAGAACAGGTTGTTAAAAAATTTGAATCCCACCCCTGCTGACGTGTGCTATTGCGTGCACGAACAGCAATACAATAATCCTTACCTGCTATGTTACTTTGAGGGAGTAACACAGCTGAGAAGCGGCAATCTGCTCTTCCGTGCTGATCAGCTGGGACGATAAAAATCAGTACAGCGGGTGGGCGGGAGGGCCCACATGATTGTCGGAGCGAACCAGTTCACTCCCAGCTGATCTTCAGAGCTAGGGATTCGTCCGAACCGGCAGAATCCCACCCATGGCTGGGAGGGAGACTCCAAAGATGGAGGAGTAACTCCATAAAGCTTTGTTATACCACCAGGGATTGGTTAGGTAGGTTCTCGCTCAGTCAGTCAGTGGAAGGTCAGGGGTAATCTATCCTGGCAGCCATTTTATGCGCCCAGATGTGTTTTCCTCAGAGAACACGGCTCTGGTTAGCATTTATGACATCGCCACAGAAAGGCAATAAATCAAACTCTACGACACCGCCACATAAGGGAATCCTCGACATACAACCACAGTTTAGGCCAAAGTTTACGCTGCTAAGCGGGACATTTGTGAAGCGGGTTTTGCCCCCATTTTATTACATTTCTCTCCGCCATTGTTAAGCAAATCACTGCACTGGTTTAATTTAAGTCACCCGGTTGTTAAGTGAATCCGGCTTTCCCAGTAGACTTTGCTCGTCAGAAGGTTGCAAAAGGGGATTGCATGACAACCCCCCCCCCCCAGGACGCTGTGACCGTCATAAATATGAGTCAATTGGCAAGCCTCTGAATTTTGATCACCTGACCATGGGGAATGCTGCAACGGTCATAAGTGTGAAAAGCCGTCATCACTCACTTTTTTCAGTGCCCCTGTAACTTTCAACAGTCACTGAATGAATTCTTGTGATCAAAAACTACCCGTATTTAGGAGCAATTTAACAAAATATTAGCAGCAAACACAGAGAAAATATTAACAACCAGCCAGGATTGAAGTTCTACAGGTTGCTAAGTGAGACATTTGTGAAGTGAGTTTTCCCACCATTTTACGACTTTACTCGCCACTCATTGTTAAACGAATCCCTGCAAGGGTTAAAATTACCAGTTGTTCAGTGAATCTGGCTTTCCCCATAGACTTTGCTTGTCGGAAGGTCGCAAAAGGGGATCGCGTCTCTCTCTCTCTCTCTCTCACACACACACACACACACGGGATGCTGCACCAGTCATAAGTGTGAATTTGTATCACGTGATCGCAGGGATACTTCCACGGTCGTTAAGTGTGGGGAAACGCTGATAAGTTGCTTTTCTCAGCGCCGTGGTAACTTCGGTCACTGAATGAACTTATTGTAAGTCGAGGGTGAGCTGCCTAGCACAATTCCTGCTTTCAGCTCATCTAGGGCAGGGCTGTCAAACTCGATTTCATTGAGGGCCGCATCAGGGTTGTGTTTTGTTCAGAGTATTGCAGTGTAAATTCAGCGCCAGAAAAAGTAAACACAGATGGCTGAGGCTTCATTTAACTTCTTCATAAACACATAAAGTAAATTTTACAATACCAGTCGTAGATTTCTCCAACGTGGAGCAAACTCAAACAGAAGCAGACATGTTACAGGTTCAGAGCAGAGCAGCAACTCAGCTTCAGCTCAGAAACAGACCTCAGTTTCACTTTAGTTCAGCGGAGGAGATAAGCAGTGTCATTTTCAATAGACAGACTTCAGAGCTGCAGAGCTTAATGTATAGAGCCATGCCTAGGCTACTTCTAGTTTCAGTTTCCAAACAGTCCTCATTGGCTGACTTAGTTGCTAGGCCTATTCATTGGCTGACCTTGTTACCATGCTCTATTCCAGTTCATGAATATACTCTTGACATGTTTGACCTGGGGGGGCAGGGATGCGTGGCTGGAGGGGGGGGCATGGACAGCTTGACAAAACTCATATCGGGGGCGTCTGTGGTTACCCAAGCGTTCTGCCAGTGAAAATGGGTTCCGTTTCAGCCAAGACAGCCTCCTGCCACCCTCTGCTGGCAAAAATGGAGCTCCCGGCCTCCATTTTCTGCTGCAATGGCCTGCTGCTGCCCTCTGCCGGTGAAAACAGAGCTTGTGGAGCTGTGCGTGCCCCCCCCCCCCCCCCCCGGGCTCCATTTTTGGCCGTGACGGCCTCCTGCCATCCTCTGCCGGTGAAAATGGCGCTTGGGTGTGTGTGCATGTGAGCTCTGTTTTCACTGGCAGAGGCACCGCGGGGCAGAGCCCTTCACTGTTTTCTAAGCAACACTAAGCAACCCCTGGGCCGAATTCAGCCCCTGGGCCTTGAGTTTAACCCCCCCCCCCCCCCCCCCAGGCTGGGTGTGTGTGTCTCGCCAGGTATCCATCTCGGCTGTTTGTCCAGAAAAGGGGCACCCGGGAACTGCTTAGGAGCCCCATCTTGTGTCAAAGTCCTGAAAAGAGGTCTGTGAATTAACCCCTCGTTCGGGAAACCGTCTGCTGACCGTAATCCTCTCCCAAGATTTACGTGGGTGATTAGCATGGCTTGGCCCGGATCACGCGTTGTGGGACTGGAATTCCGACAGGGTTTCACAGGGGGGTTAGCTAAGATTCTTTGCAGTTCGGGGAACCCCCAAATCCCACTCCTGGATGGCCCCTCCCCTCCCTGGAGTCTCCACGTGGCCCGTTTTGGATGCTGGGAAGTGGAGGGCATGCACGGAGGCTCGGGGAGGGCAAAAAATGGGCTTCCTAGAAGTTCAGGAAGGCCGGAAATAGGCCCTTTTCTGGCTTCCAGAGAGCCTCCAGAATCCGGGGAGGCCATTTTTGCCCTCCTGGAGGCTCGAGGAAAGCCTCAGGAGTCTGGGAAGAGCAAAAACACCCCCCTCCGCCGTGGTGCAGGAGGCCAACTAGGCCACATCGACTGTGGCCACGCCCACCCAGCAACCAGGCAGAGGACCCTTTGCTGAAATTTTTTAAGCCCACCCCTGGATTCCGACAATGGTGCTTCCCGCTCCGGAGTCCTTCTCTCCGTTTGGGTTCATCAACCGAGGCTTTCCGCGGTAGGAGGTGTGACTTGACGTCCCTGTTGGGCAGCATAAAAGAGAGAAAAAGAGTTAACACAAGCATTTCCGTCCTTTGCAGAGTTTAGACTTTGCCAGAGTGGATCCTTCAGCCTGGGAAGAGCCCCCTCCCGCAGACACCCCACCCCCTACCCCAAAATTGGCACCAGAGCCCTCCGACAGTAGTTAACAAATTTGCAGTTTATTTATTTATTTCTTAATGTAAAGATAAGGGAAAACTTTAAATACAAGGTAACCCCCGACTTGCAATGGTTCGTTTAGTGGCCGTGCAAAGTTACCGCGGCATTGAAAAAAAAGTGGCTTACGACCATTTTTCACAGTTATGACCTTTCCTCCATGGGCAAGTGAGCCGAATTCAGACACTTGGCCACTGACTCGTACTTATGATTGTCCCAGGATCACGCGATCCACGGGTTACTAACTTATCAACTGTGGTGATTCACTTAACAACGGAGGTGAGAAAAGGTCGTAAAACAAGGGGGCAAAGGTCACTTCACAAATGTCTCAGAAATTTTGGGGCTCCACGGAGGCTGTGTGTTGAGCCCTACCTCTGTTTCAATCCACCAGAGAATTGTTAGCTTTGCATAAAAATTCTTACAACCTGTTCGACTTTTTTTCGCCCCCTCCCTTCCCATCAATCTAACTCTTGATTCAACGCATAGAAGCCGTGTAACTAAAGTGCAGGTAATTCTTGCCTGCACAAAAGGCTTGTCTCTGTAAGGGCTCTTGTGAATTTTCTTTTTTTTTTTACTTCCCGCAAAAGGGGAGTCTAAAATTCTTTTCAAGGAGAAAAAAACAGATAAAACAGAAAATCAGAGTTGGAAGGGACTTTGTGGGTCATCTAGTCCAACCCCCCCCCCCCCAAGCAGGAGACCCTACACCATTTCTGACAGAGGGCAGTCCAGTCTCTTCTTGAAAGCCTCCAGTGATGGCGCTCCCACAACTTCCAAGGGCAAGCTGTTCCATTGGTTGATTGTTCTCACTGTGAGAAAATTTCTCCTTATTTCCAGGTTGAATCTCTCCTTCTTCAGTTTCCATCTATTGTTCCTTATCTGGCCTTCGGGTGCCTTGGAGAATAGCTTGACCCCTTCCTCCTCTCAGGCGCAGCCCCTCAAATATTGGGAACACTGTTTTCCTGTCTCCCCTGGTCCTTCTGTTCCCTAGACTAGCCATGCCCAGTTCCTGCAATTGTTCATCGCATGTTTTAGTCTCCAGTCCCCTAATCACCCTGGTTGCTCTTCTCTTGAGATTCTTTCTAGAGTCTCAACATCTTTTTTTATAGTGTGGTGACCAAAACTGGACGCAGTACTCTAGGTGTGGTCTTACTAAGGCTTTATAGAGTGGTATTAGTACCTCCCTTGATCTTGATTGTATGAAGCAAAAGGCTTGTGGATACTGGGGACTACAGTCCAGTAATTTGTAGCGAACAAAGTCCCTTCTCTGTTTTTGGCATCTTGTGTCTTGATCTCCTTCCAAAGTAAATTGTGATTGCAATAACAACATCATGTCCCTATCAAGTCTCAGCCTGGGCATTTTCTATGCCGGATCTAAAAATGTGGAATTTCCTGCTCAGCTCTTTGATAAAGCCTTTTTTTTTTTAATGATTCCCTGTTACACCTGCTGAAGTCCCAAATTAATCTCTCAACTGGAAAATACGGAATTTCCTGATTTTAAAAAATGGTTGGCATAAGGCTCGAAAACTCAAGGAAAAGGAAAAAAGAAAGAAGAAGGTGCCAGAGTATCTCACGGAAGGAGGCAAAATATGATTTTGCTTGGGACGCTAAGGCATCGAGAGCTGGCCCTGCCTTTGACCAGGGTGTCAGCGTCTTTGTGAGCTTTTAGGAAGACCCTGCGGTCTCTGTATTACTGGACTTTCATGTTGGGGTCCCAGGGTGAGGTGGGGCATTTGCAGAGGCCCTATGCCATGCCCCTGTCGGAATCTGATTCGGAGGGGGAGGCTGAGCGAGAGTGGGAGTGTGGCTCTGTGGACTGGGGAAGAAACTGGGGAAGTCCGGCTGGGCAGAGCAGGGGAGAGGTAGAACAAGGCAGAGGGAATTCAGAGGAAGATCCAGGCCATCCCCTCTTCATCCTAGGGCACGCACGGAGGCACGGAGAAGGGAGCAACGTGAGTTGCGTGGCTTACAGGGGAGGAAAGGGCCCTGATTCCCTTCATTAGCTGCAGCTGGAAACACAGTGTTTAAAAAGGGAAGTTGTGCACAGCAAACTGTTGAGAGCAAATCGTGAATTATCTGGTATTGTCGAGGCTTATCTGGGTTCCTGGCGTCTTCCCAACTGTGTGTGTTTTGCTGGCCTTTCAAGTCTGCAATTCCTTCTCCTGCCCTGTCCAGTTAATTGCTGCAGCGTGGTTTGTTTGGATTTTTAATTGCAGTTTGCATGTACTTTGTTTTGGGACTGAATTTCCTCCACTTAAAGACTTTTCTTGAGAGAGATTTTTTCCTCCAGCTGAAGGTAACCTGGACATTGGGGGCAAAGTTGGAGGTATTAGGTACCTCTGTGGTGCAGTGGTTAGAGTGCAATACTGCAAGCTACCTCTGCAGCCAGCTGCCTACAATTTGGCAGTTCAAATCCCACTAGGTTCAAGGTTGACTCAGCCTTCCATCCTTCCAAGGTGGGTAAAATGAGGGCCCAAATTGTTGGGGGCAGAGACTGGCTCTGTAAACCGCTTAGAGAGGGTTGCAAAGCGCTATAAAACAGTATATAAGTCTAAGTGCTATTGCTATTGCCATTAAAGGGACTCTTCTTACTTATGTGACTGTGTTGCCTTTGTGCCACACCCCCGGTCATCACAGCCTACAAGAAGATGGGGTGGTGGTGGAAGTGATGGGAGCTTTGTCCTGGCCAAAGGTCCCTTGAGACAGATTTGGCTCTTGCTCCTACATCGTTGTGTCAATGTAATTCGTGTTCCCTTTGGCTTCCCCTATAGGGCGAAGGAAGACCTGTTGGAAAGCACAATTCTTTTAAATTAAAAGGCGAGCCGGGGAAAAACTCCCGAGAAGCCCACCTGGCCCCAAAAGAAGCCCGCCTTGCTCAGACTGAAAAAAACACACGCCAGCATTTGAATTTGGAAGAAGCAGAGGGTATGTCATTTTTAAAATATATGCAGTAGTGTGTGTGTCTCGTCTGCCGTGGCGACCCAAGTGGAGTGCAATGATCCCTTCCGGCCATGTATATTGGCGATGCAATAAACTTCATTCGCTCTGAAGTTACGTTCCTGTATTGCTGGAAGTGTTTGGGACGAATGTGAAGGACGTCAGAGCTGAGCCCTGCCTGGTTCTTGGTGCTCATTCGCTTCGTCTCGAAGTGAGCCCCTGCCCCACGCTGGGCGGGGGCTGGGGAGAAGAGAAGGAAGGGGGAATTCTGTGATCTACCCACAGGGTACCCGTGGTGTCATCGACAGGTCGCTCCGACCTCCTGAATCCTCAACTTTTCTTTGGAAAACAGCGGTTCATGATGGCTTTTCTTATCGATCCATCGTTGGGTCTAGGACAACCTGCCGTGGCCATCTTGCCTCGGCCAACTCGCTGCCAAATGACTCACGGTGGGACAAGAAGTTATACTAAGATCGAAGAAATGGTGGAATAGAATCGTTAAAGAAAGGCTGCCAGAGGAGAGACCAAAACGCAACGGGAATGAGACAAATTAATATATATATATATATATATTTTTAATGATTTTAAATAATTAAACAGAATTGTTGGCTTGTGCCTAGTGGGTTGGCCAGGGCGAGGTGGCTCGCAGCGAGTTGGCCACGGCGAGTTATCCCATTGCATTGCTTATCAGTCCATAGTTGATGTCTCCATCGCGGCTTCCACCAGCCCAGTCTTTCCGGAAGTTTCCACTTTGGGTTAAGGGAGCCTCCCTACCTCAGAACCTTGAGCTGACCCTCGATCTGGAGCAGTAGTGGGATCCTACCTTAATCGCTACCAATTTGGTGGGTGATTGTGCGTGCGTGTGCACGCCCCTAACGCGTGTGTGCCTAACAAGCCAATCAGCTGAGAGGATGAAGAAACGAAAAGCTAGGCCTCCCACCCGCCCCCGTGCGCTTTTCGGTCTTTTATGCACTCAGCTGATTGTCGGAGGGCTCTTTTTTTACTCGGCCGAACCAGTAGTGATTTTTACTACCGGTTCAGCCAAACTGGGACGAACCGGTAGCATCCCAACCACTGATCTGGAGAGGCCGGGGGTTAAGGGATCCTTTCCCCAGGCCCTCCCCGGCCCACCTCTGCTTTCCAACTTGCCACCGTGGCTTCTTCCTTCTGGCGCATTAAAGGCAACACTTGGCAGGCAACAAAGATTGAACCGCTTCTTCAAAAGCCAGGGGCATGTTTTGCAAATTAGGGATACGCATAATATGCCGGGATATTCCCACGCTTGAGACAGTTCTTTTACCTGTTGCGAGCTTAGGTGCCAGTGGAGGTAGTCCTCGACTTATGACCACAATCGAGCCCAAAATTTCTCTTGTTAAGCGAGACCTTTTTCAAGGGAGTTTCAGGCCATTTCCACCATCTTCCTCGCCCCCATTGTTAAGCGAATCACTGCGGTTGCTAGGTAAGAAACATGGTTGTTAAGTGAATTGGATTCCCCCCCGCCCCCCATCATTTTTGAATGCTGCACGCGTGCGCTCACAGAACCAGTTGTTAAACCGATTGCAGCCCAGCACCGATCATAGGCCAGCCTTGGGTATGTCTCACTCGCTGTGCCTTTCCCTGTTTTTCAAGCCCTTGTTTACTACACAAACACACCCCTTTTTTTCCCAAAGCAGGCATTTCCCCTATAAAATTCCTATCGCCAAACCACCTTGGAAGAAACCAGGCTCCGAGAGATCACGAAGGATCTTGCGTTCACACTGGATTAGTAGCAGGCTCCCTGTGTCAGGATTCCGGCAGTTACCCCCCATTCAAATCATGAGTCTCGAGCCAAACTTCCAAAACTTAAAAAAGATTTATTGGGGGTTAACATGCCAGCACTGCCTGGGTATAGCTGACTCTGAGACACCTCATTCCTTGTCACCCTTGACCCTGGTTTCCCCCCCACCCCCTGGGTGTATCATAATTTATATTCTCCAATGGGACACATCCATAGCCCAGAATCATCAATCAGGCTCTCCAGTTAGAATTTTGTGTGGCAGAAACTTTGTTCACCTAGTTACTATCTCTGAAAACATTTATGGAATGCACTTTCGGTTTTGCAAGCTGCTGCACTGCTCCCCCCTCCCTTTCTGTTGGCAGCTCTAAAAGACCATAGAAATATTTTATGAGTTGACACCCTGTTCCTATGGACTAGCCACGTTGGCACCAAGGGTCTCCTTGGAAGAGTCAGGATCAGACCGGGGTGGTGGGGCAGAGATCCCCTAGCTGACACTTCTGGAATGAGGTGGGGCTGAGTGGTTCAGTCAGTCCCATCCTCTCGGGTGCAGTTTGGGTCCAAGGATCAGGAGGTGGACACACAAAAGACCAAAAAGATGATAGGGCCACCTCCGGTGAAAGTCCAGGTGTCAGGGTTCCAGGTAATAACACCCACAGCAAAGAGAACTACGAGGCAGATGAATTCCTCAAAGAACAGGTTTATTGGATATATCATATTGGCACAGGCTGGTGAAAACTGACTCTGAATATTCTTGTGGTATTCACCTAATTAAAAGTAAAAGTTTTGTCCTTCCCCCAAACAGTCACATGGTCCAATCAAAGTGTCACCCGGCTGCCTGGTGACTTCACTCCTCCCCTCTCTGACCATCGGTGGGAATGTCCTTGGTTCCCAGGGGAAAATATTTTGTTTTGACTACAAAACCCCAGCTATCTCTATTTCCCCCCTCCCTATCCCCTAGCTCCAGTGTGGCAACCCTGAACCCTCAAAATGGCTTTGGTCAGGTCAGCTTCAGGGTTGACACCAGGCTGGTCTCAAGGACAGTGTCCAATGGGACATTTGATGGTTATGGGTGTCGCCACATTGCTTGCAACCCTTAACAAGGCATGATTTCTCCGCAGAGAGAAAGACAAGTGTTTTTCCACCCAAGGTGTTTAGCGTCTGCGCAGGCATCACCTTGGTATGGCCACCACTCTCCAGAGCATCGAACGAGCCACATCTTCAATTAGAATCATAGGGTCCTGGGGTTGGAAGGGGCCAACCCCCTGCCCGAGGCAGGAATCCTCATACCATCCTAGACAAACGGCTGTCCAGTCTCTTCTTAGAAAACTACATTTGTGCAGTTCAGCGATCGGTTCATTTTGTGGTTCAGAAGACTCCTGGTGATAGGGCTGGAAGGGACCTTTGGAGGTCTTCTAGTCCAACCCCCTGCTCAGGGCAAGGAGACCTCAATGCCATTCCAGACAAGTGGTCAGCCCAATCTTTTCTTGAAGACCTCCAACGATGGGACACCCACAGATCCGGGAGGCAGGCTGTTCCATTGCTTCATTGCTCTCACTGTCAGGTGAGTTCAAGGTAGGACCTCTCTTTGAGGAACCTCTACCCATTAGTGGTGGGGCACCTGTCCCACCGAACAGCAAAGCCATGGCTTTGGGGGATAGCCCAGACGATGACTTTGGACCACCAACACGGTAGAGGACCTGACTCCCAGCACCTCTGTCCAACTACTTGTTCTAGGCTTCCCTTCTAGACCAAACACCTTCAGCAGGTAGGTGAAGCTCTCTTGGATCCTTCACAGAGAGAAGTGTTGGGAAAAGCCTCCTAGCTTGGGCCATTCAAGGGGATGGAAATAAAGACAGGGCATCTAATGGTTTGCCGCCATGGTGGGGGTTCAACACTTTTTCCTACCGGTTCGGTGTGAGCATTTGCACACGCGCAGCATTTGCAACTCCCCTTCTGCAAGCCCTGTGTGTAAAGGGTGGGAGGGCCCAGCAGCCGATCATCGGAACTACCAGTTTGGCCGAACCGGGCTGAACCGGTAGCATCCCGTGAAATGCTTTTGCTGGCCTTTGAGCTCCTGGATGTCACCCAGGCAGGTCAAGGGGCGGGAAGCATAACTTGTATAGAATCCTCCAAGTGCAAAGGTTGAAGGGAACCCCCCCAGAGATCATGTAGTCCAGTCTCCTGCAGGAATCTCTTCCGGCAGCTTCTTCGATGGAGGAGCAATCAACTCTATTGCTGGACAGGTGTCTTTTTTTAAAAATGATGATGATTAGGACAATCCTCCTTTTGTGGCTAGCCTGAATCACGAAGTCTTATCACAGCAGGCTTTGCCTTCTGACTTGCCTTCCAGCTCGTTACCCCCCCCCCCCCCACCGCACTCCCAGCCTAAACTTTTCTTACTACGTAGAGAGACGGTTGGGTCTAGTGGCCAAGGTGCCAGGCTAGAAACCTGGGAGACCAGGAGTTCTAGTCCCGCCTTGGATCCAAAGCCTAAGGAAGGACCATAAGATCAGAGTGGCAGTTCTGGGATCCCACCACAATGCTGCATCTGCATTCCAGGCAATTTTGGACAGCCGGTCCTGAAAGATCCCCTGTTGGCCCACCGGCCAGGTAGGTACATTCCCCGCCCCCCTTGTGAAATACTTTGCAAAGGAAAAATTCAAGCTTCATGTCTTGTCCTGGGCTGCTTCTCTCCGCTTGTGGCGATGTGGCTCTATTACACCAGGGGTCCCCAACTGCTCAGTTGCTTCCTGCCAGGGTTCTGGCAATTGCCCCCATTAAATCATGAGCCCCGGCCCAAGCTTCAAAATAATTCAAAAGATTGATTAGGAGCAACATAGCAGCATTCATCGGTATGAAGCCAACTCTGGTGGACGTAATTTATAGTCACCTGTGACCCTCTTTCCTCCCCTCCCCTCTGGGTGTGTCATAAATCAGATTCTCCAACCCGGGCTGCGTGTCATCAATCATGTTCTCCAATGGAGGAATTTCTTGGGCAGAAGATCCGGTAGGTTAGCTACAATCTTTTTAAGATCAGGGTGGAATGTACTTCTCGTTTTAAACTGTCGACCTGCTCCTTCAAATTATCCCCCCCCCCCACATTGTTTATGGCAACTTGAAAGCATGCATAGGAATGTTTTACGAGTTGACACTCGATCCGTGGACCCACACAGGGCCCGCATCAGTAGTGGGATTCAGCTGGTTCACACCACTTCAGGAGAACCGGTTGTTAACTTTCGGAGCACTTTGGCGAGCTGGTTGGTTGGAAGAACTGTTTAGGGCAAGAGAACCGGTTGTTAAATTATTTGAATACTGGCCCACGTGCCAGGAACCAGGCCACACAAACAAGCAAAGCCCCATCCACAAACCACGTCCCCTCCGATCCATGGAAAAAACCCTTTCTCCGCGGAACCCAGTGCCCAAAAGATTGTGGGGGGGGCAGGGGTGGAATGCAAAAATTTTTTAACTACCGGTTCTGTGGGTGTGGCTAGGTGGGCATAGCCAGGTGGTCATGTGACTGGGTGGGCATGGGTGGGTGTTTTTTGTTTTTCCCTACTGGGCCGCAGGGAAGCTGCCTGAGAGCAAAAGGGGGCACAGGGGGCCCATGCAGCACACACACACCCCACACCCCCTTTTTTTGCCTACTGGGCCTCAGAACAACAGCGAGGGTGGGGGGAATCAGCTGTGCCGTGTGATTTAGATTAGCTAGAAAACAAAAAAAATCCAATGATTTCTTGCTTTCTAGCTAATCTAAATCTCATGGCACAGCTGATCTTTGGAAAACAGCTGATCAGTGGGTGGAAAAAAGGAAATACCTTGGTCTTCCGAGCGAACCGGTTCGCTCCCAGCTGATCTTCAGAGCAACCGGTTCGCCTGAACCGGGCTGAACCGATAGAATCCCAGATCCACACCAAGGCCAGTTGAATTCTTATCAAGGTTACAGACTTCTTTTGTGGCCGTTTTACCACCTAATCATAGGTAGTCCTCGAGCTATGACAGGGCCCCACAGTTCCACCCTGAGGTACCAATATTCTCTTCTGTCATTTCCCCGTTAACGTCCAGACCGTTGACAGTCCACCAGCCGATTTAACAACAGTTCTTTGAGTGGCACTGGGAAAAGAGACTTACGGTTGTTTTTCACACTTACGGCCGTCGCAGTGTCCCCCGTGATCAAAACCCAGACTCTTGTCCACTGACTCATAGTTATGACAGTCGCTGTGTCCCCCATGGAGCTAGGGGAGTGTTCCACAATCCCAATTTTGCCGGCCTCCCACAAGCGAAGTCGACGGGGAAGCCCGATTCACTTTGCAACCACAGCAAGAAAAGTCATAAAGCGGGGCAGCCGCTCCCTTTAAACCAACGTCTCCCTTTAGCAGCAGCAAATTTCAGGGCTCCGTTGTGGTCGTAAGCCAAGGACTAGCTGTAGTAACGTTACGATTTTGGCAAATTCGCTTCACAATCGTGGCAAGGAAGGCCGTAACGTGAGATCACGACTCATTTAACGTGCATTTCCCTTAACAACATAAACATTGGGCCCAATTGCAGTCATAAGTTGCGGACGAGCTGTATTTGATGCTCCATTCTTGATCTGTTTTTGTGGCTCTCCTCCCAGAACCCACAGGGCTAGTTTACACACAGGTTGCACGAGGGGGTAGCTGAGCTATTCCTTGGCTGAGCTGTTCCTTTGTCCTCTTATGGCTTTTCTGTGGTGATGTTAATGCTAGCCAGAGCCCGTGTTGTCTGCGGAAAACACATCCTGGCACATAAAATAGCCCGATTGCAATAGTAACTTGAGGACTACCTTAGAGTAAATATCGGGGGGGGGGCAACATTCCTCCATAAACTATGGCAAAGAAACTTCCGCTGGCATCTTGGAGTCTTAGTAGACAACCAGTTGAATAGGAGCCAGCCGTGTGCAGCAGCAGCCAAAAAAAGCCAATGCAATCCTAAATTGCATTAACTAGAGGGATTCAATCGAGATCAAATGAGTTACCACTACCACTCTATAAAGCCTTAGTAAGGCCACACCTAGAGTACGGCATCCAGTTTTGGTCACCACGCTTAAAAAAAGATATTTGAGACTCTAGAAAGAGTGCAGAGAAGAGCAACCAGGATGATGAGGGAACTGGAGACTAAAACATATGAAGAACGGTTGCAGGAACTGGGCATGGCTAGTCTAGTGAAGAGAAGGACCAGGGGAGACAGGAGAACAGTATTCCCAATATTTGAGGGGCTGCCCCAGAGAGGAGGAAGGGGTCAAGCTATTTTCCAAAGCACCTGAAGGCCAGACAAGGAATAATGGATGGAAACTGAACGACAGATTCAACCTGGAAATAAGGAGAAACTTTCCGACAGTGAGAACAATCACCAGTGGAACAGAAGTTGCCTTCGGAAATTGTGGGAGCTTCATCCCTGGAAGCTTACAAGAAGAGACTGGGCTGCCATTTGTCAAAAATAGGGTGTAGGGTCTGCATGGGTGGGGGTTGGACTAGATGATCTCCAAGGTCCCTTCCAACTCTGTTAAATCTGTTAATTCATTTACCATCCCTGGAGGCTTTCAAGAAGATCCTGGACTGCCCTCTGTCAGAAATGGTGTCTAGGGTCTCCTGCTTGGGCAGGTGGCGGGGGGGTGGGGCGGATGGACTAGATGATCTCCAAAGTCCCTTCCAACTCTTGTTATTCTTCCTTGGCCATGAAACTCTTTTTGATTTGTAATTCAGATTCCAGAACGAGAGTGCAAGGATTAGAAATGTTTGATCTTCAAGGCTGTCCATTCTGATGCTTGCTTAACTCCAAGCAGGACAGGCTTGAAGCAGATAAAAAAATTGGATCTCCCTGCATGGAGTTTAATTCCATGTTAGAAGAAAACCTTCAAGAGAGGAGGACAGTAGAGGTAGTTACAACCGTTTGTTCAGTGACCGCTCCAAAGTTACATCGGCCCTGAACCAAAGTGACTTGTGACCGTTTTTCAAACTTAACGACTGTTGCAGACTCCACATGCTCAACCATGTTGCTAACGTAACAACTGCAGGCCTTCCCTTAGCCACGGGGGCAAGAAACAGGCTGTAAAATGGGGCAAGTTCACTTAACAACTGTCTCACTTAGCAGCAGGAATTTTGAGCTCTCTTGTCATAAGTCGAAGACTGCAGATATAGGTTTATTTAATGACCATTGGAAGTTAAAGTGGTGGGCTTTTGCAATGCTGACTCTCAAACTTCTGGGTTTTTTGCCATAGAATTTTTCGAACTTGTATCCAAAGTCCAGAGCAACCGAGCTGACGACCAGCGAGGGTTGCTACGAAAAGAAGACCTGATTTTGCCAGACTTCCTTCAAATGCCCCCGTGCCTGGCGGGCATTTCCACATCTATCCCCTGGGAACCTCCAGGCCCTTCCTCGAGAACGCCTCATCCTGACGGTCAGGAGGAAAGCAGCCCGGAGGACCGAAGTTGCCTGCAACCCCCAAGTGACTCGGTGGCTGGACAGCGAGGTCCAGAGAAGGCCCTGGGGCTGCCCGTGGCCCTTGGTCAGGTGGCCAGCGAGGGAACCGTCCCCGCCACTTGTCCCCGCCCTCCGAATCTGCTTTTGCAGGGCAATCCGAGATGGAAAGAAGAGGTGGAGACGATGGAGGAAGAGGACGTGATCGTGGCAGACCTCAGCCTGGTGCCCAAGGGGGACATCGGCAGCCCCCCAAGCTGCAGGCTGACCCTCTCTGAGATGGGAAGCCCCACTGAGTCCAAAATGGCCTCCGAGAAATTCAGACCAGGTATTTCCCGATGTTGAATGCCTTAGGAATCATTCCCTGTTATGCTTGTTGCACTGTTTGTTACACCGGCTTACACGCATTCAAAAAAAAACACCCATTTGAGCCTCTATAGCAATGATGGCGAAACTTTTCGTTGTGTGCTGAAGGTGCGTGCACGTGCAATAATGCGCATGCGTGCCGGCATCTACAATGCAATGTGCCTCATGCCCCTGTGCAGGCGTGTGCAACACTCCCGCCCCACCCCCTTACCGGCACTGCACATGCACGCGCCTCCGAGCTGATTTTCTGCCCGTTTGAGGCCATTTTCGCCCTCCCAGAGCAAGGTCATTCTAAGGAAACAGAGGGAAACAAAATAGCGTCGCAACCTCGTGGGCTAACACATCACAATGCGAAGCCCTGTCATCTTCCCTCTTCCCTTTTGCCTCTGTGTTCTAGGTCCGCTCCATAAGCCTAGAACCCACCCCCAAGGGAGTGAGGGAAGCCTCGAAGACCCAACCTTCCCAAACCCTCGTCGTGACGTCTACCCTGCCGAGATCAGGAAGGAAATTGGTAGACCTGAACTCCCAATCCACGGCGTCATCGATGTGGACAGCGTGACAACATCGCAAGGCCCACCGTGGTTTTGTCCTGAACCAGAGAGCCGCGTCCTTTTCCACGGCGGTGTCTCAGAGTTCAGGGCCGGCCAGCCAAGAAGACCAACGAGAACTCAAAGGACATCCAACCTTCCCGCTTCCCCAGCTGCCGGGAGCGAGAAGAAAGAGGAGAACGAGGGCCCTTGTAAGGCCACTTTCGTTTGAACGTCTGGACGCACAACTCGGGGGGCTTTGGCTCACCTGTGGAGCCACCATGGGTGCAGTGGTTAGAGTGCGGTACTGCAGGCTACTTCTGCTGCCTGTCGACTGCCTGCAATTTGGCAGTTCAAATCTCACCCGGCTCAAGCTTGACTCCACCTTCTGTCCTTCCGAAGTGGATAAAATGAGGACCCAGATTGTGGGGGGCAAGAGGCTGACTCTGTAAACCATTTAGAGAGGGCTGCCAAGCACTGTGAAGTGGTACATAAGTCTAAGCACTATCGCTAACTCTGCCATGGTGGCACAGTGGTTAGAACGCAGTATTGCAGTCTAACTCTGCTCACTGCCAGCAGTTCGATCCTAACCAGCTCAAGGTTGATTCAGCCTTCTCTCCTTCCGAGGTTCATAAAATAAGGACCCAGATTGTTGGGACAAGAGGCTGACTCTATAAGCAGCTTAGGGAGGGCTGGAAAGTACTGTAAAGCGGTATATAAGTTTAAGTGCTACTGCTAAGTTGGGAGGGAGGGAGGGAGGGAAGAAAAGGAAGGAAGGAAGGAAGGAAGGAAGGAAGGAAGGAAGGAAGGAAGGAAGGAAGGAAGGAAGGAAGGAAGGAAAGGAGGGAGGGAGGAAGATCTGTGTCATCATGGTTAGAATGTAGTATTGCACGCTGACTCTGCTCATTGGCAGCAGTTCGATCCTGACTGACTCAAGGTGGACTCATCCTTCCATCCTTCCAAGGTGAGTCAAATGAGAACCCAGATTGTTGTGGGCAAGAGGTTGACTCTGTAAACTGCTTCGACAGGGCTGTAAACGCACTGTGAAGGGGGATATAAGTCTAAGTACTAGTCCTCCCTCCCTCCCTTCCTTCCCAGTGGTTAGAATGCAGTATTGCACGCTGACTGCTCATTTCCAGCAGTTCAAATCCCACCAGGCTGAAGGTTGACTCAGCCTTCTGTCCTTCCGAGGTGGATAAAATGAGGACCCAGATTGTTGGGGGCAAGAGGCTGACTCTATAAACCACTTAGACAGGGCTGTAAAAGAACCATGAAGCGGTATATAAGTCTAAGTGCTATGGCTACTCATGCAGTGAACACTCTGGGCAGAAGGGAATCTGGTGTCGCCCGTTTGAGAACACGGAAAAGATGCAATCGGCCCAAGCCTACCACCATTGCTAGTCCCAGATCAGAAGAAGGCCAAGTGTCTCTGAATATTTCTCCCTGGATCCCATGACAACTCACCGCATATCCCAACTTGCCACAGCTGGCTCACCGCGGCCAACTTTCCATGGAAAAACTCACCACGTGTTACACTAATTTTGAAGGAACGGTGGAATAGAATCGTTTTTTTAAAAAAAGGAGGGACAAAACAAAACGGGAATGACAACAATTAAAAGCATTTTTAAATTCTTTTAAACGATTTAATGGGATTGTTGAATTGTCCCATGCCGAATTGGCTACATTGAGTTGTCCCGTTCCGTTTGTCCCAGGGCAAGCTGGCCACGGTGAATTGGCCAGGACTACGGCGAGTTGTCCCGTAATGTTTATCCCCAAGGAACAGCTGACAATCCTGTGATTGTTGGGGAAGCCACACTTCACACTTAGATGGAAGGACCCCTTGAATGTGGGCTCGGGGCCTACTTGTATGACACCACTTCTGTTTAATGGGAAGGATCACAACACTGGTAGTTGTGGTAGTCATTCACAGCCACTCACACACTGGTCGTTTGCAGCAAAGCAGAAGTTTCTGGCATGTACTGGATCATGCCACCCCCAAAGTGGAATTCGAACTCTGTTCTGGTGGCCTAACATTCTGGAACGTTTTGGTTTTGCTGTACAGGGCTTTCTTTTGTCAACTGTGTGTAAATCATCATTTAATTTAAGAGTAAACTATCTTTTTGAAATTACACCACGTCTTCGGGCTGCATCACTCAGTAGGGATCCTGGGAGATTAAAAACCACATTATTTCAGGGCGTAACATTCAAAAGTAAAGCACAGTCAGTCCTCAACTTATGACCACAACTAAGCCCCTCCCCACTGATGCCTGTTGCTAAGTGAAACATCTGTTAAGTGAGCTTTGCCCCCATGTTACGATATTTGGCTTCCCTGTTGACCGGGGCACTGAGACCGTCATAAACACGAGCCTGTTTGCCAAGCATCTGAATTTAGATCACAAGACCAAAGGGGGGGGGTGTTGCAAAGATCATGTAAAAAAACAATCATCGGTCACTTTTTTCAGTGCCGTTGTAACTTCGAACAGTCACTAAGCGAAGCGTTGTAAGTCAAGAACTGCATTCTAAGGGGAATAAATAAACCCTACCCCCCTTTCTTTTCCTAGGCCACAGGAGATCTGGAGTCTACAATGCAGAAAGCACGTAGGCCCGTGATGGTGAACCTATGGCATGTTTGTTACAGGTGGCACACACAGCCATTTGTGTTGGCACACAAGTCGCAGGCAAACTTACCTCACTGCGCATGCACGCACCTCACAGCTGATATTTGGCTGGTTTGAGGCCTTTTTCAGCCTCCCAGAGGCTTGAGGAAGGCCTCTGCAGGCTTTGCAGGACGAATGATAGGCCCATTTCATCACTTCCTGTATTTCTGGAAATACCGGAAGTGACGAAACGGGCCTATTATTCGGCCTCCAAAGCCTGCATGCAGAGGCTTTCCTCAACCCTCTAGGAGGCTGAAAAAGGCCTCTAACCAGCCGAAAACCAGCTGAGGCACAGTGCAGGTTAGGGGGCGGGGCGGGGAATTGTGCGAGCATGTGCAGGGGTTGGACATGCGCACATTGCCTTCTGGGTGCTGGCACGCGAGCACGCGATTGCAAGCGTGTGCACAATTTTTGGCACAGGAGCCCAAAAAGGTTAGCCACCACTGATATAAGCTGATCAGATGGGCTTTGTTCAGTGGTGGGATTCAGCTGGTTCACACCGGTTCAGGAGAACTGGTTGTTAACTTGCTGAGAAGTTTGGCAAACTGTTTGTTGGAAGAAATAATTAGGGCAGAGAACCAGTGGTTAAATTATTGGAGTCCCACCATTGGCTTTGTTGCATGCACCAGCTCAAAGGATTGTGTAAAGAATGAAGAATCCTAGAAAAATGAAATCCATCCTAGAAGAATGAAATATTTTGGGTAATATTAAAAAGGCAGAATATTACATTTATTCCCTAAAGGAGAAATGGAGAAACATTGCTCTTAAAGACAGAAAGCAGCCCCCCCCCCCCAAGTCTTCCTTAATAGCCCACAGCGGATGCCAGCACTTAAGAGATTAAGAGCTTATTGAAAGAGGAAGGTGTCTATCAAGATGGCTCTATTCATAAACAAAGCCTAAGCACCAGAGCTCACTGTAACAGCATTGCCAAAAAGGCATTAAGAGTTGTAAATCTAATCTTACGAAGCTTCTCCTCTGGAAATATTGAATTGCTAACTAGGGCATACAAAACTTTTGCTAGACTTGTACTCGAATATAGCTCATCAGTCTGGAATCCGCACTGTATATCAGACATTAATACAATTGGAAGGCAGGTTGGTAGCAATTGCTATTTTCTGCAGTCCTAATTATCCATTGAAGCCGGTGGGATTGTTAATTCATTCTAAACAAGTGGAGTGGGGAAACGGAAGCATTCTGCAAATATTGATCCTCCCCAATTCTCCGCAACCTTCCATTTCTCTCCCAACAATTGGTACATGGAGCAGGTGAATCATTAACCCTTGTGGAAGTCATTGCAGAAGTGAAACTCATTGTAAAATGAAGTAAATTCATTTGACAGCATGCGTCCCCATCTTGCTTTGAGTTCCCATTTGATCCTTCAGTCCTGAGATACAAAGACTCCAGGAAAAGCTCCCAAGGTTGTTTTGTATTTAAAAGAAAAGAAAGGGAAAGGGAAATGGGATGACCTGGAGTGTACCACAAACATAACAAAATCCAAAATGTAAATAAATGTCCTTTAATGCCTCCAACTTGGCCTCACTGTTCAATAGCACTCAGTTGGAGATAAAACGTACTCAAAAATAATCTTCAAAAGAAAGCAATACAGTCCGAATTTAATGAGCAGATAGGTGAAATAAAAAAAAACCCAAACAAACTACAATGACAAAATGTCCACAATGGAACAGGAGAAGTATTTACCAAATTCAAGGAGATAACAAGGCACAGTCTGTTGGAAGACACCCACCAAGATAACTTCAGACCAAAATAAAACACGCTTTGTTTCCAGCGTTTGCCAGTATGCAGGTCCAAATTCTTATGCCGTTGTCACACCTGCATCCCATGAAGAAGATCAAGGCCCTCTCCTCCCAAGTAGACCACATCTCTTCCTTATCCTCTCCTCCCTGCGTGCCCTAGGATAGATAGGAGATGTGCCTGCGTCCTCCTCTGACTGCCCAGCCGGCCTCTGCCCTTCCCCAGCCTCCTCCACAACCTCCGGAGCCCCACCTCCACTCCCTGTCAGCTGTTCGTCGTCTCCCTCAGAGTCTGACTCCACCAGAGGCATGACAGGAAATTAGTGAAAGAGAAGACAATGAAAATCTACATTTTTTCCATGACACTTGCTCTGGTTTCGGGTCTGAGGAATGCTACTACTGGGCTGGTAAGTGTATGTAATATCTGCTTGCTTTTCACATTTTTGCTGGCTGAATCTGGAGTCCTAAAAAGGAGAAATTTGGGGAGGATAGCGGGAAGAGAGAGATGGCTTCCAAGAAATGCTCCTTGTGGCCCAGATTTTCTCCTCCTTACAGAGATCCAGATCTTTCTAACAGGAGTAGATAAAGGGTCATCCTCAACTTACAAATGCTTTATTTAGTGACCATTCAGTATACAGGACTGCTTAACCACGGTGGCAAGGAAGGTCATAAAAAAATGGGACAAAACTCAGGGTCTCCCTTAGCAACAGAAACGTTCGACTCGATGGCGGTTGTAAGTTGAGGACTGCCTTGGATTACAACCTGGAAATGGAGTCTGCGGTAGGTAGAGACATGGAGTCACACGTTAGTAAAGATTGGACGAAGCAGGTGGCTTGTATTGAGGAAGCTGGTAAACACGCAGGTCTTCTCGTCTGGAGACCAAAATCCTTTCCTGAAGGAAATACAGGCGATCCTTGGCGTACAACAGAGTCCAAAATTTCCGTTGTTAAGTGAGAAGTTGCATTTTGACACCACCACCCCCATCTGATCCCTTCTCTTGCCTCCATTCTTAAGTGAATCCCTGCGGTGGCTAAGTTAAATCACCCGGTTGTTAAGCAAATCCAGCTTCCTCCATTGACTTTGCCGGTCAGACGGTTGCCAAAGAGGATATCACATGACAACCCCCCCCCCCCACAAGGACACTGCAAACCGTCGTAAACACAAGTCAGGTGCCCAGCCTCTGAATTTGGATTGCGTGACCACAGGGAAGGCTGCCAAAATGGTGTGGAAAACGGTCATAAGCAGGTGTTGGGCTGCAAAAGAATTAGCAACTGGTTCTCTGCCTGGTTGCTGGGTAGGCATGGTGGGCATGGCCTAGTCGGCCTCCTGCACCATGGCATGAGACCTGTTTTTCACCCTCCCCGGGCTCCGGAGGCTTTCTTCGATCCTCCAGGAGGACAAAAACAGCCTCCCCTGGCTCCGGAGGCTCTCCGGAGGCTAGAAACAGACCCATTTCTGGCCTTCTGGAGATTCTGGGACACCCGTTTTTCGCCCTCCCTGATCCTCCACGCAGTCCCTGCACTTACCTGGGATCCAAAATGGGCCTCATTGAGACTCCTGGGAGGGGAGGGGAGGGGAAGGGTGGGGAGGGCCAGCCAGTCATCGCAACTCGGTGAACCCGATGTAAAAATTAACATCCGGTTCGCCTGAACCAGTGCGAACCGTTAGCAGCTCCATCCCTGGTCATAAGTCAGTTTTATCAGTGCTGCTGTAACTTTGACCGGTCACTAGGTGAACCCATTGTAAGTCGAGGATTAACCTGGAGGCAATCCTGTGCCTGCCCCTCAGACCTTCTGGCTGGGGTTGCCCGGAAGAATGGGTTTCCTCATCTTTTGAACCTCTCCCTAAAAAGAGATTAAAAATAGGGGGAGGGGGGACAAAATGAAACAAAAGTTTGGCAAATTAGTTTCAGAATACAGGCCTTCTCCGGGAATTCCTCTCCCGCCCCTTCTGTCCCAATGGCTTTGATGATGACGTGATGGATGATTGATTGACCAACACGAGGAGAGCAAGGGAGGACACCGGCCTCGGAGAGAGACTGCAGGAACAAGTTGAGGGTTGTTTTCTCTCTGCAACTTGCAGGAGACTTCGCCTCACTAGTCTCTGAAATCCCGAGTCCCTTTTCACACAGAACCTTCTCTTTCTTCAACCCTCTTTCTATTAAATGATAGATCATAGAATAGCAGAGTTGGAAGGGACCTTGGAGGTCATCAAGTCCAACCCCCTGCTCGAGCAGGAGAGTCCATTATTCCAAATATTAGCCTCTGCCTAGGATCAAACTCACAGCCTCCTGATTGTGAGGCAAAGAACTCCATCTCTCTAGGCCACCGCCATGGCATCCTTCAGCTTGCTTGGAAACTTCACCTTCCAAAATACGGAAGCAGGATAATGAGTGAGATTTAACAACAACAGCAACAACAAAGTTGGAAGGGACCTTGGAGGTCTTCTAGTCCAACCCCCTGCTCAAACAAGGCACCCTAGACTAGGGATGGTGAACCTTTTAGGCACTGAGTGTATGTGCATGAAGTGCCGGAAAACTGAAGACTAGCATGCCTGTTTTTTGGCCATTTTTCGGGCTGTTTTGGGGCTGTTTTCCAAAACATGCACGCCAGAAATCAGAAGAGCAGTTGGCGACAGCATGAGTGCCCACTGAGAAGGATCTGCATGCCACCTCTGGCACATGTGCCAAAGGTTTGCCATCATGGCCCTAGATCACTGGTGGCTAACCTTTTTGGGCTCCTGTGTCAAACATTGTGCGCACACTTGTAGACTCGCACTCGCGTGCCAGCACCCAGAAGGCAATGCCACCTCTGGCACATGCCCCCCATGCCCCCTATGCATGCACACGCAATCCCCACCTCCCACCCACCCCTTACCTGCACTGCCCCTCACAGCTGATTTTCACCAGTTTGAGGCCTTTTTCGGCCTCCCAGAGGCTTGAGGAAGGTTTCTGCAGGCTTCTGCAGGCTTTGCAGGACGAAAACTAGCCCCGTTTCGTCACTTCCGGAATTTTCGGAAAAACATTTTAGAGAGAGCAAGAGACAGAGGATCTGTTTATGCGGGGGAAAAGTCAACCAGTCACACAATTTATTCTGACAAATTGCTTCTTTGAAATAAATTTGCATTGCTATTATTCCTAGGAGGAAATAAAAGCAGGCATTAAGACAACAGCCAACCCTCAGTATGAAGTCTATCAACACCAAGGCACCAAAAAGAATGACATGGAACAATCCGGTCAGAATTTAATTATTTATTTGCTTACACACAGCAGACAGAATCTTGCCAGACTAAACTCTTACTATTCTTATCCTGATAGATATACCCCAGGAGACACTAACTAGGCAGTGGATATCCTAATTCTTTCCTCTGCCTCCTATGCAGCTCTTTGCTGAGCTGCCTCTTTTCTCCTTCTTCCCTTTCCCCTTCCTGCTTTCTTTCCTTCCCTAACCTTCCCTTTCCTTTTCCTTCCTTTCCTCTCTCTATCCTACCTTTTCCTTCCCTTTCCTTCCTTTCCTTTCCCTTTCTCTTTCCCTTTCCTTACTTTCCCTTTCCCTTCCCTTCCCTTTTCCTTCCCTTCCTTTCCCCTCTTTATCCTACCTTTCCCTTCCCTTTCTCTTTTTCTTCCTTTCCCCTCCCTTTTACTTTCTTTTCCCTTCCCCTTCCCCTTTCTATCCTACCTTTTCCTTCCCTTCCCTTCCTTTCCCTTTTCCCTTCCCTTCCCTCCTCCTTATTACCTTTCTTTATTCTTCTTTCATTCAAGATTTGTACAGTTTTTAGCTCTGTCAAAAAAAAACACCTTCCTCAGTAAAAGTTATTTAAGAAAGAAGGAAGCGAGTTAGAATTGTCATGGCAAGGACAACCCTAAAGAGAAAACCGCCAAGGGATCCACAGACAGAGGAGACCAATGCAGTGAATAACCACCCTAGAGGAGAATTCTCTACCTGGCCTCCAAGACCTGATCGTGGCTTGGTGTCGCCTAACAATCCTCTTTCCAATTGTGCTGTTCATTCATATGAGGCCAATCCACCGCTGCCTTTTTTGATTTGCTCTTTGACTGCTTTCTTGTGTAGATGTTTCCCATGACTGCAGACGTAACCCTTGTAGAAATGGTGGCACTTGTTTCAGGGAATGTGACCAATGTCCTCAACGCTGCATCTGCCCTGCAGAATTCATGGGGAAACAGTGTGAAGTTGGTAAGCTGAGTCTCAAAAATGGCTTTCGTTTTGAAAATTGCAACTGGGCTGGTTTTGTGAGAACGTTTCGCTTCCTATCCTGGAAACTTCCTCAGTTGTATTGCATGCTGTGGCAGATGGACATTCATGGATGCTTGGTTAGTTGAGATTCTCCACTGGGTCCATAACAATTCACTGCAGCCAACTCTCCATGGCCAACTCACCATGGCCAACTCACCATGGCCAACTTGCCATGACCAACTCACCATGGCCAACTCATCACGCCCAACTCACCATAATCAATTCATTATGGCCAACTCACAATGGCCAACTTGCCATGAACAACTCACCATGGCCAATTCACCATAGTCAATTAACCACAGTCAACTCATCACAGCCAACTTGCCGTAGTCAATTCACAGTCAACTCATCATGGCCAACTTGCCATGGTCAAGTTGCCACAGCCAACTCGCTGCGGGACAAGAGTTACACTAATATCAAAGAAATGGTGGAATAGAATCATTAAAGAAAGGATGAAAGAGTTGGGACAGAATGAAATGTGAATAACGAACATTAAGATATGTATTTATTTATTTTAAATCATGAAATTGAATTGTTAAATTGTCCCGCAGCAAGTTGTCACGCAGTGAGTTGTCAGAGGTGAGTTGGCTGTGCCAAGTTCTCCCATGATGTCTCCACCAACCATCCCTTCTGAAGGGTTCTTGACTAGCCTCCGTTACGTCCCAGAAATGGTCCAGGAGGGAAGGGTGGACTCAGCTCTTTCACAGAACTCTTGCATATCCCAGTTCAAATGCCATCGGGAAACCGAGGCAGCTACCCCTACAACTTTCCCAGGCGATGCTGGGTCAGATACTGTTCTGACCCACGCCCTTTTCCAACAAATCAAATACAATCCAAAGGGAACAGAAACCTTTTAATACTTTTACCAAAATAATTAGCTGTGATAAGCACAAGCCTTGCCAAACTGTGCAAGACTTGCCAAAAGATAACAGACAAGAAATAATTTGCAATACAAAAATCTTCAAATACAAACTCAGAATAATGGAATGTCCACAAGGCTGGAGGTTCAAAACGTCTTTGCCTTCTGCAAAGTACCTTCATTTCACAGCTGGCTATTAACTTCTTGAAGGAGGGGCCATTACCTTGCAGCCTTACTCCTGAGTCGGCCGTGCTGCTGCAGCTTCTCTTTCCTGCAAGCAGCCCTGCATGCTCACGCACTTGGCACAGGCTCCTCGGGAACCTCCTCATTGCTGCTGCCAGCCCCCACAATCTCTGGAGGCAGCAGTCCACTCCCTAATGGTCCTGGCCCCTCAGCTGAGTCCTCGCTCTCTTCAGCCGTCCACACCTGCTGCCGGCTAACCACAACAGATACTGGTCTGCCACCAGTACCCTCTTTTGGTCCATCCTCTGAAGACAAGGTGTGTTCAGCAACCCTCCGATTTCTTACAAATGACCGGAAGTAAACCTGCTGCACGGTTGAAGCTGGGGGTGGGAAGATGCTTCAGGATGAAAAAACCGATTTTACAGCTCTTGATTGCAGACACTGTGGTCCAGAGACTAAAGGCTTTTATGCTTTCCTCCATTGCAGCAAAATGTTTTGATGAGACTCTGTATGAATACTTTGAGGTTGGAGACAGTTGGGCCGGAATCTACCAAGGCTCAATACAAGCATGCACCTGTGTTAACGGCAAAATAGACTGCCATCCAGAAATGTATACAGGTATTGTGGCAGGGGAAATGTTGATTAGAATGCTTCCTTTGATGCATTGCAAAGAGATCCATCAATCGGAATAGAGCTGGAAGGGACCCTGGAGGTTGTTTAGTCCAACCCACTACTCAAGCAGAAGACCCTATACCATTTCAGACAAGTGACTGTCCAGTCTCTTCTTAAAGACCTCCAACCCACAACTTCTAGTGGCAACTTCTGTTCCACTGGTTAATTGTCCTCACTGTTAGGAAGTTTCTCCTTAATTCCAGGTTGCTAGAATTAGTTCCAGGTTGCTTCTCTCCTTGGCTAGTTTCCATCCCTTGTTTCTTGTCCTGCCTTCTGGTGCTTTGCAGAATAGCTTGACTCCCTCTTCTTTGGGGCAGCCCCTCAAGTACTAGAATGCTGCTATCATGCCCCCCCTAGTCCTTTTTATACCCAAACTGGCCAAGCCCAAATCCTGCAACCGTTCTTCATATGTTTTAGCCTCCAGGCCTTTAATCACCTTAGTTGCTCTTCTAAGCGAGTAAACACTCTATGGTGAGTAACCCTTTCAAGGAGGCATGAGTACAGCAGGAGAGGTGCTGAGCTAAAAAGGGTTATGTGATTGGCTAGCATAAGAGAAAGAAGAAAAGAAAGAAGGAAGGAAGGAAGGAAGGAAGGAAGGAAGGAAGGAAGGAAGGAAGGAAGGAAGGAAGGAAGGAAGGAAGAAAGAAGAAAGAGAGAGAGAGAGAGAGAGAGAGAGAGAGAGAAAGAGAAAGAAAGAAAGAAAGAAAGAAAGAAAGAAAGAAAGAAAGAAAGAAAGAAAGAAAGAAAGAAAGAAAGAAAGAGGGGGAGGGGGAGGGGGAGGGAGGAACAGAAGAAGGAAGGAAGGAAAAGAGAAAGGAAAGGAGGGAAGAGGGAGGGGGAGGGGGAGAGGGAGGAAGGAAGGAAAGGAATGGAAGGAAAGAAGGAAAGAAGAAAAGAGAAAGAAAGAGAGGGAGGGAGGAAAGGAATGGAAGGAAGGAAAGAAAAAAGAGAAAGAAAGGAAGAGGGATGGAGGAAAGAGGGAGGGGGAGAGAGGGAAGAAGGAAGGAAGG
>NW_020717026.1:152648-163194 GCF_900518725.1 Notechis scutatus | reverse complement strand
GGGGCTCCCCCGAACCCCTATGAACCCCCAGCAGCCTACCCCTATGAGGGGGGGGGGTCTACCCATCGGTTTCCCCCTAACCAAAACGCAGCTACCATTAGAAGTTACCCAAAAAGAAAACCCTGGCTGGCTGAGATTTGTGACGTCGTGTAGCTCTTCCATTTACCTTCACCTTCTCCTCTGTCTCCCAGGGTGATTCGGGGGGGCCCTTGGCCTGCGAAAGGGATGGTGCCTTTTACCTGTACGGCATCGTCAGCTGGGGTGACGGTTGTGGCAAGGCCAGGAAGCCGGGAGTCTACACCAAGGTGACAAACTACGTCAATTGGATCGACCAGGTGATCCAGCGCCCGCCCAAAGGATAATCAGGGTGCCTTCGTAGAGGGAGCATCCACCTTCGTGGGGTGCACCAATGGTGCACTGCACACTCTTGAGAATAAACGCTCTTTCTACCAAACATTTTCTTTTTCTGGTGCTGGCAGAACGAGGAGAAAAAAAGTGGACTCCAAAATCCAAGATGTCCTACAAGGAACTCAAGACTCATGCTTCCCTTGGGATTCCTGCCCAACGTCCGATTAACAGCGTAGGAGAGAGCAGATGGGTTGGTCTTCTTGCTGGACAGAGACCTTGGAGGTCATCTACTCCAGGGGCTGCCAACCTTTTGGACCTCAGGGACCACCAAACTCATAATTTCATATCATAAAAAGACTTCAGGTAACCACAAATGTGACCAGAGGTCCATTAGCACACAGTTCTGCTTCCGGGTGTCAAACAGGATTATTCTTGGTTAAATCTCTGGCTCTTTGAGGGATTACACTGATTAAACCAGGGATTGCCAACCTTTTGGACGCCAGGGACCACCAAACTCATAATTTTAAATCCTGTGGACCACTAATATGAATTTTGACTCACGGTGGCTTGCTGATGTTGATGGGAAAGTCAGTCCCCTGTTTCAGAGCTGCAGTAGTCACAGGACTGGCCCTTGGGTCATCCCAGAGCAACTGCTCTTCCACTTGGGTGCACTGGCCTGCCATGGACTGGAGGAGCTGCTCCAGGATGACCAAAGGGCCAGTCCTGTGACTACTGCAGCTCTGGAATAGGGCACCGACTATCTCACCAACGTCAGCAAGCCACACCCGGGGCGGATTTCCTTCCCCCACAATTGGTCTCACCTTCCAGTTCCAGCTCACATGGCTCTATTTAAGGTAAGATTTGTGCTCGGCCAAAGGGTGGGAGCCAGCGGGTGGGTGGGCCGTGTGAGCAGCACAGCCTTGTGATCCCGCATTATCCTGGATTAATTGCTTTGGGAAGGGCATTTCTCTGCAGACCACCCACATTTTCTCGCGGACCACCGGTGGTCCCAGGCCCAACAGTTTGCAACCCCTGTTCTAGTCCAACCTCCTGCTCAGGCAGAATCCCCTATCCCATTTCAGACACACGGCTGTCCAATCTTTTCTTAAAACCTTCCAGTGTTGGAGCATTCCACAGATTAATTGTTCACACTGTCAGGATAGCCGATCTCATTGTACGCACGTTGTACTCTGACAATAAAGGTAACAATAAGGAAATTTCTCCTTAGTTCTAGGCTGCTTCTCTCTCCTTGATGAGTTTCCACCTTTATTGCTTCTCCTGCCTTGTGGTGCTTTGGAGAATAACAGATAATCAGAGTTGGAAGGGACCTTGTAGGTCATCTAGTCCAACTCCCCACCCAAGCAGGAGATGCTACACCATTTCTGACAGTCCAATCTCTTCTTGGAAGCCTCCGGTGATGAAGCTCCCACAACTTCTGAAGGCAACTTCTGTTCCACTGGTTGATTGTTCTCCCTGTCAGAAAGTTTCTCCTTATTTCCAGGTTGAATCTCTCCTTGGTCAGTTTCCATCCATTATTCCTTGTCTGGCCTACAGGCTTGACCCCTTCCACTCTGTGGCAGCCCCTCCTCAAATATTACAACACTGCTATCCTGTCTCCCCTGGTCCTTCTCTTCACTAGACTAGCCAGGCTCAGTTCCTGCAACTGTTCATCATTATGTTTTTGTCATCTCCAGTCCCCTCATTATCCTGGTTGCTCTTCTCTGTACTCTTTCTAGCTTGACAATAGCTCGACCCATTTCTTCTTTGGGGCAGCACCTGAGCTATTGGAACACTGCTATCCTTTCCCCCCTGGTCCTTCTTTTCATTCAACTAGACATACCCAATTGATAAAACATAGAATAATAGAATTGGAAGGGACCTTGGAGGTCTTCTAATCCAACCCCCTGCCTAGGCAGGAAACCCTACACAACTTCAGACAAATGGTTATCCAATCTCTTCTTAAAACTTCCAGTGTTGGAGCATTTACAACTTCTGGAGGCAAGTTGTTTCATTGATTAATTGTTCTAACTGTCAGGAAATTTCTCCTTAGTTCTAAGTCGCTTCTCTCCTTGGTTAGTCAACTTAGGGACTTAGGCTAGGAGACACTCTTAACCCAACAGAGAAAACTCCAGGAACAAACTTATCAATTTAGGAGCATTGATGTATATAGATCAATGAAAAAGATAGGGTTGCTTGTTTTTTTTAATTAAAAGGGATATAACAAATACTCTTTTACCGAGCCGTATTACAATTGAACCCATTTCAAATTTGAAAAGACATAAACGTACAAAATCATATTTGAAAAAGACAGTTTACAAACATTTTTTTTAAAAAAAAAAGAAAGAAAAACCTCATATTTGCCTCAAAGAAGGAGAGTTAGATTCAAAAAATCCCCCCTTTCAGGTGGGAAATTTCTCCGGCAACAAATGGTGTTCTGGATTACTTTGAGCTGTGCCGTTCCTTGGGAATATGATCGTTTATTGCAAAAACCCTACTGATGAACAATCAACAGAGTGGAGAGCTTTTTTCTAACGATTGCATGTTTCTTTCTTCTCTCTTTTGGGCTCCGATGTCCCCACATGCAACCCTATTCTTTTTTTTTTAACGTTGTTTGAAAAAAGTTTTAACCCGCTCTGGCGCCTACCACGTACCATGGGCCTGGATTACAGAAACTGAACAATCCTTTCTCACGATTTGTCTTGGGGTCACCCCCATGGGGAAGCCAGATCCGCTTAAGAACCTGCAGCGATTCATTTAACCATGATGGCAAGAAAAGTCGTAGAACAGGGCAAGACTCACTAAATGAACGTTCCATCGAGCCACAGAAATTGTGGTCAAGAACTGCCAGCCTGTTTTTAATCATGCTGATTTCTCGCAGTTGCTTTCTACGTGCGACCTGCATTTTACGATTCTACTGGGTGAACATTAAATCCTTTGGAAAAACTGGCGTCGTGTTAAAATCCCCTCATGCAGTAGAATCTCTGGTCTGGAACACTTAGGACCACCACCAAATCGGGTTCCGGCTAAGAAATTCACAATTTTTTTCCCCACAGCTGATTCCAGCCATTTTATTTTTGTAAGCACCAAATTTCCAAAATTAGGTTCAGATCACGACCAAATCGGGTTGCAACCAAAGTTATGGAATGAATTATGGTGGTCACCAGAGGTTCTATTGTATGTACATTCTGTGTATATATTAGGGGATATATCCTACATCCCTGACATTCATGATGAGGGAACACATTTTTAGTTGACAGGATGAGGACTAAAAAATACACAAGAGGCCTTTTCAAACTCTTTAGCTCAGTGGGAACACCTACCTCATGGCATCCAGAAATTACCCTGTTTCCCCAAAAATACATCCTACCCTGAAAGTAAGTCCTAGCTTGATTTTTACACTTGCACCCAATATAAGTCCTACCCCCAAAATAAGCCCTAATTAAGATCCCGCCCACTCCAGAGTGCACAGGTAAAAATTAAGCTAGGATGGGGATGGGAGGGTGGAGTTGCCCTCCCATCCTTTGGACAGTTGTAGCCAGGCCTTGCACACCCAGACACCTGCCTGGCCAACCCATTTCTTCGGCAGCCAGCAAGGCTGGCAAGGCTTTCCTGAAGGCCTCTGTAGCCGATAACAAAGCTCTGGATCGATCCTGATCTCAATTATCGGCTGCAGAGGCCTTCAGGAAAGCCTTGCCGGCTGCAGAAGAAGAAGTTCCTGAAGGCCTCTGACAGCAAAAAGGAGGCCGGGAGCGACACACACAAGTGAGGTTAGTCCGTGGATGACGTCCTCCCCCAAAACAAAACCTGGTGCCTTTTTTGGTGGCAAAATATATATATATATATAAGACAGAGTCTTATTTTCAGGGAAACACTGTAGCTTTATCCTGCCTCACTTTAAAGACTTTCATAGCCACAGACACACATGTCTCTTCAGCTTGGTGTCCCTTCTGGCTGGGTTACCTCCCGCTCCTTAAAGTCCAGCCAAAGCTGGACTTCTGGTTCTCTCTCCCCAAACTGAGGCACAAATACAGCTTCCTTTTCTGTATGTTCTGATATGAATACTCCATCCATCTATCCATTCATCTCCATGCCCTCCATTCTCTTACCGGAAGGAATTCTACTTGGCTTCCCTTCACTATATTTACTTAACATGCCCTGTCTATAAAGACCATCTCTCCTTCTTCTTCTTCTTCTTCTTCTTCTTCTTCTTCTTCTTCTCTTCTTCCTCCTTTCTTCTTCCATCATGAGCTTGGCTTTCAACTCAAACGGTCTCGGCCCCGAGCAGACAGAGTTAGGGTGTGTCACCACATTCCATCCTCAACAACCGAGTTTTTTTTTTTATATTTCTGCAGTAACATCAATTGGGTGCCAGCCTTCCAAATTCCATCCAGACCCTTTTCTTCGCCCAAATCCGAGTATAAAATCGAACTCTAGGATTTTTAGGATTCAGCCTAAAAGCTGAAGGTTTAATATCCGTTTCACTCATGGTTGTCACTGCTTTCTGATGTGATCCCAGAATATTATGATTCCATACATACACACCCCACAAGGAAGGAGAAAGAAAATGTATAATTTTGGAATAGAATTGCTAGGCCTTCGTGTTGTATTTAAAATATAAATAACATTTTCTGTCTCTCTTAAACGTCTTTTAAAACTAACCCTATTTTAGCACATATCCTCTGGAAAAGAACTATGCTTTGTAGAACGGAACATAATAAATAAATTTGAGGAACACAATCCTTCTTGTGTATTTTTTCCCCACCCCGCATTATTTGCAAGTAGAAGAGTTCTTTCCAAATTTTCCTATTGTTTTCCCCAATGTAGGTGATCATTGAGTGTATTTGAATTATCCTTGAGATATTCCGGAGTCTCCGATGAGAGAGAAGGAAGATGATGAGGAGGAGGAAGATCTGGATTAATGGCAGAGGGGAATCCAGCCCACCTGGTCAGCCATTCATCCCCTGATCTTTTGGGGGTTGAGGGTGGGATTTCTAGGGACTTCCTGCAGGGACCGTCCCCGTGTCTTTCTTCCCAGCTTCTGTTTTCCTGCCTCCTGTTCAGCACAGTGTCCCCACCCACAGCTTCTTCCTGATGTTGCCTGGCTCCTCTTTCCTCTCTGTGGTCTTGGACCGAAGGTTTGAATTTTGCAGCCGCGGCTCCATCTTTTGGTCCTGTAAGCCTTCCGGAGATGGCTTCTCATCACTTGCCTTTGTTTGTTTGTTTTTCCCCCCCCTTCAGCGCCGTTAAGATCGGCACTGTTTCTCAAGCAGGAAACCAAATGTGTCAAAGCGTGGAAAGGAGATTCTCGGAGATCGGGGTTGGATTTAAATTTCGTGAACTGTCAAACAGAAACAGAAAGAGAAGAAGGCTGAATGGATTAAGCAGACTCTGGGCAACGGCCTTTGCTTCCTCTATCTCATCCCGTTCAAGGTCCGCCTCCCTTGGCAGAACATTCTGGAGCCCCCTTTCCCCCCCCCTCCCCGGTTCCACAAAACATCTCGACTTGAATTCAACAATACAAGGCGAAAGGGCTCGCCTGCCAAAATCATCATCTTTTAACCCATAACCCCTTGTGGGGTGGAGGTCTGGGCGACTGAACGGAGCTTTACTGGCCGGATGCCCTTCCTATCTCCAGTGCGGAGTTTTGTTCAGTGGATATATTTTCATTGTCCCCAGAGAGAGAAATAGCTGCCTCTCCCTAGGATCGACCTCACGGCCTCCTGGATTGTGAGGTGAGAGCTCCACCTCTAAGGCCCAGCGCACCACTCCCCTCGCCTGCCAAAAAGGCAGGCCTAGAAAACAGGGGATGGCCCTAGTTGACCCTCCTGTTTCGAAGCAAAACATCTTCCTGGGCCTCAGGAGAGAGAGCAGAGAGCAAGGACAGCCCTGATGTCAATCGTTGGATGACAGCCCAGGTCTACGTGGAGCGATGGGTCCCCAACGTGAAAGATTTCTTGTGACCCCCTCTCAGGAACACCACTGATGATCAGCCTTGGCTCCAAAGGAGAGGTGGGTCCTGGGTCCTGGGTTCTCCAGAACCAGTCCAAACCGGCTGACTACCACCTCTGATCGGATTCCCCAATGTAGCTTTGCCCTCCCTGCCATTCCTCCCCCACCAAATAAACTCCTATTATCAAGCCCCAAATTTCATTCGCTAAAGAATTATCCTGCAAGGAGGGGAAGTTGTTTCTTTAACCGTTTCGATTTACCTGGAAGGAAGAAGCTATCCCAGGGATATGAAATAAGCCATTTCTATCAAAACAGGTTAATTTTGCTTCCTTTTTCTTTTTCTTTTCCCCCTCCAGGTAGAAATTTAAACGTTGGCTTTGGTGATCATCTTCTCCAGTAAATTCATCATTCGTTCCTGCAGCTGCAGGCTCTGGACCTGGATAATGTTTTGCTGATCCAGAGTCCTTCGCACTTCGCGACACGTTTCCTCCATGGCCCTGCTCAGCTTCTTCTGCTCTTCCAGCATGGCCTCCATCAGCTTCAATTTCTTCTTCTGAAAACTGCAGCTCTGCACTTTTCTTTTCTTCACCGGTCGCTCTTCTGTTCTGAAACGGGAAAGCTTCGGCATTAAAAAAAAAAAAACACCCATCGCTGGCACTTATTGCCAGAGAGATTAGCCAAGATGTTCCCCAGTATGGCACCAAACTGCTGGAAGTGCAACTACATTCAAGGAACATATTTCCACATGTGGTGGGCTTGCCCATGTGCACAGAAATTTTGGCAAAAAATTAGAATCGGGATATTAGAAATAACAAAACAGAAATTAAAATCTGAACCTGAAATCTTTTTATTAGGCAAGATAGAACTCAATCTGAAAAAGAAACACCAATACCTGATTTTGCATATCTTAACTGCAGCCAGATGAAGCCGCCCAAAATTGGAAACTTGCTACGACCCCCTCAGAAAGCGTGGTAATTAATAAAATACCTGAGTCTGCTGAGATGGATAGACTTCTTAAAAAATAATCAAGATAGTGACTATTACAAAGTATGGGATATCCGGTATGATTGGTTAAAGAAAAGGAGAAATCTGATAATCTGACAATATATTGGAAACAAGGGTGACATGTAACTAATTGTAAATGTATACATATATAATTAAAGACATTAAAAGAACAAAGAAGTTATTGTAACAAGGAATAACACGTCAATAATGGAAATGTATAAGTGTAACTACTGCTCAAAGCCTGCTACAAAATGTATATATGTTTGTCTGTTTTTAACTTTATAAATGTTGAATAAAAACTTTTTAAAAAAAAGAAAACCCTGCTTCGTGCGTTGTGATAGTCTTTGCAATGTTATGATATCAAAATAATTCAAGGACGCATCCCGTCCCCGCTTAATAACGATATGAGGTAATACAGAAGAATAAAAAGAAAGAGAAAAGCTTGAAAAATTATAGAAGCAAGAGATTTCATGGACTTTGGAATAATTGTTTAAACATGAGCCAGCCGTGTGCAGCAGTAGCCAAAAAAAGCTAATGCAATCATTGCTTGGATAAACAGAGGCCTGGAATCAAAATCACGCAAACTATTAGTATTGCTTTATAAAATTCTTACTAAGACCACACCTGTAATACCACATCCAGTTTTGGTCATCACATTACAAAAAAAATATTGAGACTTTGGAAAAAGAGCAGAGAAGAGAAGCAACAAAGATGATTAAAGGCCTGGAGACTAAAACATATAATGAACGGTTGTAGGATTTGAGTTTGAATAGTCTTAGAGAAAAGGACTGGGGGGGGGCATGATAGCAATATTCCAGTTTTTGAGATGCTGCCCCAAAGAAGAGAGGGACAAATTATTCTCCAAAGCACCTGAAGGCAGGACAGGAAACAATGGATGGAAACGAATCAAGGAGAGAAGCAACCTGGAATTAAGGAGAATAATAGGGAGATCAATTTACCAGTGGAATGGCTTTGCCTTCAGATGTTATGCGTGTTTCATCACTGGAGGGTTTTAAGAAGAGACTGGACAGTCACTTGTCTGAAATGGTCTAGGGTCTCCTGCTTGAGCAGGGGGCTGGACTAGAAGACCTCCCAGGTCCCCTTCCAGTTCTATTCTGATTGAATGGATGGGAACTCATCAAGGAGAGAAGCAACCTGGAATTAGGGAGAAACTTCCTAGCAGTGAGAACAATCAACCAGTGGAACTGAAGTTGCCTTCAGAAGTTGTGGGTGCTCCAACACTGGAGGATTTTAGGATGAGACTGGACAGCCACTTGATCACAGGGTTGGACTAGAAGATCTCCAAGGTTCCCTTCCAACTCTATTCTGATTCAGTGGATGGAAACTCATCAAGGAGAGAAGCAGAGGTGGGACTCTACCGGTTCTGTCCACCTCTGTAGAACCGGTAGCTCTGAAGAGCAGCAGACACAGAACTGGTTCTATGTCTGCTGCTGTTTTGGCCCACCTGCCTGCCTGGGTTCTTACCTGTCCTTTATTTCCTGCTTTTTCAACCTCAGCTGCTTTGCGTGGCACAGCTACGGTTGAAAAAGCATGGAAAAAAAGTGCTTTTTCAAACGCTGCTTCCCTGCACGCAGCACTGCTCAGCTGTCCAGGCAGCAAGCTGACAATGTTCCACATGCATGCGCAGTATGCGTCAGGCGTGCATGCGTGTGAAGCAAAACATAAATCACCGAACCGGTAGTTACACCAGTTGGATCCCATCCCTGGAGAGAAGCAACATGGAATTAAGGAGAAACTTCCTAACAATGAGGACAATTAACCAGTGGAACAAGAAGTTGCTTTCAGAAGTTGCTTCATCAATGGAGGTTTTTAGGACAAGACTAGCCAGTCACTGGTCTGAGATTATATAGGGTTCCTGCTTGAGCAGGGGGCTGGACTAGAAGACCTCCAAGGTCCCTTCCACCTTTATTCTGTTTCAACAGATGGAAACTAACCAAGGAGAGAAGCAACCTGGAATTAAGAAGAAACTTCCCAACAGCGAGGACAATTAACGAGTGGAACAGAAGTTGCCTTTAGAAGTTATGGGTGCTTCATAGCTGAAGAGACCGGGCAGTCACTTGTCTGAGATTGTATAGGTTCTCCTGCTTAAGCAGTGGGCTGGACTAGAAGACCTCCAAGGTCCCTTCCAGCTCTCTTCTGATCGACAGCTTTGCTTGAAATTTTCCTTTCCCCATCTCACCTTAAGGCAAAAGTTGATCTGAACGGTCCATTGGTACAAAGGTGGTGCAGATTTCTCTTTTTGGTGTGCAAATACTAAATACTAAATACTAAACCCCTCAGCTGTTTCCTTCTGACTTCCCAACCCCGCCATCACCTTTGAAAGTAAAAATGTGGGGTGTTTTACCTTAATTTATACGAAATTAGGCTGGAGGAGCTGTCCGAATGCGCGTCTTCGAAGAATTCATCTCGTCCTTCGTACGGGAACTGGTTATAGGGCAAATAGAGAGGTGCTGATTTGGTGGAGGGCGACTGGGAGGCTTCAGTCTGTGAGGTGGAAGGGCCTGGTTGCTGGCTATCGTGAATCTTGACATCGTTGTGCTCCGAAACTTTAGATAATATTCTATCAATGGTTTTGAAATAAGGCCAATCGGGCGCCAAAGTTTCACTATCGGTCATGCATTTTAATTTCCTGGGATGACAAAAAACACAATCAGGTAGGCAAATGTGTGTCACACCCATGGAAATAAGAGAGATTCACCATAAAATAGGGCATCTAGCAGCTGACAATAGAATTAGGATAGGATAGGATAGAATGGAATAGAAGTAAAATAGAATAGAATAAGTATGGAATAGAATAGGAATAGAATAAGAATAGAATAGAATAGAATCCTCCCACCCCAGAGAAGATCGCCAAAGACATCTGCAAGGACCCCAGGTTAGGGTCTATGACAATTCACCATGGCCAGGTCTCCATGACCAACTCACCATGGCCAACTTGCCACAGCCAACTCTCTACAGTCAAGTCTCCATGGCCAACTTGCCACAGCCAATTCACCATGGCCAACTTATCACAGCCAACTCACCATGGCCAACTTGCTATGATCAACTCATCATGGCCAACTCTCCACTGCCAAGTCTCCATGGTCAACTTGCCACAGCCAACTCATCATAGCCAACTCATCATGGCCAACTTGCCATGGTCAAGTCACCATGACCAACTTGCTATGACCAACTCTCCATGGCCAACTTGCCACAGCCAACTCACCATGGCCAACTTGCCACA
>NW_020717026.1:141136-152638 GCF_900518725.1 Notechis scutatus | reverse complement strand
AACTCACCATGGCCAACTTGCCACAGCCAACTCACCATGGCCAACTTACCACAAACAACTCACCATGGCCAACTTGCCATGGCCAACTCTCCACGGCCAAGTTTCCATGGCCAACTTGCCACAGCCAATTCACCATGGCCAACTTGCCATGACCAACTCACCATGGCCAACTTGCCACAGGCAACTCACCATGGCTAACTTGCCATGGCCAACTCTCCACAGCCAAGTCTTCATGGCCAACTTGCCACAGTCAACTCACCTTGGCCAACTTGCCATGACCAATTCATCATGGCCAACTTGCTATTGAAAACTCATCATGGTCAACTTGCCACAGCCAACTCTCTACGGCCAAGTCTCCATGGCCACTTGCCACAGCCAACTCCCCATGGCCAACTTGCCATGACCAACTCACCATGGCTAACCTGTGACAACCAATTCACCATGGCCAACTATGACTAATTCACCATGGCCAACTTGCCACGGCCAACTTTCCATGGTCAAGTCTCCATGGCCAACTTGCCACAGCCAACTCACTATGGCTAACTTGCCATGACCAATTCACCACAGCCAACTCACAATTAAACAATTCAATTTAATTATTTAAAATAATTTTAAAAGTTATTTTAACTGTTGTGGTGCACATTTCATTTTGCCCTTCCTTCGGCATCCTTTCTTTCGTGATTCTAGTCCATGATTTCTTCAATATTAGTGTAGCTCTTGTTTTTTTCTGAGGAAAAAAAATTCAGAGCACAAAGACTGGGATAAATTCAGACCAGTAGAGCATTCTCAGCCTCTTTGATTTTCCCAATTCGTTCCTGCAATCTCTCCAGGCCATCAGTCCTGAAGCACGTCAGATTTCTGCTCTCTGCCTACACAGAAACTTGTTGGGGACAATTTCCCTGTGGTGAAAATTAAAACCGATCAAAGAGGATGCAAAATAATCAAGATGGCCGCCCCTGCTGCCATGCGGGAAGAGCCCCTGCCCTACCTTTGGCGTACAGGCACCCCAGATCAAAAAAGACAAACAAAAGTCCTTCCCATCCTAAAATGCTTTCAGGGCTCTTTGGAGTTGCCCTCCATTGACCGAGGGAGGACTGGGGGAATCTTTTAACTCAAGCAAGCAGGCCAAAGTGGATGTACTTCTGAACACCTTTGGCACCCTGGCATTGGGGAAAGGGCATAGCAAAAGCTCCCAGGTGGCCAGGCAGGCATTCAATGCCCTCCAAGAACAGACCGGGGCAGTCAAATAGGAACCATGCCTGCCGCTCCCCCTTTCTTTTCTCCCTTTGGATGGGCACGGATGGCATTTCCTAGGTCTGGATGGCAACAGTGCCATGTGCTGCTGTCTGGAGAGGCCAGCTGTCTGGGTTCAGGGGCAAGAGGGACCAAGATTGGCACAGAGCAGTGGTCGGCAACCAGCGGGCCATGGACCACTGGCGGTTTGCGAGAAAATTTTGGTGGTCCGCAGAGAAATGCCCCCCCCGCCAAAGCAATGAATCCAGGCTGTGCAGGAACACAAGGCTGTGCTGTCCACATGGCCCCCACCCTTCGGCCGAGCGCAAACCTTACCTTGAGTAGAACAAAGCGAGCCGGAACTGGAAGGTAAGACCAACGGTGGGGGAGGGAAATCCGCCCCGGGTGTGGCTTGCTGACGTTGGTGGGAAAGTCGGTCCCCTATTCCAGAGCTGCAGGAGTCACAGGACTGGCCCTTTGGTCATCCTGGAGCAGCTCCTCCGGTCCATGGCAGGTCGGTGCACCCGGGTGGAGGAGCAGCTACTCCAGGACGACCAAAGGGCCAGTCCTGTGACTCCTGCAGCTCTGGAACATGGGCCACCAACATCAGCAAGCCACCGTCAGTCAAAATTCATATTAGTGGTCCATGGGATTTAAAATTACGAGTTTGATGGTCCCTGAGGTCCAAAAGGTTGGCAATCCCTGGTTTAGCCAGTGTAATCCCTCAAAGAGTCACAGATTTAACCAGGAATAATCCTGGTTGACACCCAGAAGCAGAACTGTAATGTTAATGGATCCCTGGCTACATTTGTGGTTACCCGAAGTCTTTTTATAATTTGAAATGATGAGTTTGGTGGTCCCTGAGGTCCAAAAGGTTGGCAGCCCCTGGCACAGAGGTTCCCTGGGAAAGGTTGATTTGGCTTGGCCGACTGTTACCCCTGTGAAATCCAGTGGTGCCACCCTGGCACCTCTGGCTCCTTCCCGTGCCCACTGGCTCTCGGGCTGCCCTCTCTTGTTTCCCAGTAAGGCTGCTGGGACATTGGTGGCTAGCAAGGGAGGCACCCCTGTCATCTCCCAGCATCCTCCTCCTCCACCTCCTCCACCTCACCTGTACTGGAAAGTCATGTTGGTGATTTTGATCTTGATCTCTTCTCCGTGCCGGATCTCACCCGTCATTTCGAAGAGTTTGTTGGCCATTTTCTCGTAAACTTTGGCATTCCTCTTGGTCTGCTTGAGCTCCTCAAAGAATTCCTCCCAGACCAGCATCAGGCCTCTCATCTCGGCTTCGGTCCAGTTGCGCGCCCGGCGGTGCTTCTCGCTCTGGACGGAGAGCAGGCAGGCAGGGGTCGGGGTGGCAGCCATGGCAGCTGCCGCCCGTGGGCGGCTCTCCGGCACAGCCGTGGCTGGCGGCAGAAGATGGGGCCTAGCACATCTGACAGGCTGGAATTTAGCTAAAAGCTTTTAAACAGAGGGACGTCATTTCGATGTCACGTTCCCATAGCAACGGAGCCACTGCATAAGCTACAACAACAAAAACCTTTTAACTGAAAGGCAAAGAATCGGGACAAAGTTGACAGGCCATCAATATTAAAGCTTTTAACCACATTAGGCTTAACTAAGCCGCACACTCGCTCTCCCCGGGCACACAAACACACACTCGCATGTGCGCACGCACACACACACCACACAGAGGCAGGCTGGCCTCTTGCATCTCTCTCTCCCCCCCTTCTTCTCCCATCACAGCAACATCTCAAGCCGGGAAGCAGCTAAAAAGGCCTTTCCTTCAAAAGGGCCGTGGATTCCATCGAATGGGATAACAGTTTGGAAGGGAGCCTTGGAGGTCACCTAGTCCAACCCCCCACCCTAGACCATTTCAGACAGGTGGCTGTCCGATCTCTTCTTGAAAGCCTCCAGGGATGAAGCTCCCACAACTTCCGAAGGCAACTTCTGTTCCATTGAATATAAGTTAACAGAGTTTGGAAAGGCCCTTGGAGGTCATCTAGACCAACCCCTCCAGCCAAGCAGGGAACCCTACACCATTTCTGACAGATGGCAGTCCAGTCTCTTCTTGAAAGCCTCCAAGGATGAAGCTCCCACAATTTCCAAAGGCAACTTCTGTGCCACTAAATACAGAATAACAGAGTTGGAAGGGACCTTATAGATCATCTAGACCAACCCCCACTCAAGCAGGAGACACTACACCATTTCTGACAGAGGGCAGTCCAATCTCTTCTTGAAAACCTCCAGGGATGAAGCTCCCACAACTTCCGAAGGCAACTTCTGTTCCATGGGTTGGTTGTTCTTACTGTCAGAAAAAAAAAAAAATCTCATTTCCAGGTTGAATCTCTCCTTGATCAGTTTCCATCCATTGTTCCTTGTCTGGCCCTTGGGTGCCTTGAAGAATTCCTTGCCTTGCAAGCTTTACGACCAGGGTCAGGAGGTCTCTCTGGGGAGCCCTCTTCCCCGCTGCAGCCTTCGGCTCTGGCAAAGCCAGGAGGGCACCTTCAGATCACTGGAAGCTTTCAAGTAGACTGCCATCTGTCAGAAATGGTGTAGGGTCTCTTGCTTGGGCGGGTGGGGTGGGTTGGACTAGATGACCTACAAGGTCCCTCCCTACTCTGTTAATCTGTAAGCAGATCCGAGGCTCAGTTGCTGCAGGGCAAGAGTCTGCTGGGCCAGAGAAGGTGGGAGATTTTAAAGACCCAAACACGTCAAGACCTGCACGAAGCCGAAAGCACCAGGCTGAAGATGGCAAGTAGGGCCTCGTTGAAACGTTGCCAAGATGCTCTCAATCTTACACAGGAAGAGACCCGAACACGTCAAGACCTGCATCTGTACCCATGGAAATCTACGAATATATATATATATATAAATATATATATGTGGATCTTTGGTTATTCGGGTTTTCTCCCGCGTAAAATTGGAAGTATCTAGGCGACGTTTCGATGAAGTCTCATTCATCATCTTCAGGCTTGTGTCTTCGGCTTTGTGCTTCTCAGAGTCATTTAAGATCCGCATACAAATACCCGCGAAAACCTCAGAAAACAAATATATATATTTTCGTAGATTTTTATGGGTACAGGTATGCAGGTCTTGGAGTGTTCGGGTCTTTTCCCGTGTAGGATTGAGAGCATCTTGGCAACGTTTCAACGAGGTCCTACTCACCATCTTCAGCCTGGTGCTTTTGGCTTCGTGCTTGTGCGAGCACACACACACACCCTATATCCCACATGGGCATGGCTAGTCTAGAGAAAAGAAGGACTAAGGGGTGACAGGATAGCAGTCTTCCAGTATTTGAGGGGCTGCCCCAAAGAAGAGGGAGTCAAGCTATTCTGCAAAGCTCCTGAAAGCAGGACAAGAAGCAACAGATGGAAACTGATCCAAAAGGAGAGAACTAATTCTAGCAACCTTTCTAGCAAAATCCTTTTTTAGTGAGCACTTAGAAGCCAAGAGGAACCTACGTGCCAAATTTCAAGTTTGTAGGCTTTATGGTTTTGATGATGCGTGAATGGGTCGTTCGCTTTTATATATATCTAATTAGCATTTATTCCCCTCCCCCAAAACAAAATCCAGATACCTACAAGCAGGCTCACTGGAAATTTGAGCACAAAAAAGTAACAGCTCTCTCTTTTTTTCTTCTTTCCCCCTCCTGCCTTTTGATTTTGCACCCATGAAAAATAATTTCCCAATTTGGAGCCATTTCTTTAAAATGAACTAAATAACACAGATATTACAAAACAACAGCTGGCCCGCAAGCCGAAAGTAGTTTAAACTCTGTTTAATAAATAATTTGTATGCATACATCCAACGCAGTTGCATATATTTTTACGTACATTATATACACCAATGCAGTTCTGATAAAATTTCACTCTTGTGAGCAAGGGAGAAAGGAAACGGGGGAGACGAATTCTATAACGGGGAACATTGCAAAAACAAAACACAAAAAAATAAATTCAAAAGGCCGAACGCACCAACCTGGTTTGGTGTCACAAGGAGGCACCCAAAGCTCCACAAGGGGAAAGCACAGGGTCCTGCAATCTCCAGCTCAGGATGATGGGCCTCTGGGGCGTGCACCAGAGGCCCGATTGGGCTGGGGAGGAAAAGGTTTGGAAGAGCTTCTGTGGGGCTGGAAGAAGCCCCATTTTCCTCTCGGATTGCCCCCGGGCGGCCTTCACAGTTGGCACCCTTGCTGGGCAGAGAACAAAAAGGCCTTTTGAGGTGAGCCCTGCTTTGCCCGGGGCCAGCTCAGCCTCTTGCCGGCTGATTTCCCTGATGGAGGGATCCGAAAAAGGATCCCCTTTGGATCTGGGAAAGAGGGGAAGGGTCGGTCACATTTCGGTAGGCGAGGGGAGAGAGGAAAGCAGCCACCCCCCCCCCGAAACACCAGAATTTTTTTTTTAAAAAGGGGACTGTGAAACCAAAGTCATGCAGAGAAAGCAGGGAGTGTGGGATTGAAGTTGGGCATTTGTGTGAGTGTGTGAGAGAGAAACAAGGGCCGTGTCCTTGCCAGCTTTTGTGATCGAGTCTGTCCAGTTTTGAACTACAGATCCTGAACTGCTGCCCCTCCCTAAGATAATATTTGTCTAGTTTTCCAAATCCTCTCTAAAGAGTCACCGAAGGTCACAAGAATCAGGATTATTATTTTTTCTCGGTTGCTTTGGGGAAGTTTCCTTAATCGGAAGCAACTGCTTGATTCCTTCCAAAATGCCTCTGATGGTATGGAGGGGATTTCCTAACATGTTCACCCTTCAAAGGGTTTCACGGAGTGTCCAGGTCCTTTCCTCCTCCCCTTCCCCAATTGCTTACCCAGTAAATCCAAATCCTCTCTTTTTTTTTTTTAAAAGGTCCAAAACTTAAACTCATCGCTATATTTTAAACTTTTTCAACGAGCAGCATACAAAAGATGAAAAAAAAGAGAGTTTAAAAGGCGAGCCGAGAGTGCATTAAAAAAATAGACCTAAAGGACATATGATAGGAAAACAGTCAATGCGCTATATTCAACATACGGGGCAAATATTTCTTTTTTAACCATGTTAAGTGCTTCCCCAGCCTCCACGCCTTTCCTGTTCTCTTAACATATTATACACCGTTTTAGAACTATTTACACATTGGCTATTTTTAAAACCCAGGAATCGATCCGACTTTGAAATCTTAGAGTTATAAAAGAAAACTATCTCTTCATAGGTCTAATTTCCCCACTTTTAATACATCAAAATACATTGGAGTGTGTGTGTGTGTGTATGAATTTTCAGTGTGTTTACAAGTCTTTTTCCCTTTTTTTCTCTCAGTCACATTAGGAAAGTACGACAAATTGCAACAGAACTCTTGTAGCTAGATGAAACTAAAGGCTTTTTAAATGCCTGTGGAGCCGATACTGCAGAATTCACGAGGTTCAGCATGGACAATATATAAAATGAAGCCAGGATGAGCTATTTGTTTTGCATCCATCTCTCTCTCTTTTTTCCCCTTCCCAAATACCCAGAAGTTGTGGTGCATGGCCCAGCCACCGTAACCTACTACGGAGTAATTTGGGTTGGGAAAAAGGGAAAAAAACGATGGCAGGGGATGGGGGGGGGGGGAGCTCCGTGGCGTTGAAGGTTCAACTTTTCCAGGCTTTTCCGTACTTCCCCTGCCCTCTTTTTTGTTTTGTTTTTCAACACGGGGTGATCTTGTGAACGCTCTGTAAGCAGGTCAGCAAACGATGGTACGGATTTCCCGGGGAAGAGACCACTTCGAAGATCGACTGAAAGGCTCGGCGATCCAATTCCTCGTCGATCTGATGCCGGTAAAAATCGATGGCCACCAGGCAGAACAAATTGAGGTCGACTTGTTCTGATTTTCCCATTCGGCTGATAATATGCGGGAGACTTCCAGGGTGGGGGAAAAAAAGAGTCAAGGATATATAACAAAGATGCACCTGGTTAAAACATCACATAAAGCAGGGATTGCCAACCTTTTGGACCTCAGGGACCACCAAACTCGTAATTTTAAATCCCACGGACCAGAGACCCTGGGAAAATCCCCTCAAAAAAGTCTGCAGGAAAATTCCCCACCCTGTTTTCCTAACAATCAATCATTCTTTATTTGGGATCTCAGGATACCATCTCCAGCTCCGTTCTCAGGGGGAGAGAGAGAGAGAGAGAAAGAGAGAGACTTTTGGCTTCAGGCAAGGAAAACAGCAGAAGCTGCAGAAGTTTTTCTTTCTCTTCCCCAAACACTGCCAGAAATGAGTCTTTGTGAGACTTGTTGTGCCGGCGCAGCCTCTTGGAGTAGGAGGCCTTGCAGGGTCCCAAAGACTCATTTCTGGCAGAGTTTGGGGGAGAGAAAGACTTTTGCTGCTTACCTTGTGTGCAGCCAAAAGCAGAAGAAGAAAGAAGCGGAAAGAAGCATCCCGGTGGCCAGGCCAGGCGCGTGGGGCGGGGCGAGTGGGGCAAGTTTCCCCCCTCTGCCCTTTCCCCCCTCCCCTCACTACCTCGTGTTGTTCGCAATGCAAGCGACACAAGCCTTGTGTTCCCATAGGCCATGTGGGTGGCACAGACTTCTGTTCCCGCGCAGCCTGGATTAATTGCTTTGGGGGTAACATTTCTCTGCGGACCACCAAAATTTTCTCGCGGACCCCCAGTGGTCCCCGGGCCCACTGGTTGGCGACCAGTAACATAAAATATTATGAACTTTTAACTCTACTCTATTCCTCAGCGCGACGAATAGAGGTGGCCCTCGACTCACAACAGTTCGTTTAGTGACGGGTCAAAGTCGCAACAGCCCTGGAAAAAAGTGACTGATGACGAGCGGTGGGATTCTACTGCTTTGCAACGGTTCGAGCGAACCGGTCGTTCTGGTGAGCAGTTGGGCCTCCCTCGCCCGCCCCTGCCCTTTCCTGTCCTATATCCCCCTGTTTTTTAGCCCAGCTGATTCGCACAGCACAGTGGATTGCCATGCATCAGCTATATCAACCCAAAAACATTTCTCTGGTTTTTTAAGAGTTGTCAGCAGAAAGGGAGTGGGGGAAGCAAAGCATACCTTAAATATTTTCAGAAGATAATTGCTAGGCGGCCGAAGCTGTTGGCGCGCAAGATTATTACTGGAGTGCATGATTGAGGACTCTTGGCTATGGATGTGTCCCGTTGGAGAATATACATCCAGGGGATGGGGGGGGGAAGACCAGGGTCAAGGGGGAAATGAATGGTGTATTTTAGTGTCGGCTGCCCCCAGCTAACGCCAACATGGTCACTCCTAATAAATGATGCAGCTAGAGATTCAGGATTTGAATGGTTTACTCACCAGTGTTGACACAGAAGGTAATTTTTTAAGCTTAAAATGGGCGGCTTTTTTTAATGCTGCCCACGCATGCAAGTGCAAAGCGCGCGCGCTCACCAAACCAGCTGTTAAAGCGGCTGCATCCCACCACTGCTTACGACCGTCTTTCAGATGTACGATCGGCTGCAGCCTCCCCTGTGGTCCCGTGATCCAAATTCAGGCGCTTGGCAACCGACTCGTATTTATGACGGTGGCATTGGTCACGTGATCCACTTTTGCGACCTTCTGACGGGGGAAGCCAGATTCGCTCCACAACGGTGTCCCTAACTTAACGACAGCGGTGATTCTATCGAAACCATGACGCCAAGAAAAGTCGGGCCAAACGGGGCAGAGCTCACTTGAGCAACATGTGTCTCACTTAGCAACTCGCCTGCTTTTGTGACCTTCTGGCAAGCAAAGTCAAGGAGTTCGCTTAACCAAGCAGGCTGCTGACTTAACCACTGCGGCCATTCGCTTAATAACGGGGGCAAGGAAGATGGTTCAATGGGGCGAAACTCGCTTAACGCGCATCTCACTCAACAACGTAACTTTCGGTGGTGGTCATAAGTCAAGGACTACCTGTATTTCTCTACCCACTCCCTCGGGTTCTCCCCTGGAAACCAAAGGGCTACTCTTCCCTTCCAAAGAAGAATCTGCATACCAAACAAGCTTGTCAGAGGATATCCCAAAGGTGTTTTTTTTTCAAGAAGCAACTGGATTTACTTATTTTTCCTTGAGGACGTTTCACTTCTCATCCCAGAAGCTTCTTCAGTTCTGACTGGATGGAGGGGAACGGAAGGGTTTATAGTCCTTGCAGACAAGCGGGTCATTTGCATCCTTTGAGAATGTCCTTGAGGCCGCCTGGAGGTTTGTCTGTATCCTCAGGGTCACCTGAGTGGTGCCAATGGGGGTGGAGCCGCCTTGGAACTGATGAAAGGATGGTGTTGTGGACTCCACACCCATTTGCACCTCTCAGGTGTCTCCGAGGACACAGATAAACCTCCAAGTGGCCTCAACGGCTCTCTATAAAGGATGCAAATGATCAGCTGGTCTGCAAGGAGTATAAATCCTTCCCTTCCCCAACATCCTGAAGAAGCTTCTTTGGGATGAGAAGCGAAACGTTTTCAGAGAAAAACCAAAGAAAGTCCAGTGGCCTCTTGGAAAAAAAAAAAAAAAGCACCTCGGGGACATCGGTGACCTGGAGGACGCGAATCTCCAGAGACTTCTTGTCGGAGGATACATTCCTGAAATCCAGTGGCTGGTGGAAGCGCTGACGAAGAAACAGGAAAGGCTCCACATCGCCATGGCGATTGGCGTCCGTTGTGTGAAGTTGGAGAGCGACAACATCACCCAGTCCCGGACCATGGAGGACTGTCCTGTTGTATGCAAGGACTGGAAGACCTAGAGAAATCAAAGAGCCATCATCGTTCATCCTCCGGAGGTCTTGGAAAAGTCATCTGGACATCATGCGACAAATATCTAAAACGCTATTATTTCGAGGTGTGCTGATCGCGTCCTGCACCCAGTAAGGGTTTTTAGGTGTAATTTAAAAAAAAAAAAAATCTTAAGAAAGGAAGTCCCATCCTTAGTCTCTTATAAGGAGAATATTTATAAAATGTTTTATCGGTGGCACTTCCCACCAGCGAGACTAGCCAGAATGTTTCCCAACCTATCAGCGAAATGTTGGAAGTGCAACCATAGCCAGGGAACGTATTTTCACATGTGGTGGGTGTGTCCCCAAGTACAAAAGTATTGGCTTAAAATCCAAGCCTGGTTAGAGGAGTTAACAAAGCCAAAGATCAAGTTCAAACCAGAGATGTTTTTACTAGGTATGCTAGAACCGACATGGGAGAAGACACCTAAGACGGCATATTATAACCGCTGCAAGAATTTCTCTCGTTCAAAACTGGAAACTCACGACACCCACAGATTTAGTAGTCATTAACAAGATACATCAGTGCGCAGAAACGGTTAGGCTAACGTTATTAAAAAACAGGGAAGAAGAAGAGTATTTTATGATATGGAATATACGGTGTAAAGAGTTAAGAAAAAGGAGTAAAGAGGTTTGTGAAAGTGACTAATGAAATTTTAAAGAGGAATATATGATTCATATGTATATATGCAAAGTAATGTAGATAAGTAAGTATTGTAATCTAATAGTACTAACCAAGGAATGAGTAAATTAGTTATAGATATACCGATGGCAAACGAATCTAATTGTTATTTAAAAAAAACATATACACTGCTATGATATCACTGTAAAATGTGAGAACTTGTTTCTCCTTTTTAAATTTTTGAAATTTTGAATAAACAAACTTCAAAAAAAAAAAAGAATAAAGGAAGTCCTCGACTTACAGCAATTCGTTTAGTGGCCACTCAAACTTGCAACACTGAAAAAAAAGCGGTTATAATAGGTAGTATTAGGTGTCTTATCCTATTTGTCATACTTAGGACCGTTGAAGCATCTCCAAGGTCAATGTGATCCAAATTTGGATGCTTTGGCAACTGGCTCGTATTTACGATGGTTGCAGCGTCCCTGGGGTTCGTGAGGTTCCCTTTTTTTGCGACCTGACAAGCAAAGTCAACGGGGAGGAAGCCGGATTCACTTAACAACCGGGTTACTAATTTAACAATGGCGGGGATTCACTTTAACAACCGTGGCAGGAAAAGTTGTAAAAGAGGAAAGGGAAGGGAAGGGAAGGGAAGGTGGAGGGAGTAGCCATATCACTTATATACTTCTTCACCCGTGCTCTAGCAGCCCCCTCTAAGCAGTTTTACAGAGTCAGCCTCTTTGCCCCCAACAATCTGGGTCCTCATTTTACCCACCTTGGATGGATGGAAGGCTGAGTCAACCATGAACTGATCAGGATCGAACTGCTGGCAGTGGGCAAAGTCAGCCTGCAATACTGCATTCTAACCACTGTGCAAGGAAGGAAGGAAGGAAGGAAGGAAGGAAGGAAGGAAGGAAGGAAG
>NW_020717026.1:121383-141036 GCF_900518725.1 Notechis scutatus | reverse complement strand
GGAAGGGAAGGGAAGAGAAGGAAGGGAAAGGAAAGGAAGGAAAGGGAGGGAGGGAAGAGAAGGAAGGGGAAGGGAAAGGAAAGGAAAGGAAAGGAAGGAAGGAAAGGGAAGGAAAGGGAGGGAAGGAAGGAAGGAAGGAAGGAAGGAAGGAAGGAAGGAAGGAAGGAAGGAAGGAAGGAAGGAAAGGGAAGGGAAGAGAAGGAAGGGAAAGGAAAGGAAGGAAGGAAGGAAGGAAGGAAGGAAGGAAGGAAGGAAAGGGAAGGGAAGAGAAGGAAGGGAAAGAAAAGGAAAGGAAGGAAGGAAAGGAAAGGAAAGGGAAGGAAAGGGAAGGGAAGAGAAGGAAGGGAAAGGAAAGGAAAGGAAGGAAGGAAGGAAGGAAGGAAAGGGAAGGGAAGAGAAGGAAGGGAAAGGAAAGGAAAGGAAAGGAAGGAAGGAAAGGAAAGGGAAGGAAAGGGAGGGAAGGAAGGAAAGGAAGGAAGGAAGGAAGGAAGGAAGGAAGGAAGGAAAGGAAAGGAGTAGCAATAGACTTATATACCACTTTACAATGCTTTTACAGCCCTCTCTAAGTGGATTACAGAATCAGCCTGGTCAGGATTGAACTACTGCTAGTGGACAGAGTCAACCTGCAATACTGCATTCTAACCACTGCACCAAGAAGGAAGGAAGGAAGAAGGAAAGGGGAGGAAGGAAAGGAGCAGCAATAGACTTATATACCACTTTACAATGCTTTTACAGCCCTCTCTAAGTGGATTACAGAATCAGCCTATCGCCCTCAACAATTTGGGTCCTCATTTTACCCACCTTAGAAGGATGGAAGGCTGAGTCAACCTTGAGCTGGTCAGGATTGAACTCCTGCCAGTGGGCAGAGTCAGCCTGCAATACTGCATTCTAACCACGAAGGAAGGAAGGAAGGAAGGAAGGAAGGAAGGAAGGAAGGAAGGGGAAAGGACGGAAGGAAAGGAAAGGAAAGGAGTAGCAATAGACTTATATCCTGCTTCACAGTGCTTTCCAGCCCTGTCTAAGCAGTTTTACAGAGTCAGCCTCTTGTCCCCAACAATCTGGCTCCTCATTTGACCCACCTCGGAAGGTTGGAAGGCTGAGCCAACCTTGAGGCGGTCAGGATCGAACTGCCAAATTGCAGGCAGCCAACCGTCAGCAGAAGTAGCCTGCAGTACCGCACACTCACCACTGTGCCAGCGAGGCTTACCTTGTGCTGCAATAACCTTACCTTGTACAGCACTTTCGCCATAAATTGTGGGTAGGGTTGCTGGTTGGATAAAAATTCTCCAATCACTTTATTCATCACGTCTTGCGGAGGGAAAAAGTCATCCAGGAACTGAGGGAGGATCCGCGTTACCACCCGGGCTTCAAAGGGGAATCCTTTCCGGACCCTGCGGAGAGAGCCCCCGGCCATCAGTCTCCGGGGCTGGCCGGCCAGCGCCTCCTTCCAAGGTCTTCTTCAGGGGACCCCAATGGCAGAACTGCCATTGTATGCTTGTGCTTCGCCTTGGCTAGCTGCCAGACTGCCATGATGGGAGGGGGGGGGAACGCTAACTACTCATCGTACCATCCCGAGACACAAGCTTAAGGTCAAAGGGCTGGGAATGGAAAGGCTCACCAGAGACAGTTCCCAAAACAATTTATTTTAATACTAGCTCGATCTCCGTGCTTCGCTACGAAACTATGAAGTTGGGCTTAGTTTTTGGGGAGGAAAATAAGGGGGTGGGGGTGGGGAATTCTGCCTCTGCCTACCAGCATCCATCAAGAGTTGAGGGCTGTTTGGAAATTGAAACAGTATTTGCTGTGTGAGCAAGGAGACAGCAAGGAGCCTGGGCGTGGCTTAGCTCAACTGTTCTGTACTAAAGCTGCTTGGTGCTGCTGTGAAACTGAAACTAATTCTCTCCTCTCCTCTGCTTGTGTTTTTCATTTGGAAGAGATTTCTTTTCAGGTGGGGAGGGGGAGAAGAACTCCTTAGCATCAGTATAATAATAATAATAATAATATAGGAAATACTCTAAATGCTCTGATGGTTATTTGGAAAAATCCTTTCTTAGTGAGCCCCTAGAAGCCAAGAGGAACATAGGTGCCAAGGACGAATTTTTCCCGGCTTTCTGTTCTTACCGGTCAAAGAGGACAGATATTCGCTCCATTGCCACGATGACCGATTCGCTATCCGGAGCTGCCGACTGAGGATCTGAGCTTCGTCCGGGACTGACTTTCTCTTTTCCTAAAGCCGCAATTGGAGGGGAGGTGTGATAAAGATAAGAATCATTACTACACTCTTGCGAGATTGACCGAAGGGAATTGACAAGAAAGGATGATTGACACGCCTATGGCGGGGGGGGGGGTGGGGGGGGGAATCAAACTCGATTTCATTGAGGGGCCGCATCAGGGTTGTATTTGACGTTGGGGGACCGGATGGGTGTGGCCAGCTCGACATCACTCATGTCTGGGAGGGGGGGGGGGGGCTGGGCCACCCGGGTTCCTTGCCAGCGAAAATGCCCCCCCCCTCTCTCTTTTTTAAAAATATTTTATTCATAAGCATTTTTTGAATACAGAGTCTTGTCCGGGTATATGATTTACCCCAAAAACATATCTAATACTGTAATACACACACACACACACACAGAGTACATTCATCCCTGTTTTTAATAAGATTGTTCGTTTAACTTCCTCTGACTTCTACCCCTTGTTTTAAACCACTCGTAAAAACTATTCCATGTCAAGATAGTAATCTGAGCCTTCTTTTTCTTTTCTTTTTAAAGTTACTGTCCATCTCAGCACATTCTAGGATTTTCCTGATTACCTCCTCATCTGGTGGGGTGTTCTCATTTTCCCAGAATTTTGCATTAGCTAATCCTTGCTGCTGTCAGTATATGTAAAACTAAATAAGTAGTTCCTTTATCATAATCTTCTGGGATTATACCCAGCAAATATACTTCTGGTTTCCAGTCTATCCTCTGTTCCAGCCAACTCTTTTATTTTCTCCCAATGTTGTTTCCTTAGCTCTGTTTTTGGCTGCGACAGCCTCCTGCAATCAGTTCTGACTGAGGCTTCTTAAACCGTAATCACGCACACACACTTATTTTAAAAACAAGACTTAGTTTATTGCAACACTGGGAATTGTTTTCATTGCAGCTGGAATTAAGCTCAAATAGTCCCCTGAGATAAGCACTCACCTTTCAGTTCTGTGAAGTGCTGCCAAAAACAGAAGTAGCAAATGAACTAGAAAAGAAACCAACCGAAGTACTGTTCCTTTCCCAACAAAGGGGTCTCTATTTTTATACTTGCATTTTTTTTACATGCTTTCGAACTGCTAGGTTGGCAGAAGCTGGGACAAGGAACGGGAGCTCCCTCCGTGATGCGGCGCTAGGGATTCGAACTGCCAACCTTTCTGATCGACAAGCCGAGCGTCTTTGCCTCTGAGCCACCACGTCCCTGTCCACCGAGTCAGTGGATCATCGCCTAAATAACAAGTCACGGAGGAGGGCAAGGAAACGACAATAGGCACTTTTACCTGTGTACATGCAGCTCAGCATGAGCCCCAAGGCAGCCATGGCTCTGTGAGGACTGAGGACATTCACGCGGTCCACACTCAGCTTCACCAGCGCTTCGCAGTCCGGCTGGGAGAGCTGCTCCGAAAGCAGGAGCCTTTCCAGACCCCTCAGCACACAGTGGTAGATGACCGACGGAGTGGATCCCTCGTTTTCGGATAGCATCAGTCCACACATCTGGAAGAAGAGACAAGAAAGGGTCAAGACCTGCCATCACGTCGCACCAGGACTAGTTCAATTTGAGAGCGGCCTGTCCTGAAATGTGGGGTGGAGAGAATAGAGGGACATAGGGTTGACAGGAACCAGAGGTGCCAACCAGACAGAATGGTTGAACGACCCAAAGACACAGGTGTGGGAATGGCATGCGAATGCACACCAAAGAGCACCAAACATTAGTGTCAGCTGTCAGGATTCCGGCAGTTACTCCAATTAAATCATGAGCCTCGAGCCACACTCCCAAAACTAAAATGGATTTATTTGAAGTTAACATTCTACATCTGGCATTTCCCTGGGCATAGCCAACTCTGAGATACTTAATTCACTGTCACCCTTGATCCTGCTTTCCCCCCCACCCCTCTGGGTGTTATTATCCAACGAAAAATGTCCATAGCCAAGAGTCATCAATCATGCTCTCCAATTAGTTTTTTGCGTGGCAGAAGCTTCAGTCATTTAATCAGTCTTCGAAGAAAACATGAATGGAATGTACTTTCGATTCCACACTGCCACCTGCTCTTTGAAACTCCCCCCCCTTCTTTCTGTTGTCAACTATGAAACGTGTATACAAAACGTTTTATGAGTTGACATCAGGGTTCCGACGATTGCCCTAATTCCGTGATGGTGAACCTATGGCACGCGTGCCGGAAGTGGCATGCAGAGCCACTTTTGCAGGCCTGTGAGAGAGGTCGCCCGGAAGAGCCCCCTGTGCATGTGCACGCCCCTTGCCAGCCAGCTGATTGTAGGGTATCTGCCGCACATGTGCAGAGGCATGTGGCGTGCGTGGGGGGTTGCGTGCGAATGCGCAGAGGCGTGCTCGGGAGGGTGGGGGGAGTTGCGCATGCATTGCATCATGGGTGGAGCGCACGCACATGTGGGCAATTTTGACACGCAACGTGGAAAAGTTTAGCCATCACTGCCCTAATTAAATCATGAGCCTCGAGCCAAACTTCAAAAGAATCCAAAAATTAGGAGCAACATGTCCAAAACTAACTTGTATGAAACCAACTTTGAGACATGTAATTTATGGTCACCTGTGACCCTGTCCCCCATCCCCCGTCCCCCCCCCATGTGTCACAAATCAGATTCTCCAACGAAACATATTCACGGGATGGGTGTCATCAATCACACTCTCCAAGGAAGGATTTTCCCCAGGCAGAAGACCCAGTAGCCTAGGCTACAATCTTTATAAGATAAGCGTGGAACGTGCTTCTGGCTCTCATTTGCTGCACCGCCTTTCCCCCTTCCTTCTTATGACAACTTGGAAACAGGCAGAGGAATGGTTTACGAGTTGACAGTTAGAAGTGTTACCAAAACTACTCGCTTGAACCTCATTGGACACAAACAGGATGATCAACTTCAGCTTTTAGAAGTTGTGGTTGGCTCATCCCTGGAAGCTTTCAAGAAGAGACTGGACTGTCAGAAATGGTCTCCTGCTTGGGTGGGGGGGGTTGGACTAGATGACCTATAAGGTCCCTTCCAATTCTGCTAACTTGTTAAAGATCAACAGGGAGGGCCTGCCTGAGGGGGAAAACACCGGGTTTGCGTGGGAATCCTCAGATCTGGCTTGTAACCACTTGGCTTTAGTAAAAGTAGTTGGTAGCCCTTGACGTATGGCCACAATTGAGTCCAAATTTCTGTTGTTAAGTGAGACATTTTGTTAGGCCCCATTTATGACCTTTCTGGCCACAGTTGTTAAGTGAATCGCTGCAGTTGGTAAGTTAGTAACCCGCTTGTTAAATGAATATTTGGTTTTCCCACTGACTTTGTTGGTCTGTTGGTCGCAAAAGGGGATCACCTTGAGGACACTGCAACGGTCCTAAATGTGAACCGTACCGAAGCATTCATCGTTTGATAATGTGACCATGGGGATGCTGCAAAGCTCGTAACTTTGAAAAATGGTCGTTAAGACACATGGTCCAGTGCCGTTGTAACTCTTTAACGGTCAATGAATGAACCGCGGTTAAGTCAAGGTTTAGCTGTACCGCCTTTCACTCCAAGTGGAGTCGAGGGTCTTTCTTTTCTAAATGCCCAAGTTGGGACAGGCCTGACATGAAGAAAGATAGCTGAGCAAAGTTTTGAGACTGGCCAATGCACGGCGTGAGGATCGGCCAGAAGGTTCTTTTCATCTCAGCCTTGTTCTGACCTCGGCTTCCCCCAAAAGCACTAAGAAGATTTTTTTTATCCAGGCAACATCCCTTTTATTAAACAAAGGTGAATTTCTTGCATTCTCATTTAGCCAAAGGCCTGGCAAACGGTCTTTCAAGGGTGTAATTAGGAGCACAGGCCTTATCTAGCCTGGAGAGCTGCCAATTAACTATTTCCAAAAGCAGTGCTGACAAGGAAGGACTCGGCACGGAGTCCTTCACACTGCTGCAACAAATGAATTGTTTGCTGCAAAAGCCCCCTCCCCTTTTGCTCTTCTTTTAATCTCCATGGGAGGGGCCATTCACCATCCATCTGTGACCCTACTCCCACGTCGACCCTTAGTTCGTAATTGTTCCCTTCTTCTGACAGCTCTGTGCATGTGCACACTGGGTACAGGCTCCAGCTGTTCTTCTTCCCCGCTCATCTCCGACTCCGAAGGCAGCTGATAACTGTCGGACGGCCCTGGCCCAATCTCTGCCTCTGATGCAGAGCCCTCGTCCGAGCCTTCCTCAGCCTCCAGGACTGGCCCAGGTTCTTCCCTAATCTCCTCATTGTCCGACTCTACCGCCAGCTCTGCTGGCCGCTGGCAGGCCACAACAACCCTTTCCACGTGGGAAACTCTTTGGAGGCTTCAACCCTACCTGAATAATTCCTGAAGAAAATTCGGGTCCAACGTCAGCAGGGTAATTTTCGATTAAGTAGAAGGCCACTGCGCACATGACCAAGATGTGTTGCTGGTTGTGGAGGTTCACACAGCTGTTAAGAGAGACAAAAAAAGAGGGGGGGGTGTTTCTCAACATATGACAGAGATCGGCATTAAAAACAAACACTCTCTTCTTTCATTTTTCTATGGAAGAAATATAAGAGGACTAAACCACTCCTAGGTGGCCTTAGCAGAAGCAATTATAGGTAGCCCTCGACTTACAACAGTTCATTTAGTGACCGTTCAAAATTACAACGGCACTGAAAGGCGTGACTTACGACTATTTTTCAGAGTCACGACCTTTGCAGCATCCCCACAATCACACGATCAAAATTCAGACGCTCGGTAACTGACTCGGGCTCAAATTGTGGTTGTAAGTCGAGGAGTAGCTATACAAATAAAACCATAGCTAAAAGAAGTAACCAATGTCCCAATCAAGGAACTGCTGAAGAACTTATAGTAAACAGCCTGACCAAAGACCCACTCCCGCCAACACTCACAGGGCTAGCCACTAGAATATCAATTGGGAGCACTCCTCTTCCTCTTAGTACTGATGATGTTACCTAGTTAGCTCACAAAACATCTGCAAGAAAACTACCAAGCTCGGAGAGCACCAAGGACACCACAGTCCTCCTCCTCTTCCTCCCTGCAAATCCCACTTCCTTCTAGCACTGATGATGTTACCTAGTTGGGTCATGAAACGTCTGCAAAGCTAGCAAGCTCAGAGAGCACCAAGGACCCCACAGTCTTTTTCCTCCTCCTCCTCCTCTCTGCAAACCCCCTTCCCTTCTAGCACTGATGATGTTACCTAGTTGGGTCATGAAACGTCTGGAAGAAAACTAGCAAGCTCAGGGAGCACCAAGGATCCTTTGTGTCAAACCTGAGCTACAAATATCCTCCTTCATCAGGAACGAAAGGTTCTCAGGGCTGTTTTAGCATTTCATTAAGACGCCTCTTCCACCACTCCAAAGTAAATAACCATGTTAGGTTTTGATGCGTGGGGTTTTTTTCCCCTCCTCCACAATTCCATTTCCACCCCTCCCCCCGTCGGATGATTCAGTTTAGCGAGGAGCTACTTCTACCAGGACCTACTGGGCTACGCCACGCAGATTGGACAGCAGGTATTCGGTGATGACTGGAATCAGTTGCTTTGCCGTCTCGTCCAGGAGATCGCACTCCAAAATGTACAGGATGCCGTGCAGCGCGCCAATTCGGCTCGGCATGTGCGTGCTGCGGAGCGTCGATTCGAGCAGGCGGCTGACGGGTTCTGCCACAGCTTTATCCTGATGGATGCAAAGAAGACACGGGGGTGTGTGTCAGGTTTGTTGTGGTTCGCCGGCAGCCTGTGCAGACGGCAGCGGAATCTGACAGTGGGGAAGAACGGGGACCAGTCAGGGAGTCTGGAGAAGACTCAGATGAGGGTTCTGCATCCGATGCAGAAATGGGGCCAGGAACATCTGGGAGTGGGGTGCTGCCTCCGGAGCCTCCGGAGTCTGGCAGCAGCGAGGCAGAGGAACAGGGGGAGCCTGTTTCCAGTGTGTGCATATGCAGAGCTGCTAGAAGGCAAGAGCAGCTGAGACAAAAGGGGCGACTCGGGAGTAAGGCTGGGAGGTGATTACCCCTCCCCAAGGTATAAAGGAAATGCAAAGGTAGAGAAACCTTTGCAGGAAGCAAAGTCGTTCATTCTGTTCAGATTAATCCTTGAAGCTCTGTGTGGACTTTGTACTTCGGTTGGGTTTTTTTAATAGTTCATTTGGCACTTTAGTTATTGGCAGCAATCCAAAGGAGAGAAAGGTGGGTGCTTTTCTCGAGGAACTGTTTGGGACTCAATATAGGCTGGGAATGAACATAATTCCCAGCGCTGCAATAAAACAAAGAGTTGTTTTAACTAAGTGTGTGCTTACAGTCTTGGAAGCCTTGGTCAGAACAAGGTTGAATTTAGCAGCTGCGGGGGGAAAAGCTTTGCCCCGCATGGATCTAATACAGGTAGTCCTTGACTTACAACAGTTCACTCAGTGACTGTTCAAAGTTACAACACCACTGAAAAAAAGAGGTTCTGGAGCATTTTTCACCCCTGCAACATCCCTATGGTCACGTGATCCAAATTCGGAGGCTTGGCAACTGGTTCCTATTTATGATGGTCGCAGTGTCCCGGGGTACACGTGATCCCCCTTTTTGCAACCTTCGGACAAGCGCAGTCAATGGGGAAGCCGGTATTTGTGGCCCGCCAGCTGCCAACAGAGCTGGCGGCAGACTCGGATGAGGTTAGGAGCAACCTGGGCCAATCCTGGAGTCTGGGGAAAGGCTCTGATGGATGCTCTGCATCGGAAGCAGAGATAGTGCCAGGGCTGTCTGACATTTCCCAGCTGCCTATGGAGTCAGAGATAAGTGGGGAAGAGGAACATCTGGAGCATGTTCCAGATGTGCGTATGCACAGAGCTGTCAGGAGAGAACAACTAAGGAACAGGGGACAACTTGGAAAGAAGGCACATGCAGACGCTGAATGGCTCCTCCCTGGGGAATAAATAGAAGCAAAAGGGGAGTGGTGGTTGCAGGAGACAATTAGTTCGCTTATTATTATGAGGAGTTGCTTATCCTGGAAGCTCTCGGCCTGGCAACTATCCAGGGACTGATGTGGTCTGTTCTTGCAATTCACCCTCGGAAGGATTATGGCCGGGACTTTTCTGTGTGTGAATGCCTTGAATTCACAGTAACTAAATAAAGAGGGATTTTTTGGGGTCAAGGAGCCTGTTTCTTGGTTCTGCTAAGCCTGGGTCAGAACAAATGGGACAAAGCTCACGTCAGAGATGTCTCGCTTAGCAATGGGAAATTTTGAGCTCAATTGTGGTCCTAAGTTGAAGACTACCTGCATTCTGGCATGCAGTGAATGGTCCTGTTGAGGGAGAACCAACTTCTGCTGCCCACTATCTGTTTTGACCACACCGGGGTCCTCATTCAGGACCCCTGCCTTTCCTGATCAAGGCTGTTCCCCAAAACTCTCAGCCAGGGCTGGGAATATTTCTAGTTTTGCTCTGAAAACCAGAGAAGAAAGGAAGCAGCTCTAATAAGAGTGTTTTTAAATTGTGGCTACCTAGATTTGATATTTATGTAATATGTAGGGTTGAATATGTGTGTGTGTCACATGATTGTCTTTTGCCACATTCATCCTCTTTTAATGACCCCATAATTCCTTGCAGGGTGGAGTCTGGGCAACTGATTTTAAGCTGAGTGTTTACTGGCCGGATGCCCTTCCTGTTGCCAGTGCAGAATTTTGTTCGGCAGATATATTCTCATCATGCTGAGAGAGAAATGTCTGCCTCTACCGAGGATCGAACTCACAGCCTCCTGTCTGTGAGGCGAGAGCTCCACCTCTAGGCCACCGCACCACTGTCTTTTGCCACATTTCGACAAGCAAAGTCAAAGGGGAAGCCAGATTCACTTAACAACTTCACAATTCGCTTAGCAACGGCCGCAATTTTCTTAATTATAGCAGGAAGGGTGGCAAAAAAGGGGCGCCCCTCACTCAACAACGGACGTTTTAGACTCTGTTGTTGGTCGTAAGTCAAGGACTGCCTGTCAGGGTTCTGGCATACTCCAATTAAATAATGAGCCTCGAGCCACACTCCCAAAATTAAAGAGGATTTATTTGAAGCTACCATTCTATGTCCGGCACTAACCTGGGCTTAGCCAACTCTGAGATATGTAATTCATTGTCACCCTTGATCCTGCTTTCCCCCCCCATCCCTCTGGGTGTATCATCCAACAAAAAAGGTCCATAGACAAGAGTCATCAATCATGCTCTCCAATTAGATTTTTGCGCGGCAGAAGCTTCAGTCATCTATTCAGTCTTTGAAGAAAATATGAATGGAATGTACTTTCGATTCCACACTGCCCCCTGCTCTTTGAAACTCCCCCTTCTTTCTGTTGTCAACTATAAAACGTGTATACAAAATGTTTTATGAGTTGACACTGCCCATGATTATCCAAATATCTTTACCATGCCAAGGACAGCTGCTGCTTTGCATATAGCAGGGACCAAATACTGAAGAAGGATCTCGTCTTCCGATGGATGCACTTTCCGCAGTTCAGTTAAGGTTGTGTACATCATTTCAAACTGATTTCTTTCCGTGAATAAGTCAGAGACAGCTAAAAGCTGCGAAGATATAAGCCGGAAAATGTGTGAACACAAGCAAACTTTTAATATTGTACATCTTACGTATTTGCGTAGAGTTTGGGCAGCATGTTGATATTAATACAATAATAATAATATTTTACTTATGTACTTTAATAAAATCTCCTTTGTAACATTGGACCTTTTTGTATCCCCATGTTTCTAACTTCTGTTTTTATTATCTAACCATTGGCAAAATAAGTCCCATGTCAAGAAATATTCAATTCCTTCCTTTTCCTCAATTGTAAGTCTTAAATCTGTCCATTTCTGCACATTCTAATATTTGTTTAATTAACACTCTCATCTGTCAGGATCTGTTCGCTTTTCCATTGTTGTGCAAATACGAATCTGGCTGCAGTTAGTACAGTGATGACTAACCTTTTTGTTGTCGCATGCCAAAAGTGTGCATGCATGCGCGTGCATGTATGCCTGCACCCATAATGCAATGCACGCGTGACCCCCTGCTCCCCCTGCACATGCGAACGCCCCGCCCACATGCATGCGCGTGCAACCCTCCACGCTCCCACGCCCCTTGCACATGCGTGCGTGACCCCCTGCCCCTGCTCACACATCTCCCGATGCATCCCACCCCCCGCGTATGCGAGGCAGATACCCAACAATCAGCTGGCTGGCGAGAGGCGCGCGCGCATGCACAGTGGAATTGAGCTGGGGCGATGGCTCGTGTGATGGCAGAGATGGATCTGCGTGCCACTTCCGGCATGCGTGCCATGGGTTTGCCATCACTAAATTAGTACATGTAAAATCACATATATATTCCCTTTACCGTACTTTTGCCCAACAAAAATGTGTAAATACAGGTATTTAATACAGATTTACAACAGTTCATTTAGTGACTGTTCAAAGTTACAACATCACTGGGGGAAAAAAGTGACCGGTGGCCAGTTTTCACACTTAACGACCATTGCTGCATGGGCACAGGATCAACATTCAGATGCTTGGCTATTGACTTGTATTTATGACAACTGCATCCTCTTTTAGTGACCATCTGATAAGTTGATAGGAAAACCAATTTCACTTAATGTAACCATGGGGTTGTTGAATGTGTAAAATGGTCACTGGTCACTTTTTTCACTGCGGCTGTTAACTTGGAACGGTCACGAAAGGATCTGTTGTAAGTCAAGGACTATCTGTCTTAGGGCATTAAGATCAGTGGTGGCAAACCTATGGCATGGTTACCAGAAGTGGCACGCAGAGCCATTACTGTCGGCATGCAAGCCCTCATCCCAAGGGGGTCTACTGCACATGCGCGTGTGCACCGCCCGCCTGACTGATTGTTGGTTATTGGCTGCACATATGCGGGGGCCAGGAGAAACGCACGTGCATGCACAGATGCATGGCGCACTGGGGGGGCTCTCACGCATGCACAGAGATGCGCAGCGAGTAGCGTTCATATGCACAGACGTGCGGTGCGCACAGGGGACAGTGCGTGCATGTGCAGGGGGTGTGGGGGGGACCCGTGCGCACATTGCCTTCTGGGTGCTGGCACGCGAGCAAGCAATTATCGGCATAGGAGCCCAAAAAGGTTAGCCACCACTGGACTAAGATCAGTGGTGGGATTCTACTGGTTCGCAACAGTTCTAACGAACCGGTAGTTCCAGTGAGCAGTTGGCCTCGCCCACTCATCCCTGCACTTTCCTGTCCTATATTTCCGTTTTTTTACATTTAAAATGGTTTTGAACACTGTGCGTGCACGCAAAGTGCACATTAGGCGCATGCGCGCACAAAGCGCGCGCTCACCGAACCGACTATTAAACCAGTTGCATCCCACCACTGACTTAAGATGTGAGATGCTCAAATTTGGAGAGATTTATAAACCAGGTACATAAAGAAAAAAAGCTTAAAATATGCAGAAACACGGCGATGATTAATTGTATCAACGAAAATATTTCTTTGCTGCTGAGCTCATCTGTACTGTCAACAATTCAAAGCATGATTTATGAGAAGGAAAACACCGGAAAGCTTACAGATCGGACCACTTCGCTGATCAGGGTAACTGGTGTCTTCTTGTTTGGGCTGGACGGCAGAATCCATTGACTGTATAATTCCAGCAGGAACTGAGAACACGAATGAATGTCTACCCCAGCACGATGCTTCCTACAAGCCAAGAGAAGTTAGTAAGTCGACAGAAATCCACAGTTAAATATTAGACTTCCAAGGGTGGCAAATATCTGTAATTCGGATATAGGGTGGGGGTTAGGGATACGTTCTCCAAGCTTGTGGGTTGGTTTCCAAACATTCCTACAAGTCAAGAGAAGTTAATACACCCACAAAAATTCCACTGTAAATATTATGGTGCAAATAGCCTGTGTCCCTGAAAATATGACCTACCTGGAAAGTAAGTCCTAGACTGATTTTTTTTACATGTGTGCCAAATATAAGCCCTACTTCCAAAATAAGCCCTAATTAAGATCCCGCCCACTCCAGAGTGCATGGGTAAAAATTAAGCTACGGTGGGGATGGAGGGGCTGCTGTAGCTGCCCTACTACTTACCTTTGGACAGTTTTAGCCAGGCCTTGAACACCCCGACACCTGCCTGGCCGGCCCATTTCTTCTGCAGCTGGCCAAGGCTTCCCTAAAGGCCTCTGGAGCTGATAACAAAGCTCTGGAACGATCCAGAGCTCTCTTATTGGCTGCAGAGGCCTTCAGGCAAGCCTTGCCAGTCACAAAAAAAGAAGTTCCTGTCAGAAGCCTCTGACAGCAAAAAGAGACCAGGGGGCAACGCACAGAAGTGACGTTAGTCAGTGGATGACATCCCCCGAAAATAAGACCTGGTGCCTTTTTAACCCCCACTGGCAGTTAAAAGGAAGCAGCAGCTGCAAGCTCACATTACTTCAAGAAGCACAAAGCCGAAGACACAAGCCTGAAGATGACGAATGAGATTTCGTCGAAATGTTGCCAAAATACTTCCAATTTTACGCGGGAGAAAACCCGAATAACCAAAGATCCACATACAAATACCCGCAAAAACCTCAGAAAACACACACACACACACACACACACACACACACACACATATATATATATGAATGACAGGGTTGTATTTTTGTGGAAGCATGGTATCTGTAACTTGGGTGTAGGATGAGGGTGCAGTTCGTTCTCCGAGTTTGTGGGTGGGATTCCGAACGTTTTGTTATCAGGCGCAGGAATTCTGGGATGTCCACAGGTCACCAAAAGGGCCATAATTCCCCCACGCTTCTGCTCATTGGGGTCCCAGAAATGAGCCGCAATGGAGCCCCTCTCTACTCTTCTGTCACTGTTACAAGCTCATTTTGGGATCTTTTTTTTTTTTTTTCCCTTGCAGTTTGGGACGGTAGGAAGTGGCTTTAGCTCACTTCCTTATTCCTGAAAGAGATCACAGCTGGTCACCCCTGGTCACATACAAGCCAGCTTCACTTGTAACAGAATACCAGAGCTGGAAAGGACCTTGGAAGCCTTCTAGTCTTAACCCCCTGATCAAGCGGGGAACCCTATACCTGTGACGGCGAACCTATGGCACGTGAGCCACAGGAGGCATGCAGAGCTATTTGTGTGGGCACCGCGAGCCCCAGCCAAACTTACTTGCACTGCACATGCGCGTGCCTCCCAGGTGATTTTCGGTCCGTTTGAGGCCCTTTTCGCCCTCCCGAAGGCTCGAGGGAAGCCTCGGCAGGATGAAAAATGGGCCTTCCGGAAATACCGGAAGTGCCGAAATGGGCCCGTATTTCGGCCTCCCGAGGGTGCAGAGGCTTTCCTTGAGCCTCCGGGAGGGCAAAAACAGCCTTAAATGGGCTGAAAATCAGCTGGGAGGCACACACATCCACAGTGCAGATAAGAGGGCGGTGGTGGTGGTATTGTGCGCGCATGCGGCGGGGCGCATTGCATTGTGGGTGCCGGCACGTGAACTTGCTTTCAGCACACCACAACAAAAAGGTTCGTCATCACTGCCCTATGCTATTCCCAACAAACATATTCATTCATCTTCCATTCAGAGAGAATTTTTTTTTTTTTTTTTAAAAAAAGACACACCTGGAATTGACGGGTGAGGAGGGAGGAGAAGTAAGGGCAGGCATGTCGCTCTCATCATCTTCATCTTCGCCCCATTCTTCTTCCCGCAATGGGGTAATGCTATTTCCCAACCACACGGAATGGATGGAGACCTGCGGGCCAAAAAAATAACAATAGAGAAAAAATAAAGATTGAAAACAATTCTTGAGCCCCTTAAAGGCCCACCTCAACGTAACAAAACATCACCCAGTGAATTAAGGCATAAACCAAGTCGTGAAGACGCCAAAAGGCCGTTACGAGTAGTTCTTGACGTACAACCAAAACCGAGGCTCAACATTTTGGTGGGCGCAATGGTTAAAAATCGATTTCACAACCTTTCTTGCCACCGCTGTTAAGCGAGTTGCTGAAGTTGTTGGAAGGTCGCAAACAGGGATTTGCATGACCCTGGGACGTTGCGACCGTCATTAAGTAGGAGTCAGTGGCCAAACGGCCGAGTATAAATCACATGATCACGGGGGAATGCTGCAATGGTCATAAAGGTGAAAAATGGTCGGGGATCCCCTTTTGCTCAGTGCCGTTGTAACTTTGAATGGTCCCTAAACGAATGGCTGTACGTCAATGACTGTCTTGCAGTTCACCGGCAGCCGGTGCAGACGGCAGTGGAATCGGACAGTGAGGAAGAAAGGGGGCCAGTCAGGGAGTCTGGAGAGGACCCGGACGAAGGTCCTGCATCCAATGCAGAGATGAGGCCAGGACCATCTGGGAGTGGTCTCCAGAGTCTGGCAGCAGCAAGGCAGAGGAACAAAGGGAGCCTGTTCTCAGCGTATGCGCAGAGCTGCCAGAAGGCAAGAGCAGCTGAAACAAAGGGGCGACTGGGGAGTAAGGCTGGGAAGTGATTGCCCCTCCCATCAGGGATAAAAGTGAAACCTAAATGACGAAAGCTTTGCAGGAAGCAAAGTAGTTCAATCAGTTCTGAACCATCCTTAAGTTCTGTGTACTTGGGTTTTTCTTGCACTTCGGTTGGTTTCTTTTATAGTTAATTGGATACTTCTGTTTCTGGCAGCACTCCACAGAAGTGAAAGGTGTGTGCTTATCTCGGGGGAACCGTTTAAGATTAGTTCTGGCTGGGAATGAAAGCAATTCCCAGCGTTGCAATAAAATAGGTATTGCTTTTAAAACAACTTTGTGATGAATTACAGTTGACGAAGCCTGGTTCAGAACAGACCGCCTGGGTTTTAGGGATCCAAAAATGGCTTGTTTTTCTTTTTTCTTTTCTTAGGCATTTGAACCAACCTGTCCTAGTTTGTATCGCATATTCCCCATTTCACGCTCTGTATTGATCTGCAGCAGCAGCTTCTCGTGGCTGATGAGGGCACCTGAAATTAAAAAAAGGAAACGTAATTAGGAGGGCCAGAGTTTCAATTTATTTATCTGTTAGACCGGGGGTTGCCAACCTTTTGGACCTCAGGGACCACCAAACTCATAATTTCAAATCCCGCGGGCCACTAATATGAATTTTGACTTGACGGTGGCTTGCGGATGTTGGTTGGGAAAGTCGGTCCCCTATTCCAGAGCTGCAGTAGTCACAGGACTGGCCCTTTGGTCATCCCGGAGTAGCTGCTCCTCCACCCGGATGCACCGACCTGCCATGGACTAGAGAAGCTGCTCCAGGATGACTAAAGGGTCAGTCCTGTGGCGACTGCAGCTCTGGAATATGGGGCCGACTTTCCCACCAATGTCAGCAAGCCACACCCGAGGTGGATTTCCCTCCCCTGCCGTTGGTCTTACCTTCCAGTTCCAGCTCGCGTTGCTCTACTCAAGGTAAGGTTTGCGCTCGGCTGAAGGGTGGGGGCCAGTGGGTGGGCGGGCCATGTGGGCGGTGCAGCCTTGTGTTCCCGCGCAGCCTGGATTAATTGCTTTTTGGAGGTGCTTTGTGTGGGACATTTCTCTGTGGACCACCAAAATTTTCTCGCGGACCACCAGTGGTCTCCAGCCCACCGGTTGGCGACTAACGTGTTAGGCTGATAAAGGAGCCAAAGGGAGGTGAAACCCCACAAATCGCCAGACCCTGATCTGGAGATGGGGTGTCATGCCCCCGGCAGAGCCTGAATCTGTGGGGGAGGGGGAGATGAGCAAGAACTGAGTGGGAGATGGAGGGGGCGGCTTCATTGGAATGTGGGGAGGAGCAGGCTGAGTCAGGCCAGAGCCTTTCAGGATTGGGACCGGCTTGTAAGCAGGGAGGAAGGGGGCCAGGATGACCGAGAGAGGCTAAGCAGGGAACATGAGAGACAGAGCTCAGGCGATGAGCAAGGACAGCCCCCTCCTGATCCCTGAGCACGGAGAGTGGAGCGAAGGCGAGAACAGCGCAGACTGATCCGGCTACTCGGGAGGAGAACCCCCAGCCCCTCTTCACAAGGCACACCTGGGAACGGAGACTTAAGGAGAACGCTGTGAGGAGGGGCATTTGTCGGGAACAAACGCTGAATTCACGGAGTGCCGAGTGCTGACGTTTGAACTTTCCTGGATTCCTTGCCTTTTTTTTCTGGATTTCTGGATTACTTGCCTTGCTCCTTTGATTCCTGGACTCCTCAACTTGCCCTGATGGATTTATTGCTGTGCAGTGTACGCAGCAGCGCTGGGCTGGGCTACTTGCAGCCAGAGACTGCTGGAGCTGTGGTGTATGTGTGTGTGACCACTTTGCTCTGGGACTTGCCAGAAACATGGGAGCGTTTGGGGAAATTTGGAGCTGCCTGGGTTGACTCTGCGCTGTGCCCTGCGTCATCACGCAGGGATTCAGTGAACAACTGTGGCAAGAACTCACTTAACAAATGTCTCACTTAACCACAGAAAATTTGTGGCTCAATTGTGGCCACAAGTCAAGTAAATTGTCCCTGGTTAAAAATGCAGGATCAGCTGTAAGCTTTTAACGTTGAGCAATATTTGATTTCTCTTCCTGAATCCAAGCGCGCATAGCGTGGGGCATCTCTCTGTGTGCTTGTGCATGTGGTGCATTGATCGTTGAGATACTGACAAATATGTAAATCACCGTTTACCTGTAGTAGAGGGAGCCAGGGAGGGAACAGGGTCCCACACCTGGTATAAGTGATGGCAAGCAACGTTGTCTCTCTTAGAGGCCATTTCTTGGATCTCTTGCTCGACAATTCCTCGGATAATGTTCAATTTTCTCCCAAACCTGATGTTCAGCAGAAAAAATGCATTGTTTTGAATCTTCTATATATATATATAAAATATAAAAGCAAAACACCCCTCACAAATCATCACAAAATCTTGAGAACCATAAAGCCTACAAACTTGAAATTTGGCACGTAGGTTCCTCTTGGCTTCTAGGTGCTTACTAAGAAAGGGTTTTTCAAAAGGACCATCAGAGCATTTAGAGTATTTCCTATATTGTTATTATTATTAACACGCTCTGATGCTAGGGAGTTCTACTCCCCCTCCCCACCTGGAAAGAAATCTCTTCCAAATGCAAAACACAAGCAGAGGAGTTTCAGTTTCAGTTTCAGACCAACACCAAGCAGCTTTTGTACAGAACAGTTGACCTAAGCCACGCCCAGACTCCTTGCTGTCTCCTCCTTGCTCACACAGCAAATACTCTTTCAGTTTCCAAACAGCCCTCCACTCTCTCATACACTGACAGGACGCCAGCCAGATGAATACCGATGCTGGTAGGCAGAGGCAGAATTTCCCCCCCGTTATTTTCCTCCCCAAAATCTAAGCCCGACCACATAGTTTCGTAGCAAAGCATGGCTATCCAGCTAGTAATAATATATATAGAGAAATCATCAATTCAGTGAGGCGTTTTAAAACACATGTTCTTTTTCCCCCCTTTTTTTCTTGGAAGTACGTGACATTTATAACTGAAATGGGCTACGGGGAAGTCCTCGACTTACGACCATTCGTAGTGGCCGTTCAAAGTTGCAACTTTGGACGTTAAGATTTAAACCATAACAGTTCTTCCAGCCTTGGGGAGTCCTCTGTGATGACATCGTGCCCCCACTACCACCACCCAGGGTTCTGTGTACTGCAGGTGGAGGGACGCTGTCTTAAACCAAAGATAAATGGAACGACGCAGAGTCGAATGAAGAGAGAGCAAGAGAGAAAATAAAGGAAAGAAACTGCTTTTTAACCCTTCTCAAGCACTTGTTGGGATTAGAAAGGATTCATCCATGGCTGAGCTCCCTCTGCTTAAGTCGCCATGATGTAAAAAAAGATGTTGAGACTCTGCAAAGAGTGCAGAGAAGAGCAACCAAGAGGATTAAGGGGCTGGAGGCTAAAATATACGAAGAACTGTCGCTGGAATTGGGTATGTCTAATTTAATGAAAGGAAGGTCCAGTGATCCAATATCTAAGGGGCTGCCCCAAAGAAGACGGGATCAACCTATTCTCCAAAGCACCAGAAGGCAGGACAAGAAACAATGGATGGAAATGAATCAAGGAGAGAAGCAACTTGGAATGAAGGAGAAGCTTCCAACAGTCAAGACAATTAACCAGTGGAACAGAAGTTGCCCTCAGACGTTGTGGGTGCTTCATCACTGGAGGTTTTTAAGAAGAGACTGGACAGTCACTTGTCTGGAATGGTATAGGGTCTCCTGCTTGAGCAGGGGGCTGGACTAGAAGACCTCCAAGGTCCCTTCCAACAGTTCTGTTCTCTCTTCTCTTCATTATTCTCTTCTCTTCCTCTTTCCTATTCTACTCTACTCTAAACTTCATTCTATTCTATTTTCTCTTCTACTCTCTTTCCTCTGCTCTCCTCTCTATTCTCTTCTCTCCTCTCTTCCCTATTCTATTCTATCCTCTCTTCTCTTCTCTCTTCTATTCTATCCTCTCCTCTCTTCTAT
>NW_020717026.1:91000-108128 GCF_900518725.1 Notechis scutatus | reverse complement strand
ATAGATAGATAGATAGATAGATAGATAGATAGATAGATAGATAGATAAGATAGATAGAGTCAAGAGTCAATTTAAAAGGGGAGTGGATTAACAGGAAACCAATTGAGCCTTACTTTGTCTGGAATTAAAGTTTCTAGAGCAGGGTGATTCCCCCCATCCAGGGGGTGGGCCGTAACCAAAGGTGAAGGGCTAATGGTTTCCGGAGCCACCGTTAGACGAAACCGGTCCAAGAGTGAGTAGAGTCTTTGATGTCTTTAAAACAAACAAACAAACAAGCAAATGACTAGCTGTCTGCAAGGAATATAAATCCTTCCACTTCCCAACCATCTAGTCAGAGCTGAAGAAGCTTCTTGGAGGAGAAGCGAAACGTCTTCAAAATAAAGAAACAAGAAAGTCCAGTTGCCTCCTGCAAAAAGCACCTTTGGGACAACCATGGCCTGGAGGACTGATGATCTCTAGAGACTTTTAGTTTTACAATTTGGGACGAACACCCTTGGGATGGTGTGAGAGTAGGGATGGATTTCCAGAGGAGAAAAATTTCAGGCTACAAGAACCAGGAGCACCACTCCAAGCAGCCTCAATGGCTCTCTAAAAGGATGCAAATGACCAGCTGTCTGCAAGGAATATACATCTCTCGAGACTTTTAGCTATACAATTTGGAATGAACACCCTTGGGAGTAGGAATGGATTTCCAGAGGGGAAAAATTTCAGGCTACCATGACCTGGCTGAGTTGAGCATCTTTGCAGAGTCACCCAACAATAAAACCGAAATGACCAGCACCCTCTAAAGTCAGTGATGACTAGTGGAGTAAAATCCACAGGGGCTCCTTAGCCTTTTAGAGAAGGATTGAACGCAGGGATTCATTTTCAGGAAGTGAGGGAGGATAAAACTTGACAAATATTTGGCCACTTTCCATGCTGCAACAATCCATTGGGCATCACCTGTGGGCTAATCCGGCATTCTGCAGATATTCCTGGATTCGGTCCAGCTCTTCAACTGGCAACTGAGCCGTGCTGTTCTGCATTGAAAAAGAAAAAAGAAAAAAACAAGAAAGGCAGAAATGAAATGAGAAGGAAAAGCCGAAGTTGCCAACACTAACCGTAAAATACACTTTAACTTGAAAAAAAGACAGAATTTAAAACAACTCAGCTCGTTTTTGCTGCGGGACAAGTCACACCACTATCAAAGAAATGGTGGAACAGAATCGTTAAAGAAAGAACAGAAAATGAAAATAATCTTTACATTTATTTCAAATCGTTAAGATAGAATTGTTAAATTGTCCTACAGCGAGTTGTCCCTCAGTGAGTTGGCCAATTCTGCCAGGAAGAGGACTCTGTGCCAGGCCAATAGTCCTTCTCCCAACTTTGAAATCGAATGTTGTGGCTGACCAATGGCCAGCGGAGCTGGCAGCAGACTCAGACAGTGAGGAGGTTGGGAAGGAACCAACCTCAGTCCTGGAGTCTGGGGAAGGCTCGGACGAGGGCTCTGCATCGGAGGCAGAGATGAGGCCAGGGCCGTCCGACAATTATTAGCTGCCTTCGGAGTCAGAGTTAAGTGGGGAAGAAGAACATCTGGAACCTGTTCCCAGCATGCACATGCACAGAGCTGCCAGAAGAACGGAATAGTTAAGGAACAAAGGCCGACTTGGGAGTAAAGGCTCAGGCAGATGGTAAATGGCCCCTCCCATAAAGAGGAATAAAGAGGAGCTCCTGAGCTGAAGAAGCTTCTTGGATGAGAAGCGAAACGTCTTCAAAAGAAAAAATACAAGAAAGTCCAGTTGCCTTTTGAAAACAAAACAAAAACTTGGAGCAACCATGACCTGGAGGACGGAGCATCTCCATAGACATGAGGGGTGTGTGGTTTTCAGCACTCCCCCATCAGGCCGAGATGTGCATTTGGCTAGGTGGTGATGGGCGTTCATTAGATTTATACCCTATCCCACCTCCGGGAGCACAAAACAAAGTGGTGAGTTTAATTCTGCTTTTATGACTATTATTGTAAAACTCCTCATGGGTGACAGAAGAGCATCCGGCCAGTAAACTCTCAGCTCCATTCAGTTGCCCAGACTTTACCCCACAAGGGATTATGAGGTCATTAAAAGAAGATGAAGGTTGTATTTTTCATTTTATTTATCCCTGCAGACCCAAAGGTGCTTTTTCTGAGAATAACTGAGAGTCTCCATAGCCATTATGGCTGTCAGCCACCCAGAATTATGGGCAGCGTACAAATCCCGTCCCCCACTGGTCATTGAGGTGGGTTAGGCTGAGAGATAATGTCTGATGACTCAAAGCCCCATCAGGGCTGTAAAGAGGCAGATTAAATCTCGGCCTTCCCTGTGGCTGGCCCAGCACTCACCCAGACGACGCCACGGGTTACCTGTACAGATGCCGCTAGAAGCATTTCCACACGACGGCAAGCCAGGGTGTCCACCATGTGAGCCAGCACACGGAAGGGAGTTGAGAGAAGCTTGTCCACATACAAGACCAGCACAGCCCCTGACTGGCTCAGATGGATGCCCTCCAAACACTGCAGGGTCTTCTTCACTGCTGTCGGCTGAACCAGGGAGAAAAACCTCTTTTAGAGTCTTTTGTTTTCCAGACTAATCAAAGTATAAAAACATCTTACTTTATATATAAATTTATATGCAGATAAAAGTGTCATGCCCCTATCGGAGTCTGAATCCAAGTAGGAAGACAAACAGCTGACAGGGAGCGGGAGTGTGGCTCCGTTGGCTGTGGAGGAAACTGGGGAAGGGCAAAGTCCAGCTGGGCAGAGCAGGGGAGAGATAGAACAAGAGAGGGGGAGTTCAGTGGAAGACCCAGGCCCACCCCCTCTTCATCCGAGGGAATGCAGGGAAGAACGGAGAAGGGAGCAACATCGGTTGCATGGCTTACAGGGGAGGAAAGGGCCCTGATTCCCTTCATTAGCCACACGTGGGAATGAGAGTTTAAAAGAGATGCAAGCTGAGTGTAGCGTCTGCTGGGAGCAAATGTGACTTTATCTTGTGTTGACTTTGGTTATCTTTGTTCCTGACATCATCCCAACCGGGTTGAATTACTGCCATTCCTTCACATCTGGAACTCCTTCTCTTGCCCTGTCAGATTAATTACCTCAATTTGCCCTGATTGGACTTAAAGTTACAGTTTTTGTTGCCCATGTTTTGGACTTGATTCTCTTGCAGTCAAGGCTGTTCCTGGGAGAGATTTTCTCCAGCCCAGAAGGTAACCAGGACACTGGGGACAAAGTTGGAGCTAATAAAGGGACTCCTACTGATTATCTGACTGTGTTGCCTTCATGCCACGTCCTGGGTCATCACATAAAAGTATAAAAGCACCTCAATTTCTAGCCAAGTGCCTTAACCAGGACAGTCGACCGACTCATTTGCAATGGCCAAACGATCAACAGACATTATCTCCTGCTTCGGTAGCCTCAATATTTGAAGGGCGCCATTACCTTTAAAGACAAACCTCTTTATTTTTTTTTTTCTGCAGAAAAATGAGGTGTGCTAGGCAGGAGAAAAACCACCGGAGAAGAGAAATCTCGAGAACCAAAGTGAAGAACTTACGGAGGCAAAATTCTCACAGCGGGACTGAATCGCCTGGATGAAAAGGCCACTCGCTGCCGAGTTTCGGTGAATGGCACTGATGAAATCCTGGACGGGAGGTTCATGAGACAGGCTGATGAGTTCTTGGACATGATTTACGGTCAGCCAGGTCAAGTGCTCGGAGTCGTGCAGGTTTTGGCACTGCGATAAGAAATGGAATGGGTTCGCTCGAGCGGAAGAGAAGCAACAGGTGGGAGCCAATCAAGGAGAGAGTAGCAACCGAGAACGAAGGAGAAATTTCCTAACAATGAACAAATAACCAGCGGAACACCTTACCCCCAGAAGTTGTGGGTGCTCCATCCCGGGGGGTGGGGGGGGTTTAAGAAGAGAATGGACAACCCTTTGTGTGAGATGGTATAATGTCTCCTGCTCCAGCAGGGGGTTTGACTGGAGGACCTCCAAGGTCCCTTCCAATTCTCTTATTCTTGTTGTGGCCCACCACAACAAGATTCGGACAGTGAGGAGGTTGGGGAGGAACATGTTGTGGTTCACCAGCAGCCTGTGCAGACGGCAGTGGAATCGGACAGTGGGGAAGAACGAGGACCAGTCCGGGAGTCTGGGGAGGACTTGGACGAGGGTCCTGCTTCTGATGCAGAGATGGGGCCAGGGCCATCTGGGAGTGGGGTGCTGACTCCGGAGCCCCTGGAGTCTGGCAGCAGCGAGACAGAGGAACCAGGGGAGCCACTTCCCAGGGGGCATATGCAAAAGAGCTGCTGGAAGGCGAGAGCAGCTGAAACAAAAGGGGCGGCTGGGGAGTAATGCTGGGAGGTGATTGCCCCTCCCATAAGGGATAAAAATCAGGCCAAGATGACGAAGTCTTTGCAGGAAGCAAAGTCGTTCGATTAGTTCAGAGTCATCCTTGAAGCTCTTTGTACTTTGGTTGGTTTTTTTTTCTAGTTCATTGGACACTTCTGTTTTTGGCAGCACTACACAGAAAAGAAAGGTGGGTGCTTATCTCGAGGGATTGTTTGAGATTCATTACCGGCTGCGAATGAAAACAATTCCCAGCATTGCAATAAAATAAGTCTTGTTTTTAAAAGAAGTGTGTGCGTAATTATGGTTTAGGAAGCCTTGGTCAGAACAGAACATGGGCCAGTCCTGGAGTCTGGGGAAGGCTTGGATGAGAGCTCTGCATCGGAGGCAGAGATGGGAGCCAGGGCTGCAATCGAGACTCATGATTTAATTGGGGCAACGGCCGGAATCCTGACACAGAGCTTACCACGTAGTCACAGAAAAGGATGAGGGATCCTTTCCGCACGATCTCGCGATTGCAGATGCTAAGTTTGGAGCCCCCGTCTTCATCGTGGGGATCTCCGCTGGGTTGAGGGCTGAGCAATTTAGCACTTGAGAGACTCTGCCTTCTGGAAGAGAAGGAAAGTGGTTTTAGAAAAACCCAAAAACTACAAAATCCAGGAGTCAAGTTGCCAGAAAGAAAGAAATAAGAAACAGATAGAAGAATTTGCCAGGATAAATGCAGCTGGCTAGTAAAAAGTCCAGCAGCCAAGAACAGAACCAAAGGATGATTGGCTGGCCTAAGCTCAGCAGTGTCTCAAGGTTACACGATCCCCTTTTATAACCTTCTGACAAGCAAAGTCAAAGGGGAAGCCAGATTCACTTTACAACTAACAGAGTCGGCGTATCAGTGAGGTGGGAGGCATAGAGATTTAATTAAATAAATTTAAATAAAAATATACATACATACATACACCCAGGTGATCATCATCTTCTTTTAACGACCCCATAATCCCTTGCGGGGTGGAGTCTGGGCAACTGAATGGAACTAGCAGAGTGTCTACTGACCGGATGCCCTTCCTGTCGCCAATGCGGAGTTTTGTTCAGCAGATATGATCTCATTGTGCCCGGAGAGAGAAATATTTGCTGCTACCTAGGATTGAACTCACAGCCTCCTCATTGTTGAGGTGAGAACTCCACCTCTAGGCCACTCTAGATACACCTGGGCGATGCCATGGCCTAATTCTCAATCCATCCTACAGCATTGAACTAATACATTCTAGAATTTAGGAGTTGACAAAAGAAAAAAAAACTTGAGAGGTCTATATTTTGTACCAAACACCCCTCTGGAAACAAATCCTGCTGAACAATATATATGAATCCCAAATGTCCATCCAGCCTCTACCCGAATGACACCTTGGCCAAAATGTCCAGCCCGGCTGTAGCAAAGAAGACACCATGGGTGGGAAAACTGCCCCCCAGGAACCTTGGGGTTCCTCCCAATGAGACTTTCTAGATGATCCAGTTCTTAAGCAAGGAAGGTGAATTTTGAAAGGCGAAGCTGGAAAACAAGACATTTTTGAAGTAGCCGCTAAAATCGGAATTGGAGATAGCTTTCGGGAGGGAAAGAGTTTTTGAAAAGGAGGAATGTTTATACAAGAATATGCAAAGCAAGGGGCAGCATTTGAAATCACGAAGAAAACATTCACACTGCAGTGGCCCATCAGTGGCCAGCAGAGGTGGTGGCAGACTCAGACAGTGAGGAAGTTGGGGAGGATCATGGGCCAGTCCTGGAGTTTGGGGAAGGCTCTGACAAGGGCTCTGCATTGGAGGGAGAGATGGGCCAGGGCCGTCCGACAGTTATCAGCTGCCTTTGGAGTTGGTGATCAGTGGGGAAGAAGAACAGTCGGAGCCTGTTCCCAGTGTGCTCATGCGCAGAGCTGTCAGATGAAGGGAACAGCTAAGGAACAAGAGTCAACTCGGGAGTAAAGCCACAGGTGGATGGTAAATAAAGAGGAGTGAAAGGGGAGTGGTGTTTGCAGGAGACAATTAGTTCAATTCATTAGGGTGAAGATCTGTTCCTGATTTCTTGCCGAGTAACTGCTGCTACAGCATGGCGTTTGGAAGCTATCAGCCTGGCAGCTCTCCCAGCCTGATAAAGGTCTGTAGTTGTGAAATCTCATGAAAGACTATTTGCCGGGACTTTGCTGGAGAGGAATTCCCTTTAACCTCAATAAAAGGGGTTTTATCGGGACGAGGAGTCAGGCTTCGTGGTCCTGGGAAACCTAGGTCAGAACACACACACACAGGACAGAGAAGACCTGAAGAAGAGCTTAAAAACAGACTTACTTGGGGGTCTGATGAACTTCAGACCACCAGCAGGGACTGGTGTAGTTAACCAGCAGCAAGATTTGACACCAGAGGAGAACCAGGGATGGGTGGGTGGCTATCATGGACTTGACAAGATCATTCAGTCTTTCGAGGGTGTAGAAATGAGGACCGTGTGGTCCACTCTCGGTAAAAAGCTTGGTAGCTGCCACTGTGATTCTTCGGAACATCCCTGAAACAACGAAAGCATGGGAAAAACATCGTTACCAATCAGTCCCAATGGAGACCTTGGGGGTTCCCACTGAAATATTATATGTCGTCCTCAAATTACGACCGCAAAAATCGGAGCCCCCCCCCATTTTATGTCGCTGGCTGAGACAGCGGTTTAGTGAATTTTGCTCCGTTTTACGGCCTCTCGCTGCAGCTGCCAAGTGAACCCCTGCAATTTGTTCTTTTTTTGTAAAAAGATTTTTATTTTTTTCACATTTCAAAAACATCTTTTCTAGTGAACAGCATGATTCCAGGTTTTCACATTTCCATACAAACATGACCTTGGTTGCATATCCATCTTTCACATTTGATTTCATATCCTATCATTACACTACATATTTTCTATAAATTTTCTCAAGTACTCTAATATTCTTCCAACTTATTTTATATATTTTCTATCCATTTCTTATTTCTTTTTAAATAATTCTCATATCTTCATATTCATTATACTTTATAATTTTATCTGTCGCATTTGCAATTTCATCATATATTCTTATTTCATTATTCCAAAAGTTCCATCCTAATTCAAAAACTTTCCCCTATAATTACCAATTTGAGTGTACCCTATACATCATTTAATTAATTCCTCTTTAATTCATAATAATAATTTATCACAATATAGCCACTTCTTAATTGTCACCTTAAAAGTTAATAATAATAATCTCCTAACAACTACGTAACACATATACATTCTAGGCCAGATTCTGCATGGTATTTTCCCCTTCAGTTACATTAAATCATTTATAATTTCAAATAAACTAATCTATTCAACTGATCATAAAAACTGATGCTAATCTTTTTATAACAATTCTCATGTTTCCCCTGCAACCATCACAAATATGAGTCTGTTGCCAAAGGGTCCAAATTTTGGTGGCAAGAAGGCAGGTGTCATGCCCTTGGTAGAGTCGGATTCTGAGGGAGAGGAGGAACAGACGACAGGGAGTGGAGGTGTGGCTCCGGAGGTTGTGGAGGAGGCTAGGGAAGGGCAGAGGCCGGCTGGGCAGTCAGAGGAAGAACCAGGCCCATCCCCTCTGCATCCTAGGGCACGCAGGGAGGAATGGAGAAGGGCTTGGCTTACGGGAGAGGAAGCGGCCATGATCCCCCTTCATTAGTTGCGGCTGGGGAGAATAGTATATAAGAGAGATGGTTAAAACACAGCATTGCCAGAAGCAAACCGTGTGTTAGTTTGGGCTGAAGTTATCTTGGTTGGCATCCTTCCAACAGACTGTGCCTTGTTATCTCCTTGAATTTGGTAATTACTTATCTTGGTCCGTTGTGGAAATTTCATCATTCTAGTTTGGTTTTGTTATTTCACCTCTCATTAAGCTCATTAAGTTCAGACTGTATTGCTTTCTTCTGAAGACTACTTTTGAGTACATTTTATCTCCAACTGAGTATTATTGAACAGTGGGGCCAAGTTGGAGGCATTAAAGGACATTTATTTACATTTTGGATTTTGTTACGTTTGTGTTACACTCTGGGTCATCACAGGTGAGCAGTACCTGATTTGAAGGTATGAATTAAGCACATGAGAAGGGTGCCCAGTTCCTGGCAGTAGAAGGTGTGTTGCTGTTCGCTCATCTCCACGTTCAATTGTTTGCTGGAGATATCTTCCAGAAGAATCCCCACCAGCTGCATTAGGAATCTAGAGAGAAAAAGAGGTGTTTAGAGGCCAGGCACGAAGCACAGAAAAATAAGATAAAGGTTCCCCTCCTTGCATATCCTTGCTAGTTGTTTCCAACTCTAGGGAGGCGCTGCTCATCTCCGTTTCAAAGCTGAAGAGCCAGCGCTGTCCGAAGACGTCTCCGTGGTCATGTGGCCGGCAGGACTAAATGCCTTCAAAGGCGCACGGAACGCTGTTCCTTTCCCACCAAAGGGGTACCTATTTTTCTACTGGCATTTGTTACATGCTTTCAAACTGCTAGGTTGGCAGAAGCTGGAACAAGTCCTGGGAGCTCCCTCCATGACTCAGCGCTGGGGATTCGAACTGCCGAACTGCCGACCTTTCCAATCGAAAAGCTCAGCATCTTAACCACCAAGCCACCGCGTCTCCTATAGAAATATAGGACTTTGCAAAAAAAAAAAAGAGAGGGGAAAAAAAAAAAAACCAATATGCATAGCCAGCCCTGCGGTTACATCTATCTCCTTTGCCTTCTTCAAGGTTACATTGAGGATACAAGTAATCCTCGACTTACAACAGTTCGATTAGTGACTGTCCGAAGTGACGGTGGTGCTGAAAAAAAATTAAAAGCGACGTAGGGCCATTTTTCACATGGACGGCCTTCGCGCCACGCCCCGTTGGTCAGGTGATCCAAATGAATTTTTCACACTTCATGGCCATTGCAGCATCCCCACACTCATGGGATTTACATCTGGATGCTCGGCGAGCGGTTCACATTTACGACCGTCACAGTATCCCAGGGTGGGGGTGGGGGGGTGTCAAGTGATCCAGTGGTGGGATTCTATCAGTTTCCCTACCAGTTCGGTGGTCGTGCACTAACACATGGAGAACTTCTGCACTGAATACTGGTCACAAGGAAAAAGAACCATGCCCTCTAATGGCTGCCTTTTATATACACACCTCTTAAGGGGAATTTTACTCTCCCACCTTAAAGGGAAATACCCATATTCTGCTGAATCACTCTTCTTACATCAGCCAGACTTACATCAGCTTCACAGCATCGTGCAGCTACTCACTGCCGGTCAGTTCTTAACTCCTAATACCTTAACCTGCGCAGCTTTCCAAACACCAGCTGAGGCTCTGCCGCACCAATCAGCTGAGAGGATAAAGAAGACGCAGGGGTGAGTGGGAGGGCCGATCCTGCACATTTCTCTTCTTTCTCCTCACAGTTGGAGCTAACGGGTAGCAATTTTTGCTACCGGTTCAGCCAAACCGGTAGCATTTTACCACCGATGTGATCCACTTTGGCAACCGTCTGACCAGCAAAGTCAACGGGGAAGCCCCATTTGCTTAACAAACCGTGTTACTAATTTGTGATGACCCAGGGTGGGATACAAAACAAACACAGTCACAGAAAACAGGTGAAGCCTCTTTTATTCCTTCACTTTGCTTCCAAGCTCCAAATATCCTTGATGGAAGACAAAAAAACGCCCACAGAGTTACATGAAGAAGGAAAAAAGCAACTCAAACCAGGCAAGATAAGGGCTGGAGGATGTCCCCAGATAACACACACTGGGAAGGACCACCAAACTCAGAGAGGAACCATAAACTAGAGATATTTACATGATTTGTTTCTAGTGTGTGCCAGTACGCAGGTCCAAACTCTTATCCAGTTGTCACACCTGCAGCCCATGAAGAGGATCAAGGCCCTCTCCTCCCCAGTAGACCATGTCTCTCCCTTATCCTCTCCTGTGTGTCCTAGGATGGAGAGGGGATGGGCCTGGGTCCTCTTCTGACTGCTCAGCCGGCCTCTGCCCTTCCCCACCCTCCTCCACCACCTCCGGAGCCACACTCCCACTCGCTGTCAACTGTTCCTCCTCTCCCTCAGAGTCAGTCTCCACCAGGGGCATGACATAATTTGACATTTGCAGCGATTCACTTAACAACCGCGACAAGAAAGTGTTGTGGTCTGCCGGCAGCCTGCGGAGACAGCAGCAGAATCAGACAGTGGGGAGGAACAGGGGCCAGTCCGGGAATCTGGGGGACTTGGACGAGGGTCCTGCGTCTGATGCAGAGATGGGGCCAGGGCCATCTGGGAGATGTGCTGACTCCAGAGCCTCCAGAATCTGGCAGCAGCGAGGCAGAGGAACAAGGGGAGGCTGTTCCCAGTGCACGCATGCGCAGAGCTGCCAGAAGGCAAGAACAGTTAAAACAAAAGGGACGACTCAGGAGTAAGGCTTGGAGGTGATTTTCCCCTCCTATAAGACATAAAGGAGGAGCAAAGGGACAGGAGCCTTTGCAGGAAGCAACTTTGTTTGTACTGGTCGGTTTGAAGCTCTGTATTGAATTTGTGCTCCGTTTGGCCTCAAATAACTAATTGGACATTTAGTTGTTGGTAGCATTTCAAGGGAGATAAAGGTGCGTGCTGATCAGACTTATCCTGAAGGATTTTTGCAGACTTCCATGGGACTATTTACAAACTGTTTGAGACTCATTATGGGCTGTGAATGATTAAAATTCACAGCCGTTGAAATAAATAAATAAGGGTTTGGGGACTAATGTGAGTTTGTTAGTGTCTCCATCTTGGTCAGAACAGTAAGGCCGTAGAATGGGGCAAAACTCACTTAACAAATGTCTCACTTAGGAACAGAAATCTGGGGCTCAGCTGTCGTTGTGTGTCGAGGGCGACCTGTATATATTATCCTCCATTCCTTATCTCAAAGTTTTTATCTTTGTTTTTTTTTAATGGTTGTTTTTAAAAAGCAAAAAGCAAAAGCAAATAGCAGCAGCTTATGATTAACAACCTATACCTAGAAAAGGTCTCCTCAGGCAGGAGCCGATCCTGCTCGTCCATGGGGATCTCCTGAGTGGGAGGAATCTTATTTCCGCCGTTCCGCAGCCGATGGATCGTTTGACAAGAGATTAGGTGTGGGGAAAAGGAGAGCTCCTGAATGCGGGAGAGGACAATGTCTTCGGTCGACTGGGAAATCAAGACCCGAAGGATTGCGAGAATGCCAGAGACCCATAACTGAACGGTGCTCACGGAAGCCTATTGAAAGGGAGAGAGGGGGAGAACCCCACAAAATATTCATTACAGAAATGAATTATATAAACACTGTATAAATATTCCTTCCTCCCCTCCCTTCTTCTCCCCCTTCTCTTCCTTCCTTTCCTTCCCTCCCCTCTGCTTCCTTCCCTTCCCCTTTCTACCCTCGCCTCTCCTACCCTTCCCTTCCCACTCTCCCCTCTTCCTTCCCTTCCTTCCCCCTTCCCTTCCTTTTATGCTCCCCTCTCCTTCCCTTCCCTTTCCCCTCTCCACTTTCCTTCCCTTCCCTTCCTCTCCCCTCTTCCTTCCCTTCCTTCCCCCTTCCCTTCCTTTTACGCTCCCCTCTCCTTCCCTTCCCCCTCTCCTTCCCTTCCCTTCCCTTTCCCTCCCCTCCCTTCCCCTTCCGTTCCTTTCCCTCCCCTTCATTCCCTTCCACTCCCCTTCTCTTCCTTCCCCTTCCCTTTTTTCACTCCCCTCTCCTTCCCTTCCCTACCCCTCCTCTCCCCTCTTCCTTCCCTTCCTCACCCCTTCCCTTATGTTCATTTGCCAGAAAGAACACAGTTTCCCTGTAACGCCCCTTGGGTGAGTGACAAATCCAAACCCATGGCATATCCCCTCCCCCCACTTCTGCCTACAAAGCCCAGGGGGGCCTTGCAGCCAAGACCCCTTTCTAGAGCAGAGGAGAAGGAGCTTTGCTGCTAAGCACGTGGGCAGCTATCGACTGACCCACTTCTCGGCAGGAGCTGAAGGTGCCATGAAGGCTGGTTTTGTCCTCCCCACAACACCCTTGCAAAGAGAAGGATGGGCGCAAAGGGCTGAGGGGAGGGGCACACACCCAAATCCTTAACCCCGGACACCCCAGGAAAGGAAAAAGGGCACCTGGGTTCGTGTTCTGACCTAGGCTTCCCCAATAGCACGAAGCCAAGTCCTCATCCCAATAAACCCCTTTAGAATTAATTTCCTCTCCAACAAAATCCCGGCCAACCATCTTTCAAGATAATGCTCAATTACAGACCTTTTGTCAGGCTTGGGAGAGTGGCCAGGCTGATATCTTTCAGATGCCACAATACTTGGCAAGCATGCCGGAGTGAACTAATTGTCTCCTGCAAAACCCCACTCCCCCTTCGCTCCTCTTTTATTTCCTATAGGAGGGGCCATTCACCATCCACCTGTGCCTTTACTCCCAAGTCGACCCTTGTTCCTTAGCTGTTCCCTTCTCCTGGCAGCTCTGTGAATGTGCACACTGGGAATGGGCTCCAGCTGTTCTTCTTCCCCACTGATCTCTGACTCCGAAGGCAGCTGATAACTGTCGGACAGCCCTGGCCCCATCTCTGTCTCCGACGCAGAGCCCTCGTCAGAGCTTTCCCCAGACTCCAGGACGGGCCCATGTTCCTCTCCAACCTCCTCCCTGTCTGAGCCTGTCACTAATTTCACTGGCCACTGTTGGGCCACAATAGTACATCCTGAGCCCGGACCGAGGGCAGCAAGGCCTCCGTCCCTCTCGCTAAACGGCTTCCTGGCCGGATTCCCCCTCCTTACCATGGTGTTGGGCGTCACAAACATGCTCCTCAGCAGCATGTCCACTGGGCGCAGGGCGGAAGGAGCCAGGATCTCAAACAGAGTGTTCAATATCCCCAGGGCTTCATGGGAATCTATCTGCATCTGGGGCGGTTGGAGGGGGAAAAGAACCAACAGACAGAATGGGATCAACAATGGCTGCAAATCAGCACAAGGAAAGGAGAAGTGAAAAAGAGAACTGTGTTTCACCGTACAGGCGGTCCCCGAGTTAAGACCACAGTCAAGACCACAAGATGTACGTTGCTAATTGAAACGCTGGTTAAACGAGTCCCTGCCCGTTTTACGACTCTCCTTGCCAGAGTTCATAAAACAAGACAGGTGGGTCCTCCAGTTATGACCACAATGGAGCCCAATAGCAACAGCACTTTAGACTTATATACTGCTTCAGGTACTTTCAAGCCCCCTCTAAGCAGTTTACAGTCAGCCTCTTGCCTCCACAACAATCTGGGTCTTCATTTGACCAAATTTGGAAGGACGGAAGGCTGAGTCAACCTTCAGCTGGTCAGGATTGAACTTCCTGGTTGTGGGCAGAGTTAGCCTGCAATTTGGCATTCTAATTACTGGGAGGGAGGGAGGGAAGGAAGGAAGGAAGGAAGGAAGGGACTAGCAATAGCACTTAGACTTATATACCGCTTAACAGCCCTAAGCAGTTTACAAAATGAGCTTCTTTCCCCCAACAATCTGGGTCCTCATTTTACCCACCTCGGAAGGATAGAAAGCTGAGTCAACCTTGAGCCTGGTGGGATTTGAACTGCCAAATTGCAGGCAGCCGGCAGTCAGCAATAGTAGCCTGCAATACCGCACTCTCACTACTGCGCCACCGCGGCTCAAAATGTTTGTGGCTAAATGAAGCATTTGTTAAGTGAGTCGCTGCCCCCACTGTACGACTTTTCTGGCCACCGTTCATAGTCCTCAACTTACAAAAGTTAACATAGTGACCGTTCGACGTTACAACGGTGCTGAAATAAGGGACTTAGGACCGTTTTCCAACATGACTTCTGCAAGCTTCCCCCACAGAGTCACAGGATCAAAATTCAAAACACTTGGCAACGGACTCGTGTTTTATGACGGGTCACAGTGTCGCCCGGAGCCTCGTGATTCGATGGGGGAAGCTGGATTCATTTAACAACCAGGCGATTCGCTTAACAAATGGGGTGAGAACATTTGTAAAATGGGGCAAAACTTCACAGTTTTTGCTGTGTACAGAAAGAGGGAATGTCTTCGCCGAGGGCTATTTGTGACCCTTACCTGTTGTTTGGCCAGCATCGGCAGGATGATGTCGGCTACCTGCCGTGACAGCCTCTTCCACTTCTCTTCGTTCTCTCGGTGGCACTGTTGCAGCACAAGGATGAACATCTCCAGCACCTGCCACCAAAGAGAAATAGCCATAGCCATGGCACTTCACACTGCTGTACAACTTCACGAGGCTTCCCATCCCTCTCTAAGCAGTTTACAGAGTCAGCCTCTTTGCCCCCAACAATCTGGGTCCTCGTTTTACCGACCTTGGAAGGTGGAAGGCTGAGTCAACCTTGAGCAGGTTAGGATCAAACTGCTGGTAGCCGGCAGAGTTAGCCTGCAATACTGCATTCTAACCACTGGGGAAGGAAGGAAGGAAGGAAGGAAGGAAGGAAGGAAGGAAGGAAGGAAGGAAGGAGGGAGGGAGGGAGGGAGGGAGGGAGGGAGGGAGGAAGGGAGGGAGGAAGGAAGGAAGGAAGGAAGGAAGGAAGGAAGGAAGGAAGGAAGGAAGGGAGGGAGGAAGGAAGGAAGGAAGGAAGGAAAAGGAAGGAAGATAGCCATAGCCCTTAAGACTTATATACCCCTTCATAGTGCTTTTACAGGCCTCTCTAATTTATATATCGCTTCATGGAGCTGGGTCAGAACATCTCCTGTTCAATCACTCAGGCACGCAGGCTTGGCGTGCTTGCAATAAATCCGCTGCCTGGAGTTGTGCGCATGTTCAGAGACACAGGTAAGTTACTGGGGGATTTTACCTGGTGATACTGGATCAGCCTCAACAACATTGAGACCACGACTTCCTTCTGGGTTTCGAGTTCTTTCCCGGCATCAGCTTTATTAGCTCCTCTTAAGATGAAGAGGTCATGGACGATGGGCTGCAGAGCCGGGATCGCTAAAGAAAAACAGAGGGTCGTTAGGACCGAAGACACCGGCTATCCCCATTCCTCATCCACAGATTCTCTTGGGCCCGAAACTTAGTTCTTAATTAACTCCCAAAGGTTATCCTGAAGCTGGAGGGATCTACTTTGGAGAACAAAGAGCAGAGGTGGTATTCAGCCGGTTCGGACCGGTTCTCCAGAACCGGTAGCAGAAATTTTGAGTCGTTCGGAGAACCGGCCAACCCCACCTCTGACTGGCCCCGCCCCCATCTCTTCTCCGCCTCCCATTGAGTCCCAGCTAATTGGCTGGGTCTTTCTTTGGTTGCCCTGCACAGGAGAACGGAGCTGGAAAGCAGGTCAGTGGGGTAGGGAGGGAATGGGACTTTGAGAGAGAGGGAAAGAGAGAGACAGAGAGAGGGAGGGAGACATACACACACACACACACACACACACACACAGACAGAGAAAGAGAGACAGGGAGAAAGAGAGAGGGAGAGAGACAGAGAGAGAGAGAGAGAGAGACAGAGAAAGAGAGGGAGAAAGAGGGAGAGAGACAGAGTGAGGGAGACACAGAGAGGAGAGAGAGAGAGAAAGATCCAGCAAAGTTGAAGCAGGACAATACATTTTGTTTTAAATTTTAAGTGCCTGCCATATTTAGCAACTCCTAGTGTGTGGAGTTCAGTTCCATGACTTCTGATTTCCCGTTACCGTGTGTCACTGCTTTCCTTCCGCTGGCCATGATCCCATCACACAGCTGAATAATTTTAGGAATTCCAATTATCTGCTTGGAGTGGTAGCGCTCATACGACAACAACACCAGGAAGAAAAAGACGCTAGGAATAATGGCTTCTGATTCCCTAGTGGGGGAAAGAAAAAGGAAAGAGACATGTTAGACTTCGTCCTCAGCATCAGAACGGGAGTATGAGTCATTCAGAGGGCACACTGGTTAGTTTGATCCTGACTGGCTCAAGGTTGAGGGTCGGCCTTCCCTCCTTCCAAGATCAGTAAAATGAAGACCCAGATTGTTGGGGGCAAAAGGCTGACTCTGTAAGCCACTTGGAGAGGGCAGTAAAAGCACTGTGAAGTGGTATATAAGTCTAAGTGCTATTGCTATCTTCCTTCCTTCCTTCCTTCCTTCCTTCCTTCCTTCCTTCCTTCCTTCCTTCTCATTTCCATCTTCCTTCCTTCCTTCATTTCCATCCTTTTTCCTTCCTCCCTTCCTTTTCATTTCCATCCTTTTTCCTTCTTTCCTTCCTTTTCATTTTCTCGTTCCTTCCTTCTGTGGTGGCGCAGTGGTTGGAATACAGGATTGCAGTCTAACTCTGCCGACTGCCAGGAGTTCAATCCTGACTGGCTGCAGGTTGACTAGCCTTCCGTCCTTCCGAGGTGGGTGAAATGAGGACCCAGATTGTTGGGGACAAATAGGCTGACTGTAAACTGCCTAGAGAGGGCTGGAAAGCACTGTGAAGCAGGATATAAGTCTAAGTGCTATTGCTATATAAGTCTAAATTCTATTGCTATTGCCCGCCCTCCCTGTCTCCCTTACTTTTTGATGATGATGATGAAGAAGAAACAAGGCTCAGAATCACCTGTTAGTGTTAAGCCTCCATTTCGCATAAATATATATAAGGAAACATGCCTATGCTGGAACTTGTACCTGAATTGGCCGACTTCAATGTATTCAAACTGCTTTAGCACAAATCCAATAAATACCTGGAAGCCAAAAGAAACACCTGGATTAATTTCGGCAAACATCGGTGGGTACATTCTTATATTATCTCCATATAAAATTGGAATAAAACAGACCGTGACATCCGATGGGAAGAATAAACAG
>NW_020717026.1:54425-90600 GCF_900518725.1 Notechis scutatus | reverse complement strand
TCCTTCCTTCCTTCCTTCCTTCCTTCCTTCCTTCCTTCCTTCCTTCCCATTTCCATCTTCCTTCCTTCTCATTTCCTCCTTCCTTCCTTCATTTCCATCCTTTTTCCTTCCTTCTTTTCATTTCCGTCATCCTTCCTTCATTTCCATCCTTTTTCCTCCCTTTTCATTTTCTCCTTCCTTCCTTCCGTGGTGGCGCAGTGGTTGGAATACAGGATTGCAGTCTAACTCTGCCGACTGCCAGGAGTTCAATCCTGACTGGCTGCAGGTTGACTAGCCTTCCGTCCTTCCGAGGTGGGTGAAATGAGGACCCAGATTGTTGGGGGTAAATAGGCTGACTGTAAACTGCCTAGAGAGGGCTGTAAAGCACTGTGAAGCAGGATATAAGTCTAAGTGCTATTGCTATATAAGTCTAAATTCTATTGCTATTGCCCGCCCTCCCTGTCTCCCTTACTTTTTGATGATGATGATGAAGAAGAAACAAGGCTCAGAATCACCTGTTAGTGTTAAGCCTCCATTTCGCATAAATATATATAAGGAAACATGCCTATGCTGGAACTTGTACCTGAATTGGCCGACTTCAATGTATTCAAACTGCTTTAGCACAAATCCAATAAATACCTGGAAGCCAAAAGAAACACCTGGATTAATTTCGGCAAACATCGGTGGGTACATTCTTATATTATCTCCATATAAAATTGGAATAAAACAGACCGTGACATCCGATGGGAAGAATAAACAGCTCTTAACTGGGTGTTTCATAACTGCCACTTATACTTATGTCAAAGAAAACAAAGCACAAAAAGAAACTGAACAGGACTTCAATTGTCAAATGTCTTGTTTGGATAAGGATGGAGACAAACCCTCTTAGGTTTGAGATCTTGAAGAGAAAAATATTTCTGCTTGCACAAATTTCCTTCCATTGGGAAAGAGAAAGAATAGGATAGGATAGGAAGGAAAGGAGAAGAGAGGAAAGGAAGAAGAAAAGGAGGGGAGGGAAGGGAGAAGAAAGGGAGGGAAAGGAAGAAGGTGGGGAGGGAAGGGAAGAAAAGGGAGGAGGGAAGGAAAGGAAATATGGAATGGAATAGAATAGAATAGAATAGAATAGAATAGAATAGAATAGAAAATATGGAATGGAATGGGAATTGGGATAGAGTCAAATCAAATAGCAAAGGGAAGGGAAGGGACAGGACAGGACAGGACAGGACAGGACAGGACAGGACAGGACAGGACAGGACAGGAAAGGAAAGGAAAGGAAAGGAAAGGAAAGGAATAGAATAGAATAGAATAGAATAGAATAGAAGGAGGAACAAGAATAGAATAAAGGGAATAGAATAGAAAATATAGAACATAGAATAGAATAGAACAGGGAACAAAACAGAACAGAACTTGGCAACTGTGATTTGATCTACCTATTAGGTTAGTCTTTACACCTTTTTTGCAGTTGTTAAGCGAATAAGCCAGTTTGAATTTTTGTGGCACCTCCATAGTACATTGATACAGTATATTGTTTCAATCAACTCTGTTACTCAAGCTTTAAATAGGTAGGTTGGGGGATGGGGGGCAGAAAGCGAAAGGGGATTATGTGATCCCGGGGACAGTGCAGCCATCATAAACACGAGGCAGTGGCCAAGCGCCTGAATTTTGATGACGTGACCACACGAGACGCTGCAACGGTGTGAAAAACTACAAAGTTACAAACTACAAAGTAGTCTGAAAAACGGACGTCAGCGATTGTTTTCTGGTGCCGTTGTAATTTTTAGTGGTCGCTAAATGAACTGTTGTTAAGTCGAGGAGTCCGTGGACTAGGGTTGTGGAATGGCTTGAGATGTTGCAGCTTGCCTCCAGGTGACCACACCTTTCCTTGAGTTTCCATGCGCTGAAGGACCAAACCCCACACGATGATTCGGTTTCACTAATTTAGTTCACTTATGACTACGTAGCAATTCTAGGCTGCTTCCTTTTTTAATGCCGCCCTTTGATTTTGGCTGGGTTTTTTTCTCCCACAATAGGCTGTGATCCAGAGCAGTGGTTGGGGACCACTGGTGGTCCGCAAGAAAATTTTGGTGGTCCGCAGAGAAATGCTACCCCCAAAGCATCCCCCCCAAAGCAATTAATCCAGGCTGCGCAGGAACATAAGGCTGTGCCACCCCCACATGGCCCACGGGAACACAAGGCTTGCGCTGCTTGCATTGTGAACAACATGATGGAGTGAGGAGGGAGAACTTTCCCCATGCGCCCCACGCACCTGGCCTGGCCACCGGGCTGCTTCTTTCCACTTCTTTCTTCTTCTGCTTTTGGCTGCACGCAAGGAAATCAGCCAAAGTCTTTCTTTCTCTCCCCCAAACTCCACCAGAAATGAGTCTTTGGGACCTTGCAAGGTCGCTTCCTCCAAGAGGCTGCGCTGGCAAAGACTCATTTCTGGCGGAGTTTGGGGGAGAGAAAGAAAGACTTCTGCAGCTTCTGCGGCTTTCCTTGCATGAAGCCAAAAGTCTCTCTCTTTCTCTCTCTCTCCCACTAAGAACGGAGCTGGAGACGGTATCCTGCGATCCCAAATAAAGAACGATCAATCGGTAGGAAAACGGGGTGGGGAATTTTCCGGCAGACAGTTTTGGGGGATCTTCCCGGGGTCTTTGGTCCGTGGGATTTAAAATTAGGAGTTTGGTGGTCCCTGAGGTCCAAAAGGTTGGTGATCCCTGATCCAGAGCACGGAAGGGGGGGGGGGGCTGGCTGCAGAAGAAGACCAGCTGCACTCTTGTGCTGCAGCAACAAGAGTCCGAATACTCACTTGGTCAGAGTCCAGAAGACAATAGTTGACCCGCAGCTGGACCAGCTGTGCGAGAAGGTCCAAGACTTGTCTCTGCAGTTGGACAGAGGTGGTGGTGGTGTATTGCTTCAGCGCTTTGATGACCAGAGGTTCAAACAGACGGATGTGATTGTGGATGATATTCTTAAAAGGAGAAAGAGAAGAGCAGTGGGACTAAGGGCAAAAAGAAAAGCAGGAAAGAATTCGCCTCCCGTCTTCAAAGCCCCCAGAGGATCAGCCCACCACTGTAACAGCAGCAAGATCTAACAGACTCATGGGAAGCTCTGTGGGGGCCACCCTGTGATGACCCGGGGCGTGACACAAAAACAACCAAGTCACAAAGATAGAATAAAGTTCCTTTAATGCCTCCAACTTGGCCCCAATGTCCAATTATTCTCAGCTGGAAATCAAACTCTTAAAGAAAACAGTCTACGGAGGGAGTAAATGCAGTCCAAACTCAAAGTAAAGTTAATTCGAAATAAAAAAAACAAACGCAAACCACACTGAAGGAATTACTATGGCAGGCACAGATGATTAATTGTGGACTTCTGCCAGATAACGCAGCCACCCCAGTTGGGAGGAAGCCAAAACACAGATAAGCTCCGACAAGGATAAAACACTGGGCCATGCGCAGTTTGTCCTTATAAACAGTCCTCACAGCTGCATCCCATGAAGGGGATCAGGGCCCCTTCCTCCCCCGTAGAGCACGCCATTCATGTTTCTCCCTTATCCTCTCCTCCCTGCATGCCCTTGGCTGGAGAGGGCATGGGCCTGGGTCTTCCTCTGACTGCCCAGCCGCCCTGTGCCCTTCTCCAGCTTCCTCCACAACCTCCGGAGCCACACTTCCACTCCCTGTCAGCTGTTCCTCCTCTTCCTCAGAGTCAGTCTCCAACAGGGGCATGACACACCTTGTTTTTTAAAGTGGCACCTTTCTTATTTAGATCAGAGGTAGTATTCAGCTGGTTTGGACCGGTTCTGGAGAACCATTAGTGGAAATTTTGAGTAGTTCAGAGAACCGGCAAATACCCCCCCCCCAACTGGCCCTGCTCCCATCTATTCTCTGCCTCCCATTGAGTCCCAGCTGATCGGCTGGGTCACCTTTGGTTGCTCTGCACAGGAGAACGGAGCTGGAAAGCAGGTTAGTGGGGTGGGGAGGGGATGGGGACTTTGTAGTAACCTTCCCCTGCCACACCCACCAAGCCACACCCACCAAGCCATGCCCACAGAACCAGTACTAAAATTTTTTGAATCCCACCATTGATTTAGACTTCTTACACAGGTAGTCCAGAAGACAAAAAATTACCTGCAAGATCTTGTAGTTTTGCCAGATATTAACAGAATAATAGAGGTGGGGGGGACCTTGGAGGTCCTCTAGTCCAACCCCCTGCTCAGGCAGGAAACCCTAAACCATTTCAGACAGATGGCTGTCCAATCTCTTCTTAAAAACTTCCAGTCTTGGAGCATTCACAATGTCTGAAGGCAAGTCGTTCCATTCATTTAACTATTCTAACCGTCAGGCAATTTCTCCTTAGTTCTAGGTAGCTTAGATTGGAGGAAACCCCTTTGAGGTGGAAAATGGGAGATGCCCAGAGAAAGATAGAGGAATTCTACCCTCAGTTGCATGGACAATATTTAGTGGTGAGATTCACAATAATTTATTTCAAGATTCTAGACCAGGGGGACTTCAAACCTGGTAGCTGTTAAGACTCGTGGATTTCAACTCCCCTGCCCCAGAATTCCCCAGGCAGTTTAACCATTATAGCTGGCTGGGGAATTCTGGGAGTTGAAGTCCATGTCATGCCCCTGGTGGAGACTGACTCTGAGGGAGACGAGGAACAGCCGACTGGGCGTGGAAGCGTGGCTCTGGAGATTGTGGAGAAGGCTGGGGAAGGGCAGAAGCCGGCTGGACAGTCAGAGGAGGACCCAGGCCCATCCCCTCTCCATCCTAGGGCACGCAGGAGAGGATAAAGGAGAGAGGTGGTCTCCTCTGGAGAAGAGGGCCTTAATCCTCTTCATGGGCTGCAGCTGTGACAACGGAATAAGAGTTTGGACCTGCGTACTGGCAAACGCTGGAAACAAAGCATGGAAATATCTCTAGTTTATAGTTCCTCTCTGAGTTTGGTGGTCTTTCCCAGTGTGTAGTTATCTGTGGACATCCTCCAGCCCTTATCTTGCCTGGTTTGTGTTGCTTTTTTCCTTCTTTGTGTAACTGTTTGTGTGGGAGTGTTTTTGTCTTCCGTCAAAGATATTCGGAGCTTGGAAGCAAAGTGAAGGAATAAAAGGGGCTTCACCTGTTTTTTTGTGACTGGGTTTGTTTTGTATCCCACCTGGGTCATCACAGTCCACAAGTCTTAAAACTGCTGGGTTTGGAGACCCCTGGCCTACTTTTAAAGAAAATATACCCTGCCCCAGATAAATATTTGACGTATTTCTCTTACAGTTATCTTAAAAAAAAACCACACACACACACAGCAAGCAACATGTGCTTTGGGTTTGTACCTTGTCAGCACGGTGCTTGGCCATATTCGTGGTACCAGTTTTCAGCTGCGCGGAAACTTTTTGCAATATGTCAAACCAGCTATGAAAGCAAACATGAATACAGGGTTAGGATTAAGCGTCCATGATTCACACAACAAAAGCAATTTAACGGGAACTGAGCTAACAGAAGCAGCTCCTGCCAGGTGTGAGACAAGCTTGGGCTTGTAAAGCAATTTTGGGCTATGTCTGTTTTTATTTATTATTTATTTGTACTGCCTATTTCCTAACTGATGTCTCCCTTGGTTTTCCCCATTCTGAGCACATCCATGAAAAAACCCTCACCCTGGCTAGGTTAATAATCCCCACCATTTTTTTTCCATTTCATTTCGTTTAGTGTGTTATCAACGAATCTTACAATCCTCAGAAACAGATTAAATGAATAAATGCAACAGGCCCAGCAACTTAATGCAACTTAAGATATGCTTTTAAGATGAATGTAAAAATAAAGTAGCATTTGTACGCCGCCTTCCCCAAAACATCTCTAGGTCACTGGTGGGATTCAAAAATTTTTTTACTACCGGTTCGGCCGAACTGGGCTGAATTGGTAGAATACCACCACTGCTCTAGGAATCTTAAAACTCTTGGCATAGAAACAGCCATAAAACCTTTATAATCCCAACATCTTAAAAGTCTAGGGCAGTGAAGAGACTTTGCAATTTTTAATTTTTGCTTCCCTGAAAAGGGCTCCTTTTCCTTTCAAAATAGAGAATTATTTGGCAACTGCTTTTTGCATACATTAAAATTTAACTGGATCCGGCTCTGGTATTTTAGGTATTTAGTATTTTAGTATCTTTTAAAGAGAAGAGTTGGAATGTACTTCCGCTTTCAAGACAATTACTAAAAACAGGCATAGCAATGTTTTATGAGTTAACACACTAAGCGAACTGTCGCAAATCGAGGACCACCTGCGTCTCAACCACTCTAAGCACGATGGCAAAGCAAGTGGCCAGTTTTGGAAGGAAGTGTCTCTTCTCACCCCGAGGTGTCGCGTTCCTGCTCGGCCTGCATCATATTCCGCAAACTGGCATCGGCCAGGGCCTGGGTGAACTGTGTGTACGGAGCCATGAAGCAGCAGTGGTAAAGGCCTGGGCGCAAACTGGAGGAGCCCAAGCGCTGGCATTTGCCCTGAGCTCGGCAGGAGTTGGAAGACCAGCTGTCAAACTGCGAGGCCAGGTTGGTGCCGAACAAGGTCTTGAGTAACTGGGGAAAGGGAGGGAAGAAGCAGCTTTGTGAAAAGAGAGAGAGAGAGAGAGAGAGAGAGAGAGAGAGAGAAGGAGGAGGAGGAGGAGGAGGAGGAGGAGGAGGAGGAGGAGGAGATATGGAGGAGGAGGAGGAGAAAAAGAGATGGAGGAGGAGCTGACTCAAGGGAGAACACTTCCCTGAGAAAGGCGCACCCACACGTGTTTTAAATATTGTTACCTGCTGAACACACACAGTTGCCATGACTGGCTCTTTGTTGAAACAGGATTTCAGGTAACAGAGAATTTCTTCCACGTACTGAAAACAGAAAGACAGAATTAGGTGTTTGGACAGACAGCACTGAGAGCAGGCTGCAGAACAAAACGAATAGTAAAGTACGGGAAGTTTCTTGAAGGAGGACACTTCTAGGCATGTCCTATTTTTCCCACTGCTGCAACCCTGTGAGGTGAATTCAAAGCTCTAAACTAGGTTAATTATTAATCTATCTATATAAAAGCGAAAGACCCCCTCAGGCATCATTACAAAATCTCCAGAACCGTAAAGCCTACAAACTTGAAATTTGGCACACGTGTTCCTCTTGGCTTCTAGGGGCTCACTAAGAAAGGATTCTTCCAAATGGCCATCAGAGCATTTAGAGTATTTCCTATATGATTATTATTAACTGTGATGCTAAGGAGTTCTACTCCCCCTCCCCACCTGAAAAGAAATCTCTTCCAAAGGCAAAACACAAGCAGAGAGGAGTTTAAGTTTCAGTTTTATTCTCACAGCAGCAAGCAGCTTTAGTACAGAACAGGTGAGCTAAGCCACGCACAGGCTCCTTGCTGTCTCCTTGCTCACACAGCAAATACCATTTCAGTTTCCAAACAGCCCTCAACTCACACACTGACAGGATGCTAGCCAGAGGAATACTGATGGATGCTGATAGGCAGAGGCAGAATTCCCCCCCCCCCCTATTTTCTTCCCCCAAAACTAAGCCCGACCACATAGCTTTGTAGCGAAGCATGGGTATCCAGCTGGTTAACATTAAATTATGCTTTCATATGTTCCTCTAATTGATCCAGCTTAAGAGACATTTAAAAACACCGTAATCCAGCATGAACCCACCTTTCCAATGTCTTGTAGAGTTGCCAGTTCTAAGATCTGAGACAGAACGTCCAAAGCTGACCTCAGGAAGGCACCAAACTTTTCATTGACGTTTTGGAGATCGAGTGTAACCTTACCAAATAAAGAAAGAAAGAAAGAAAGTTCTTTTGTTGGCCAAGGGTGATTGGAGACGCAAGGATTTTAATCCTCCGGTGCAGAAGCTCTCAGCGTACATACAAACAACGAAGTGATATTACCATAGTTACAATCATTAATCATAAGATACAACAAGAAGGACAGGGGGTCAGCAACCCACAGCTCTGGAGCTGTATGTGGCTCTTTCACGCCTCTGCTGCGGCTCCGTTGCTCAAAATATGCGTCACAACCGTCAATGTGTGTGACACCCGCCAGCACACGATTTATTGAGCTTTTCGACTCGTGGTAGGCCAACCCATGGATAAATCCAAGAAAAGGAAAGTTTCAGAAGAAAACAGAACATTTAGTTAAACTATATATGCTAGTTTTGTGGCCGCTCAGGAAATAGGCACAGGAAGGGTTTTGCGCCCAATGTAGAATAGAGTCGAGTCAAGTCGAATAGAATCGAATAGAATTCTTTATTGGCCAAGTGTGATTGGACACACAAGGAATTTGTCTTGGTGCATAAGCTCTCAGTATACATACAAGATAAGATACATTCATCAAGAGTCCAGAATCATCAGGTACAACACTTAATGATAGTCATAGGGAGCAATAAGCAATCAATATAAGCTCTACCCCCCAAAATAAGCCCTAATTAAGACCCCACCCACTCCAGAGTGCGCAGGTAAAAATTAAGCTGTGGTTGGGATGGAGGAGTGGAACCGCCCTACTACTTACCTTTGGACAGTTGTAGCCAGGCCTTGCACACCCTGACACCTGCCTTGCCAGCCCATTTCTTCTGCAGCCGGCCAAGGTTTCCTGAAGGCCTCTGTAGCAGATAACAAAGCTCTGGATCTGTAGCAGATAACAAAGCTCTGGATCTGTGGCAGATAACAAAGCTCTGGATAACAAAGCTCCGTTATCAGCTGCAGAGGCCTTCAGGGAAGCCTCGCCGGCCGCAGAAGGAGGAGTTCCTGAAGGCCTCTTAGAGTGAAAAGGAGACCAGGGGCAACGGCACAAGTGAGGTTAGTCAGTGGAGGACATCCCACGAAAATAAGACCTGGTGGCTTTTTTGGTGGCAAAAAAAAACCAAAAAAATAAAAAACAAGACAGGGTCTTATTTTCGGGGAAGCACAGTAACAAGGCAGGTTTCTTCCAAGTGGCAAAAGGAAAAGGCTCACAAACTTTAAAACGATTTACTTGCTTGACTGTAGGGGCAGGGCAGAGAGTTGGCTCCAGATTTTTCAAAACGTAAAAAGAACCAGAACCACGGGTCAACAAGCCAGGAAGGTCTCCAGAATTGGTTAACGGGCGGCACGGATTGCTCAGGAAACGCAGTTCGGTACAAATACCTTATAGTTGGCATAGGTCGCCTTCAGGACGTCGTAGAGCTTGAGATACGACGGGAGGTGATAGAAGTTGCCCAGCGTGGAGGAGGATTTACTCGGGGGAGCGGAGCTCGAAGTGTCACTTGGCCTGGGAGCTTATGAATCAAAAGCAGAGAGAGGAGAAAATTCTTTTAACAACGTTAAGCCCCCGAGAGCTTCTCTATCCAGGTAGTCCTTGACTTATGACTGGAGCCCTCCCAATTTATGCTGCTAAGCGAGTTATTTGCGAAGCGAGACATTGGCCACCTATTTTACCGCCTCCCTGGCCACCGTCGTTAAAAGTGAATCACTGCAGTTGTCAAATCAGCAACCCCGCGACATTAGGCGAATCTTGGGCTTTTTAAAAGTCATTAAGTGAGCCACCATTCATTAAGTGAATCGTAAGTCCGAATCCAACTCATCCTAGGGCTGTGGTTGTTGTTGTTTTTTGCCCACTTCAGGCCAAGCACCTGTACGGCCTTAGAAAAGGGGAAGAGGGCCAAATCACTCTTCCCAAAGGGTCATTTTTAAATTTTATGGTTCTTTTGCTCTTCTAAAGCCAAGCATTTTAGTTTAATTTACTTTATTGTCATTGCACATCATACAACGAAATTAAATACCATCTTAAGTGTACTATATGGTGGAATTCAAGAGTTCCTGCCCTGGGATAGAAGCTGTTTTTCAGCCTATTTGTCCTTGTTTTTATTCTCCTGTACCGTCTGCCAGATGGTAATAGTTTAAAAAAAAAAGGGGGGGGGGTTCCTTTTGAACTTTCTTAAGGCAATGGGAGCTATAAGAGGGGAGACGGCAACCCATGATCCTCTGGGCAGTGGCGTTCACCCTCTGGAATGCCGTCCTATCTGCCCCTGTGCAATTGGCAAACCCTACAGAGGTTCAATAAGTTAAGATACTCTCTATGGTGCAGCGGTAGAAGGTCACCAGCAGTTTTTCATTCAGTTGTTGTTTCCTGAAAAGTCTCAAGTAGTATATAATCTCTGCTGGGCCCTTTTGACCAGGGCTGCAACGTGAGCACCCCAGGTCAGATCGTCTTTTAGGGTAACACCCAGAAACTTAAAACTGGCCACTTGCTCCACTCGGTCTCCATTGATAAGCAAGGGCTGGAGGTCTGATCTGTTCCTTCTATATAGTCCACTATAAGCTCCTTGGTCTTATTGGTGTTGAGGACCAAGTTATTTTCTCCGCACCACGAAAGCAACCGTTGGTCCACCTCATCTCGGTAGGCAGACTTCCCCTTCCCCCACCCCCGGGAGATGAGTCCCACCACTGCGTATCATCTGCAATTTTAGTAATAGCTGTCAGGGCTCCAACAACTCCACCCCCATTCAAATCATAAGTCTCTAGCCACATCTCTCAGAGGAAAAAAAAAAGATTTATTAGAAGTGGCCATGTTGGTGTTAGCTGGATTGATAGCTGCCCTGGGATAGACTGTTTTTCGCCTTATTTGTCCTTGTTTTAATTATCCTGTACCGTCTGCCAGATGGCAATAGTTCAAAAAAAGGGTTCCCAGGATGAGATGGACCTTTGGGAATGTTTTGAACTTTCTTGAGGCAGCGGGAGCTATAAAGCTCTTCCCAAGAGGGGAGAGGGCAACCCATGATCTTCTGGGTAATGACATTAACCTTCTGGAGTGCTGTCCTATCTGCCCCGGTGCAATTGGCAAACCAATTTTAACTCTTAAAAAGGAATGGTTCTGAAGAGCCTTCTATTAATAGTCAATTTCTTCTTCTTCTTTTAATCAATTCGATTTTGTCCCGTCGTTCTCCTTACCTGGGCTGTTTTCACTCGTCTTTTTAGGGCTTATGGCTACCATGGTTTGCTCTGCAACTTCTTTTTCTTTCGCTTTGCGCCGGATTGGACTCAGCGAAGGTGGGTTGGTGAGAGACGGTAACGTTGCCTGGAAAACAAGAAAATTTTAAAAAATCATCCTCATCCTCACTGCTTTCGAGATAATCAGCTTTGGGCAAGGACAAAGTCTGGAAGTTGTAATGTAGGTGCTTCCATCACTGGAGGTTTTGTAAGAAGAGACGGGACAGCCTCCTGTCTGAAATTGCATAGTCTCCTCCTTGAGCAGGGGGCTGGACTAGAAGACCTCCAAGGTCCCTTCCAACTCTTGTTATTCTGTAATTCTGCTAGCCTTCCTTCCTTTCCCCCTTCCCTCCCTCCCCTTTCGCTCCCTCCTTCCTTCCCTTCCCCCTCCCTTCCTTCCCTCCCTCCCCGTTTCCTTTCCCCCTTCCTCTCTCCCTCCCCTTTCCTTCCTTTTTTCCCTCCCCTCCTTCCCTTTCCCTCCTTGCCTCCTTCCTTCCTTTCCCCTTGCTTAAAAATTGTCAGTGTATAAGAATTCATGAACTACAAACTTTGCAAGAGCTGCATGGTTATTGTATACATGCATCATATTTTGTGTTATTGTATATAAAGATGTTTCTTCTGTTATAATGAATCCTGTTGAATGATTTCCTTGTGTACTGGCTGGATCGCTACAAACTCCGACAAAAATAAGCCAGCAATGTCACTGACAGGCAAGGAACGTACCTTTAGTGTCGGGCCAGGAACGACATCATCCAGTATGTGGGAACAGATGTTAATGATCTTCAGCAAATGAGAAAAGAGGTGATCGACTAACAGGGCAAGCGTCCGATCAGCCAGGGCTGCCCACGATTCCTCTTGCTTAGTGGTAGGAACGCTGGCTTCATCCTCGTTTTGCGTCCAAGGGTTTTGCAAAGATTTGGAGGCAGTGGCTGAAAGCACGATAGGCACTTAAAAACCCGAATAAATAAACTTTGATTTGGGGTTTTAGCGACAGTTAGGTAGATTTCTTGTTTATAGAAATGGCTGGAATAGAAATCACAGAGTTGGAAGGGACCTTCGAGGTGTTCTAGTCCAACCCCCTGCTTAAGCAGGAAACCCTAAAGTGTTTCAGTTGATATTAAAAGAGTAAAAAAGCTGAGTTTATACGATTATAAAATAATAGTTTTTTTTTATTATGATGTCAAAATAAAAAGCTGAGGTTAGATGTTAACGTCTTATATTACTGCATCGAAGGAGTCGGAAGTCAATGCCTTTTTTTTTCTTTTATCCCCCCTTTTCTCTTCCCTTCTAAAGCACCCGAAGGCCAGACAAGGAATAATGGATGGAAACTAACCAAGGAGAGATTCAACCTGGAAATAAGGAGAAACTTTCTGACAGTGAGAACAATCAACCCATGGGATAGAAGTTGCCTTCAGAAGTTGTGGGAGTGCCATCACTTTTAGACCTCAGGGCCCATCAAACTCATAATTTTAAATCCCGCGGAGCAGAGATCCTGGGAAAATCCCCAAAAAAGTCTGCAGGAAAATTCCCCATCCCATTTTCCAACCGATCGATTTTTCTTTATTTGGGATCGCAGGATACTGTCTCCAGCTTCGTTCTCGGGGGGGGGGGGGGGGGGGAGAGGGAGAGAAAGGGAGAGGGAGAGAGGGAGACTTTTGGGTTCATGCAAGGAAAGCAGCAGAAGCAGCTGAAGTCTTTCTTTCTCTCCCCCAAACTCCGCCAGAAATGGGTCTTTGCTGGCACAGCCTCTTGGAGGAGGAGGCCTTGCAGGGTCCCAGGGACCCATTCCTGTGGAGGTGGGGGGGAGAGAAAGAAAGACTTTTGCTGCTTTCCTTGCGTGCAGCCAAAAGCAGAAGCGGAAAGAAGCAGCCCAGTGGCCAGGCCAGGCGCGTGGGCCACATGGGGCAAGTTCCCCACCTCCACCCTTTCCCCCCTCCCCTCACTACCTCGTGTTGTTTGCAATGCAAGCGACGCAAGCCTTGTGTTCCCGCGCAGCCTGGATTAATTGCTTTGGGGGGGACATTTCTCTGCAGACCACCAAAATTTTCTCGTGGACCACCAGTGGTCCCTGGCCCACTGGTTGGCGACCACTGGACTAGAAGACCTCCAAGGTCCCTTCCAACTCTTATTCTGATTGATTTGAGGACTACCTGTATCCCAAAAAGTCTATTCCCAATCAGAATTTGTATCCGTCTTGCTGGATTGTAACATGGTTCTTTTCTTGAGACCGCAACCATTCATAGACAAATAATGCTTGTCGGTGTTTTAAAAACCTGCGAGGGAAGATTAAAAATATTTTTCTTACCTGCCAGCAAATTCCCAGCCAGGATTAAGGCGTCTTGGTGGGCAGAGAGATCCAGAGGGAAGGAAATAGAGGAAAGGAAAGACAGCAGCAAGCCAACCATCCCCATTGCGCTCTTCTCCTGAGACTCTTCCACGCCTCCCAGGTGAGAAAAACTGGAATGCCAATTTGAAATCGTCAGTTTCCACCGCAGGAGGAATAAATGCCAAAGTGTTGTGGTTCGCCGGCAGCTTGCACGGACGGCAGTGGAATCAGACAGTGGGGAAGAACGGGGACCAGTCTGGGAGTCTGGGGAGGACTCAGGATGAGGGTCCTGCGTCCGATGCAGGGATGGGGCCAGGACCATCTGGGAGTGGGGTGCTGACTTCGGAGCCTCCAGAGTCTGGCAGCAGCGAGGCAGAGGAACAAGGGGAACCTGTTCCCAGTGTGCATATGCACAGAGCTGCCAGAAGGCGAGAGCAGCTGAGACAAAAGGGGCAACTCGGGAGTAAGGCTGGGAAGTGATTGCCCCTCTCATAAGGGATAAAAAGTCAGGCAAAGGTGATGAAACCTTTGCAGGAAGCAAAATCATTCAATCTGTTCGGATTCATCCTTGAAGCTCTGTGTGGACTTTGTACTTCGGTTGGGTTTTTTTTTATAATTCATTTGGCACTTTAGTTGTTGGCAGCAATTCAAAGGAGAGAAAGGTGGGTGCTTATCTCAAGGAACTGTTTGGGACTCATTACTGGCTGGGATTGCACATAATTCCCAGCGTTGCAATAAAACAAAGAGTTGTTTTAACTAAGCATGTGCTTAATTACAGTCTCGGGAAGACTTCGTCAGAACAGCTGGTGCAGAGCCAATGCAAGCAAGTGGAGTGTCCATGGAGATTTTCCGTCATCCAGATCAGGGTTGTTCCCCCAAAGGTGTTTTATTTTTCCAAGAGGCAACTGGACTTCCTTGTTTTTTCTTTGAAGACATTTCACTTCTCATCCTGAAGAAGCTTCTTCCACGCTGACTGGATGGAGGGGAATGGAAGGATTTATACTCCTTGCAGACAGCTGGTCATTTGCATCCTTTTTAGAGTCTCGTTGAGACCACCTGGAGGTTTATCGATGTCAAAATTCAACAGCCCGCTCTCAACAGAGGAAGAGGCATACGACATCATCCATCTCCAGTCTACAACACAGATCCTTTCAGCAGTTCCAAGAAGGCTCTACCCCCATTTGCACCACTCAGGAGACCCTGGGGACACAGATAAGCCTCCAAGCGGCCTCAACGACCCTCTAAAAAGGATGCAAATGACCAGCTATCTGCAAGGAGTATAAATCCTTCCATTCCCCACTATCCCATTCCGAGCCAAAGAAGCTTCTTGGAGGAGAAGCAAAACATCATCAAAGAAAAACCAGAATGTCCAGTGGCCTCTTGGAAAAACCACCTAGTAGAGATTACTTTGTTGTTAATTTGGGACGACGAACATTCATCCCACAACCAAGGCGTATCCTCGCCATCCTGTTGGTGTGAGGTTTTGGATTAGGCAAGACTGTATGTGGGCCAGCCCACTTGTGTCTTCCCCCCAAAAAAATTGTTCTTATGGGACACACCATCCCTGGGGACAGAATAATTCATCGGACTGGGTATAACTGTGGTAAGGGACCAAAGCCAGCAGGTCATAAAAACGTTCTGCAGATCAGTTCCAGAACTGCCCAGCCAGCAAGGGAGTTGTAAGTCCACAAGTCTTACAAGTTGCCATGGTTGGAGACCTCCCTCCTCCGGACTCCCTTCCCAGTAAGCCAAGGGGGAATGAGTTGCAACTTACCCGCAGTGCCATCCCACATTCCAGGTGCAAACCGGAAAGGATGAGGACAAAAGACACAATGCTTCGCAGCAGCCAAACTGGGGGAGGGGAAATATTACGATCAGGAACAGAGGGAAATGTGGCAGCAAGTTCCAACAGAGAAATGGCGCAGTTAAGATGCGAGAAAGGAGCGCAATGCTAAAAACAACAACAACACTCCAACTGGGGAAACAGAGGTAGCTCCTCGACTTATGACCATAATTTGAGCTCAACATTTCTGTCGCTGAGCGAGACAAGTGAGCTCCGCCTCCATTTTACAAGCTTTCTTCTTCCCACATTTGTTAAGCGAACCACCGCAGTCGTCAAGGGAAGCGACAATGGTTGTGAACACGGCTTCCCCCGTTGATTTTGCAAATGTCTCGCTTAACAACATAAATGTTGGGCTCAATTGTGGACAGAGGTTGTAAACTACAAAAGAAAAGAAAAAGAGGAAAAATGGACCAAATAAATGTAACATTTAACATGTAGAGATTAGTTTGTTGTTAATTTGGGATGACAATACCCTGGCTGGGTACTGAAAAAACAACAGAAAATGCAATAAATTCTCCTCCCCTTTTACATGCACATGCACACTCACACACACATATGTGTGTGTTTGTGTGTATGTATGTGTGTGTGTATGTATGTATGTGTGTTTGTGTATATATGCACACACATTAATGTTTGTGTGTTTGTGTATATGTGTGTATGATGTGCATATATATATATACATATATATACATATATATATATATATATATATACGCACACACACACACATATACACATGCATACACATATGTATATGTATGTTTGTTGTTAAGCAAATCCCTGCAATTGTTAAATGAGTTACACAGTCGTTAAGTGAATCTGGCTTCCCCGTTGACTTTGCTGGTCCGAAGGTCGCAAAAGGGGATCGCGTGACCCGGGGGAGGGGGGATGCTGCGACCATCATAAACACGAGTTGGTTGCTGAGCGTCTGAATTTGGATCATGCGACCACAGAGTGTGTGAAAAACCACCATGAGTCACCCCTTTTCAGGGACGTCCACACTTCGAATGACCACTAAACGAGTTGCTATAAGTGAAGGACAACCTGCATTGACATCACGGGCCCCCGCAATCAAAACTCACCGTCAGAGATCTGGAGGGCGAAGTCGTCAGCGCGTGGGACACGGCCGAGATGACTCTGGAAAGGTTGTTCTCCACCGTCATGTCGGCTGGGCTTGGCACCAGATTGTATCCTCTGTACGTTCTAGAACAACACCAACGCATCTCATTGAACTTTTCGTACCAAATGTGAATAGTTAACTGAGGGTTACGTGTCCCTTCTACTGAAGGCTTTATCCTACTCCAAGAGTGAAGGATGAAGTGAATTAGGCCGTATTTTTCCGGGTGTCGCATTGCGTGTCCGAAATATTTTACCTTTTGCTCTTTTTTTTATGGTTTCAATGGCTTCCTCAGGTGGCTTATCCCCTCCTTTCTGATTTCATCCACCCAACTTCTACTTAACGGCCACCTGTAAATCCACATTTCAAATGCTCCTAAGCCCATGATGGTGAACCTATGGCACGTGTGCCACAGGTGGCACGCAGAGCCATTGGTGCCAGCACTCTAGCTGCAGGCAAACTTACCTCACTGGGCATGTGCGCGCCTCACAGCTGATTTTTGGCCGCTTTGAGGCTTTTTTCGGCGTTCCAAAGGCTTGAGGAAGGCTTCTGCAGGCTTTGCAGGCCGAAAAGTAGCCCTGTTTTGTCACTTCCTGTTTTTCCGAAAATAACGGAAGTGACATAACGGGCCTAGTTTTCGGCCTGCAAAGCCTGCAGAAGCCTTCCTCAAGCCTTTGGGAGGTCAAAGAAGGCCTCAAACCAGACAAAAATCAGCTGTGAGGCGCAGTGCAGATAAGGGGGCAGCGGGGGTGGAGGCGTGCATGCCTTCTGGGTGCTGGCACATGAGTGCCAGCATACAAGCGTGCGCACAATTTTTGGCACAGGAGCCCAAAAAGGTTAGCCCCCACTGCCCTAGGCGTTTTTTTTTATTATTGCCTGCTAAATGCAGCCCTACCTGGTGATGGTGCTCACTGCAAACTGGGAAGCGGGCGGGGTTTCGTGCATCAGAAGCTTCAGGTATATGCTGCTTTGCTCCTTGGCCAGAGCTACGACCGGATCGGCCTGCCCTGCGTCGCAACTTGAGTACAGCTTTGGAACCAGCCTGTGAGGAAGACCAAGAGAGACAAAACGAGAAGGGCCTTTTTCATTAAGAGGGAAAAAGAAAAGAAAAAAAGAGAAGAAAATCAGGAGCACCCTGGGCAAGTTCCATCCAGTGTCCAAGCATCCTTTTCGTGGAAACGTGGTGGAGAAAATGGTCACATGCAGGTGGTCACACACACAGGCCCTGAATGAAGCAGATTATCTCTGTTCTGACCCAGCTCCCCAATCGCGATAAAACCTCTGTAATCAATCAATGATTCTGTTATTAGGAGTGCCGCAGCCCCGGCAAAGTTTCTCTCTCACCGCAGGCAAACAAGTCTCTCCGGCAGGGAGATGAACAGTTGTCTGCCACATCTATTCATCTCTGCCCCCTGCCTTTTATCCCCAGAACTAGGGTGGGGCTTCGCTAGCAGCGGTGGCTCTTCTGTCCCAAGTACCGGCTCATAGATTTCCATTGCTCTCCTCTCCTCTGCCTTCTACACATTAGTCACTGGATCCAGCTGTTCCTCCTCTTCTTCATCAGCCACCTCCAGAACTGGGGGCTGTTGACTCTTTATCTGAGGGCTGACGGACGGCCCAGACACACTCTCTCTCTCCCTCCCTCCCTCTCTACCAGCTACATTCCCTCTTCACCCTCGGAGCTCCCAGGTTGCCTTGATGCTGGCCCTGACTATCCCACGCCTCCTCCTCCTCTGATCCAGCTGCCGGAGGGGCCGGCAGCTGACAGGCCACAACAATCTCCTTCCAGTCTGGCTTCGGGCCTGGACATGAGATGTTGGGAGATGGCACTGGCCATCCTTCTGGTTGATCTCTAGTAGGAGTGGAATGGGAGTTGAACATGTGTCCTGGGTCTGCTTGACCTCTCAGTGGCCTTTGGTATAACCAACCATGGCATCCTTCTGGATCAGTTCTAAGGGGACTGGAAGTGGCTGGGACTGTATTGTGCTGGTTCTCTTCCTTCTTCAGGGGCCAAGACCACCTGGGGTTGACCGGGAGGGAGAATCCCATCCTCGACCCCTACTTCAGAGGGTGCTGCCAGGTTTGGGGCTTTTCCCATTCAACATCTACATCAATCTGTGGGCCGCGGGCTGATCACCACTGAGTGTCAACCCTGAAGCTGGTCTGACTGTGGCCATTTTGAGTCTACAGAGTTGACACACCAGGGAAGAGGGAAAGGAACAGAGATAGCTGGAGTGTTGTAGCCAAAACAAAATACTTTCTTGTGGGAACCAAGGACATTCCTGCAGGTGCTCGGAAGGAGGGGACTGGAGTCCCCTAGCAACTGCACAGTATCCTGATTGGACCACATGACTGATTGTTTTGACAAACGTTCACTTTTAATCAGATGAAAACCGCAGGAATATTCAGAGTCGGTTTTCATCAGCTTGTGCCAATATGACATATATCCAATAAATCTGTTCTTTGAGGAATTTGCCTGCCTCAGAGTTTTGTTTGCTGTGGGTATGTTAATGGGAATCCTGATACAGGGCAGCCAGTGATTTACTTAACAACCGTGGCAAGAAAAGTTGTAAAATGGGGCAAAACTCACTTAACAACATAAACGTTGGGCTCAGTTGTGGTCGTTGAGAGCTACCTATAAGGCATTTAATTTCCCTTTCTTTACGGTGATAAGCAACCACTTCCATTCTTGCCATTCAATATTCCGCTTTTGCCACCGAAACACCCCAAATCTTTCCGCAGATGAGAATATAAACTTTCTGTCAGGATTCCGGTATTTACTCCAATTAAATCATGAGCCTCGAGCCACACTCCCAAAACTAAAAAATATTTGAAGATAACATTCTACATCTGGCATTTACTTGAGCGTAGCCAACTCTGAGATGCGTATTTCACTGTCACCCTTAATCCTGCTTTCCCCCCCACGCCTCTGGATGTATCATCCAACGAAACACGTCCATAGCCAAGAATCATCAATCATGCTCCCCAATTAGATTTTTGCACGGCAGAAGCTTTAGTCATCTAATCAGTCTTTGAAGAAAATATGAATGGAATTTACTTTCGATTCCACACTGCCGCTTGCTCTTTGAAATTCTCCCCCCCCACCCCCACTTCTTTCTGTTGTCAACTATAAAGCGTGTATACAAAATGTTTTAGGAGTTGACATTTTCTACTTTTGGGAGCTCTGAGATAAATGTGATTTGGAATGCACCTGCCGTCTTTCCATGATACATATTCCGTATTAAACCCCTGACTGTTGACAATTATTATTCCCAAAGCGTAATTCCAATTATGCGCCAGGTTGACAGTATATGCCAGAGACAGCTAACCTTTTTGTCGCGTACCAAAAGTGCGTGCACATGTGCCTGCACCCATAATGCAATGTGCGTGAGACCCTCCCCTGCCCCTATGCATGTGTGCATGACACCCCGCCTAGTCCATGCGCACGCAACCCCCCGCATTCACCCCCACACTTCTGTGCATTCATGCACACCTCCCGCACGCCCCCGCCTCTCGCACATGCACAGCAGATACCCAACAATCATCTGGCTGGCAGGAGGCGGGTGCGCATGAGCAGTGGACCTGATCTGGGGTGACGGCTTGCGTGCCATAGGTTCGCCATCACGGGTATATGCTACCTTTCTGCGCAAAATATAAGCCTGGTCAAAATAGGGCAACAGCAGAAAAATTTAAGGTTCGCTGAACGAATACCTTACTAAAGCAGCTGCGGCCACACGCCTCACTCTGGGGTCTTCGTCGCCCAGGAGAGAAATGACCACTTCCTTTAGAACTCGATCCTGCAGTTTTAACAGCTGTGGGAGGGGAAAAAAAGCTATTTTAAGGGGCTTATACACTGCACCTATAATAATATTCAAAATAACGACACGTTAATAAGACAGAGTGAGGGATGCCGGTGGCTCAGAGGCTAAGACGCTGAGCTTGTTGATCAGAAAAATCGGCAGTTTGGCGGTTCGAATCCCTAGCGTCGTGTGACGGAGGGAGCTCCCGTTCCTTGTCCCAGCTTCTGCCAACCTAGCAGTTCGAAAGTATGTAAAAATGCAAGTAGAAAAATAGGGGCCACTTTGGTGGCAAGGGAACAGCGCTCCGTGTGCCTTCGAAGGAGTTGAGTCATGCCGGCCACTTGACCACAGAGACGTCTTCGGACAGCGCTGGCTCTTCGGCTTTGTGACGGAGACGAGCACCACCCCGTAGAGTTGGGAACGACTAGCACATATGAGCGAGGGGAACCCTTTAACTTTACCTAAGACAGACAGAAGTCCATTGTTGGGTTCCGTCTTAAAAGGATGCTAAAACCCAAGAAGGACATTCTGAGATTCTTCTAAGCAGTTCTTTGTTTTTCCTCACCACAGGCAAAAATATTGCCGAGGTAAAGAGACTATTTAAAACATTAAACGTACACAGGCAGTCCTCGACTTACAACAGTTCGCTCAGTGACCTTTTCAAAGTCACAGCAGCCCTGAAAAAAAGTGTCATGCCCCTGGTGGAGACTGACTCTGAGGGAGAGGAGGAACAGCCGACAGGGAGGGAAGTGGGACTCCGGAAGTTGTGGAAGAGTCTGGGGAAGGGCAGATGCCGGCTGGGCAGTCAGAGGAAGAACCAGGCCCATCCCCTCTCCATCCTAGGGCACGCAGGGAGGAGAGGACAAGGGAGAGACGTGGTCTACTGGGGGGGAGAGGGCCTTGATCCTCTTCATGGGCTGCAGCTGTGACAACTGGATAAGAGGACGGACATGCGTATGGGCGAGTGCTGGAAACAAAGTGGAAATATCCCTAGTTTATGATTCCTCTCTGGGTTTGGCGTCCTTCCCAGTGTGTGTTCTGTTTTCTGTGGACGTCCTCCAGCTCTTATCTTGCTTGGTTTGTGTTGTTTTTTACTCTTAATAATTTAAACGGCATTTCCTCCTTCTGGTAACTGCTTGTGTGGGAGTTTTTTGACTCCAGTCAAGGATATTTGGAGCTTGGAAAGTGAAGGAATAAAAGGGGCTTCACCTGCTTTTTGTAACTGTGTTTATTTTGTATCCCACTCTGGGTCATCACAAAAAATGACTTATGATTGTTTTTCATGCTTATGACGGTTGCAGCCTCCCCATGGTCACGTGAACAACATTCAGACGCTCAGCAACTGGTTCATACTTATGACTGTTGCAGTGATCCCCTTTTGCGACCTTCTGATGAGCAAAGCTGAGAAGCCAGATTCACTTAACAACCGGGTTACTAACTTATGCACTGCAGGGATTCACTTAACAAATGTTGCAAGAAAGGTCGTAAAATGAGTCAAAGCTCACTTTAACAGATGTCTCGCTGAACAATAGAAATGTTGGGCTTTGTTAGGGATAACATTGTTTTACCCTAACTGTTTTGGGTAAAGATAATAAAATGATGAATCATGGTTTGTCAGATAAAGTGTATGTGACTTTAAGCTAAAGGAATGTAATTAAGGGTGCAGCTGTAAAAGTACTATATAAGCAGCAAGGCACTCTCTGGCTCTTACTGGCTGGCTTATTGAAGACTGCATTCTTGCTGGATCGGGGAGGAGAAGAAGTGTTGGATTACTTTGAAGATATTTCTCAACGGAGAGAAGATAAGTTTTGGACAGATTTATTATATGTGTACTGACACTGGCTATTCTACACGGACTTTGCAATTAGAGTATCCTCGACAAGACTTGACTGAATTTGGTATATGACTAATGGACTGTTTATAATGACTATGCTATAATTCTTAAATGGAATAAATTATAATTTTTGATAGCACAAGCGTATCTGTATTTTTACTGCGTGTTAACGAGAAGGCTTATCTCACACATTTACCTGTCTTCCTATCTGACTTCGCTGCACGTTCTGTTTAGTTTGCTTTCCTTAACACCCGTTGGGGAATCCAGGCTTAACAGGCTTAATCGTGGTCGTTCAGCCAAGGACTACCTGTATTCTGGGAACAATTAGGGAGGATCTGACTTCACCCTCTTTCTCTCACGCACTGTCACGCCCCTGTTGGAGATTGACTCCAAGGGAGAGGAGGAACAGCCGACAGGGAGTGGAAGTATGGCTCTGGAGGTTGTGGAGGAGGCTGGGGAAGGGCAAAGGTTGGCTGGGCAGTCAGAGGAAGACCCAGGCCCATCCCCTATCCACCCTAGGGCATGCAGGAAGGAGAGGATAAGGGAGAGACGTGAATGGCATGTCTACGGGGAAGGAAAGGGCCTTGATCCTCTTCATGGGCTGCAGCTGTGAGAACTGGTTAAAAGGACGGACATGCGTATGGGTCAGTGCTGGAAACAAAACGTGGAAATATCTCTAGTCTGTCGTTCCTCTCTGAGTTTGGAGTCCTTCCCAGTGGGTGTTCCGATATCTGTGGACATCTTCAATCCCTTATCTTACCTGGTTCCCTTAATTGCTTCAGTGTGGTTTGTGTTGTTTTTACTCTTTACAATTGATAGGCATTTTTAGCTTAAACGGCATTTCCTCCTTTTCATAACTGCTTGTGGGGGAGTTTCTCCAGTCAAAGATATTTGGAGCTTTGAAGCAAAATGAAGGAATAAAAGGGGCTTCACCTGTTTTTGTGACTGTGTTTATTTTGTATCCCACCCTGGGTCATCACACGCACACTATCTGAACTGAGTTGCCTCTTGCTCCTCTGGAGTGCAGCCCTCCCTCCTGGTAATCCAGACTACATTCCATCACACTGACTCTCAGATAAACTTTACAGGAAGGAGAACAAGCTGGAAGAGAAGCTCCCTTTGAATGCATTCATAACTATTTTCGGTCATTCTGAGAAGCCGTGAAACGAGGCATGCAAACCCTACCCACATTGGTTCAGCCCGAACCGGATAAGTTACTCACCCCCATGTAATAATGATCCCCTCTGTGCAGGTTGCTGTCCCTTTCTTCCAAAAATTGGATTAGCCTTAGCAGCAAAAGGAGATAAAGGTACTGTTATGATTAAGCATAACATTAGATCGTCATCTTGCGGGGTGGAGTCTAGACAACTGAATGGAGCTAGCCGAGTGTTTTAATGGCCAGATGCCTTTCCTGTTGCCAATGCGGAGTTTTGTTCGGCAGATATATTCTCATTGTGCTGAGAGAGAGAAATAGCTGCCTCTACCTAGGATCAAACTCACAGCCTCCTGATTGTTTAGGTGAGAGCTCCACCTCTAGGCCATCACACCACTAAACATTAAATTTTAAAATTTAAAACATTAGATTTTAAATTTGTCAGTGTGGGGTGGGGAAGTAACGTACGGCTGCTTACCGAAAATCTATTTCAGCCACCGTTTCCAGAAGCTCCGTCCTAACCAGCCAGTAAGCGCTGTTTCTCAAGAGAAGGAGATCCACCAGTAGTTGCAACCCCAAGGAACTATGGTTGCTCCCGCACAAGCTCATGATGCAGTGCTGAAAAGAGAAAGGTTTAATTCCTTTCAGCAATACAGTAAATCAGGGTTTAATCGACTTGATCCTGAACGCATTGAGGTCACTATAAAAGGAAACAAAAAATGACATTGCCATAGGTGGATACTACAGGCCGACGAAACAGGAGAAACAAATGCTGGTCAATTACCCATGGTATGTGTTATGTCTCACCTGTACAAAAGAGGTGAAAAGTCCAAATTTCCAACTGAATACAAACAAGCAGGCAAATCCAGTAATTATAGAGTTAAATTCCTTGAACCGATAAAGTTCTTGGCAGTCTCTCACACGCTCTCTGCCAAGTCCGACAAGAAAGCAGGAATATAAATCACACAAGCTGTCACCACCGGAGCTCCTCTGAATAAATCACACGTTGTCCCGAACAAGTTCCCAGAGCGAACACACCCACTTTTATTCCCTGTGGGGCGTGTCAGTCCCTCAGCTCAGTCTCTGATTCGTCCCTTCTTTCTGCGTTGCAGCTCGCACTTTTGCCTGCGACGCTGCCTCGCATCAAGCCAGCATTCCTCTGCCCGATTCTCAGTCAGAGACTCTGATACGCCCTCTTCCTTTTCCTGATTAGCCTCAGGTCTTCCCTCCCGGTTATCTGCCGACACCTGAGGCACAGTCAGGGAGGAAGGCGTTGCCGAAGAGGAAGGTCCTGGGGAAGAAGGCATTTCCAAAACCTCCTCTTCCCCATTGTCCGAGTCTTCGTCCTCTAATAAAGCAGGCTCAAACCTCAGAGCCACAACAGTATGTAGGAAGCACACCATAGTAATGGGGAGACCTTAACTACCTCGACCTCAAACTCTGCGCCTAGTGGAAAGTCAAACAGATTCCTGACAAACCTAGCTGACAACTTGATCTCCCCAAAAGCAGAGAAGGGAACCAGAGGGTCAGCCCTACTGGAGTTCATTCTCGCTTACGGGGTTGAAATGACTCAAAGGCCTTGAAGTAGCAGGAACGGTTGTGGCCGGCCAGTGGCCAGCGGAGCTGGTGGCAGACTCGGAAAGGGAGGAGGTTGGGAGAAACATGGGCCAGTCCTGGACTCTGGGCAAGGCTCTGACGAGGGCTCTGTGTCGGAGACAGAGATGGGGCTAGGGCTGTCTGACAGTTATCAGCTGCCTTCAGAGTTGGAGATCAGTGGGGAAGAAGAACAGCTGGAACCTGTTCCCAGTGTGCACATGCGCAGATCTGCCAGGAGAAGGGAACAGTTAAGGAACAACGTCAACATGGGAGTAAAGCCACAGGTGGATGGTGAATGGTCCCTCCTATAGGGAATAAAGAGGAACAAAAAGGGAGTGGGGTTTGCAGGAGACAATTAGTTCATTTAATGAGGGTGAAGATCTGTTCCTGACTTCTTGCCAATCATTGACTGCTACAGCATGGCGCATGGAAGCTATTGGCCTGGCAATTCTCCAAGCCTGATAAAATTCCGTAGTTGTGAAACTCATGGAAGACTGTTGGCCGGGACTTTGCTGGAGAGGAATTCCCTTTAACCTCAATAAAAGGGGTTTTATCGGGACGAGGAGTCTGCTTTATGATCTTGGGGAAGCCTTAGGTGAGAACAGGAACCTTGGAAGGAAGTGACCGTGTATTACTGGAATTCAACACTGTGACAAGCTCATGCGATGGAACATCCTGTCTGAGGAGGAAGTTGGGACTAGAACAGCGGTCCCCCAATTTTTCTTGCTTGGTGGCCCAGCAGGGGAAGAGAGGGGACAGTTCCTTGCAAGTGGTACACGGGCAACTGCAAGACGGCCGCCGCACACGAGGAGTGGGCCACAGTCTGGCAGGTTGGGGACCCCTGGAGTAGAAGACCTCCTAGGTCCCTTCTAACTCTGTTATTCTGTTGATTAGAGCTTCTCTTGCTGAAGTAGACCGAGATCCTGGCTTCCAAATTTGAAGCGTGCAAACGTGAGGTGCAATTTGAACGAACTTAGTAGGTCAACCTATCACAGAGACAACTGAGAGATTTTTTTCCCCTAGATAGATCACTCAGAATGTTCACGTATAAAGAGTGGGAGCAGAGAGGGAAGAGCAGATTTCCCCCAGGTGGAAGTGGGGAATCTTTATCTTTAATTCAAATTAAAAAAAACTTATTTTAAATGGTTCCTTTGTAGAGGGGGAAGATCCAGGGTTTCTCTGAAAGTTCCTAGTTATCATAAGAACGGAATGGGACAATTTGCCACAACCAATTCACTCCAGCCAACTTGCGATGATCTACTCGCCCTGGTCTACTTGCCATGGTCTACTCACCACGGTCAACTCTTCATGGTCAACTTGCCGTCGCCAACTCGCCATGGTCTACTCACCATGGTCTACTCGCCACAATCAACTTGCCGTGGTCTACTCCCCATGGCCAACTCCCCATGGCTTACTTGCCGTGGCTAAATCACCACAGCCAACTTGCTGCAGGACAACTCGCCGAGGCCAACTGGCCACAGGACAACCCATTAACAAATCTATTTAATTATTTAAAATAAATTTAAAAATTAAATTAATTTTTGCCATTCACCTTTCATTCTGCCCCTCCTTTGGCATCCTTTTTTTAATGATTCTATTCCACTATTTCTTTGGCATTAGTGTAACTCTGCTCCCACACCAAGTTGTCCTGCAGTGAGTTGCCCGTGGCAAGTTGGCATGGCACGTTGCCCGTGGCGAATTGTCACAGACCCTCACAAGACCCCATGACACCCACTTGGTGGGCCCTCGGGGAAGAAATAACCAACACACGTTATGTTTTAAAGGTTATTTGCTTACCCTCACAGCTATGCAAGCCAGTTTGCACGTGACCGAAGACTCGTCTTTCAGGCTCTTTTGGAGCAAGGAGACACACTCCACCAGCGTATCTGAAGAGAAAGAAGAGCAGAGGTCATGCCACCCTTCATCTGAACCAGGAGTCAGCAATCTGTGGCTCTGGAGCCGCATGTGGCTCTTTTACCCCCCCATTGTGGCTCCCGGTTGCTGGCCGGCAAAAGGGAAAAGGACGCTGCATTAGGTGGAGACTCTATGGTGGGGGGACTGGACTTCCGGTCGGCTCCAAAATTGAATGGGAAGTTTCTGGTTAGGACAGTGGTAGCTAACCTTTTTGGGCTCCCGTGCTGAAAATTCTCGCATGCCAGCACCCAGAAGGCAATGCGCGCACCCCCCCACACCCCCTGCGCATGGGGCACCCCACATGCTGCACATCTCTACGCATGCATGCGAGACCCCCCACGCGCCCGTCTCTGTGCATGCGCGCACATCTCCCACGTACCCCCATCCTCTGAGCATGCGCGCCAGATACCCGACAATCAGCAGGCGGGTGGGCGGTGCGCACGCATGTGCAATAGGGCTCTTCTGGGTGACCTCTCGCATGCCGGCAGAAGTGGCTCTGTGTGCCACTTTCAGCATACGTGCCATAGGTTCACCATCACAGGGTTAGGATTTTTGTGACTCTATGAGTATTTAAGGTTGCCGACCTCCGATCCGAATGCTTTTGGCCGCAAAATCTAGGCCTCCAACCCACGTTACCTGTTGAGGCTTTTATATTTTCCAGCCAGCTCTCCACACTGAAGCAAGACTGGACGAGGATGGAGTAAATAATGGTCCCGCATAAAATCGCGGTTGTCCCTCTGATCTGGGGGTCTCCGTGGTCGATATAATTCACAATGTCCTTCACGGACTGCTCTTCTAGAAAAAATAAATCGGGCATCAACAAAGAAAAAAATCCACACACAGATGTACCATATTTTTTGGAGTTACAAGACACTCCGGAGCATAAGACAAAAACCACCATTGGTCAATGGAAAAAAAAGCAGCTTTACATGGAATAGATTACTGTTATATGTGAAAATTGGCATGATACACCTAAGAATGTATAAACCAAAGAGACTCCATATTTGTTCTTAATCTGACCTTTTAGATATCAGAACATTTATATAACTTGTTATTTTGCTAAAGTTCTGCAAAGTTACAAAATATTGTGTCCTTGGCTTGATTTGAGAATTCATACTAGGTCGCCCTGACATTAGAGGAAGTTTATTAATGATCTATTGTGTAATCTTTTAAATGAAAAACAGGAAATCTGATGATGATGATGATGAAGATGAGGAGAGCTAGAGGATTTCCATGGAAGGAGTCTGGGAGGAGTTATGGAAAAACACCCAGGATGACCCATTTCTTTCTTATGAAAGTCCCTATAACTCCTATGTGTAAAAAACTGGAAGTATTATGTAATCTTTTAAACGTGATATCCTATATAAGGCTCTAAATACTCTAAGGGGGGGGGGGTGTCTCCTTCCCCTAATCTGCTATTGGGAGTTGGGTCCAGTATTTGCAAATACCTTGCAATAAGGCCTTCTACGGATCTTGGTTGTCACAGTCTGTTATTATTGTTTTTATTCTATTCTCTCAATTACAGATTAACAGAGTTGGAAGGGACCTTGTAGGTCATCTAGTCCAACCCCCCCCCCCCTTGACTCTGCCACTCCGCCTCCTACAGAACCTGCACCTACAGAGCTGTTGTGGCCTGTCGACTGCCGGCCCCTCCAACAGCCAAATCGGAGGAGGAGGAGAAGGCATGCGAGTAGTCCGGATCAGCATCAAGGCAACCTGAGAGCTCCAATGGGGATGAGGAAATGGAGCTGTCAGAGAGAGAGAGGGTTAGAGCCTGGGCCATTCATCAGCCCTCAGATGAAGAGTCAACAGCCCCCAGGTCTGGAGGTGGCTGATGAGGAAGAGGAGGAACAGCTGGGTCCAGTGCCTGAGGCATGGATGCGCAGAAGGGAGAGGAGAGCAGTGGAAATCTATGGGCCGTTCCTTGGAACAGAAGTAGTTGGATGATGAGGAAGAGGAGGAACAGCTGGGTCTAGTGCCTGATACATGGATGCGCAGAAGGGAGAGGAGAGCAGTGGAAATCTATGGGCCGTTCCTTGGGACAGAAGAAGGTGGCTGATGAAGAAGAGGAGAGCAATGGAAATCTATGAGCTGGTCCTAGGGACGAAAAAGCCACCACTGCTAGCGAATAGTAGCAGGCAACTATTCATTTCCCCTGCCAGACGGACTTGTTAGCCTGTGAGCAAGAAACATTTTGCTGCGGCTGGCGGCGCTCCTAATAAAGGAATCTTTGAATTAACTTCAGAGGTTCTGCTGTGTTTGGGGAGCTGGGTGAGAACACCCCTGTTTTAAACCAAGGTAAAAATAAAGTTTTGGTTTTTTTTTTTTTTTTAAAGAAATCCACCAAACACACCTACCTCTTTCTTCTTTGTTACTTTCAGTGGGCATTTTGTAGAGTTTGCTGAAGAAAGCTTCCGGGTGCAAGGCCACGGCTGCCCCCACGCAACTGATGGCCAAGGCTTTCACGCTGACCCTGACGTCTTTATCCGGCACCAGAGCTAGAAGAAGGGAACAGAAAAATTCAGGTGGCTGGCTCAGTACAGGTGTCATCTCATAAAACATCCCTGTGCCTGTTTTAGTAGTTGCCATAAAAAAAGAGAGGGGGAGGAAGGAAATCTGGAAGAGCAGTTGAAAGCAAAAGTACATTCCAACTCTTAAAAGATTGTAACTAAAATACCAGCACTTTTGCTGCAAAAATATTTAATTGGAGAACGTGATTGATGACACCCAGCCTGTGAAGGTGCTCAGTTGGAGAATCTGATTTATAACACACCCAGGGGTGGGGGGAAACAGGGTCACAGGTGACTGCAAATGACATATGCCAAAGTTGACTTCATACAAGGCAGGGCCAGTATGTCACCTCTAATGAATCCTTTGAGGTTTTTTGAAGTTTGGCTCGAGAATCATGATTTCACGAGGGCGATTGCTGGAAACCTGACAACAGGTAGTCCTCAACTTACAACAGTCCATTTAGTGACCATTCAAAGTCACGACGACATGGAAAAAAGTGATTTGGGAACGTTTTTCCACACAGACAACCGTTGCAGTGTCCCTGAGGTCACAAGGATTTCCATTCTGATGCTGGAAAACTAACTCATATTTATGACGGTTGCAGCGTCCCGGGGTCATGTGATTTCCCCCAAAGGGACTTCTATGGCCAGCTCAATGTCACTCATCAAACTGGAAGCAAAGTGTGCATTATCTGGGTTTGGCATCCTCCCAACTGTGGGTGCTGCGTTATCCTTTGAAAGTCTGCAATTTATCATCCTGGCCTGCCGTGTTAATTACTGCAGTGTGGTTTGTGTTGGTTTTTTTAATTTCTAATTATCTTTACTTTGGGTTCGGGCTGCATTTCTGCCCTTCGTAGACTGTTTTTTGAAGAGTTTGTTATTCAGCCGAGGATAATTGGATATTGGGGCCAAGTTGGAGGGATTAAAGGGAATTTATTCTACTTTTGTGACTTTATTTTTGTGTCATGCCCCAGGTCATCACAGAAGGTTGGGAACGCTGCTCTAAACCGAGGTGTCCTAATTTAGCATCGGCCTATTTTCAAAATCTTTTATTCCTTTTAAATTCTTAATTGTCCTGAGTGTAAAGGTGTTGACGGCTTTGTTCTTTCTCCGCAGGGTCTCCGTGGGGCTCGACTCACCCCCTTTCTCTCCCGTGAGCAGAAAAGAGGCCGACAGGAGGCGAACGCAGTGGACTAACGGCGCAGCACTTCCGTCCTTGTAGCCCCCGATATCACCTTTCATTCTGGAAAGCTGTTGTTAAGAAAATAAAAATAATAAAAATCCTATTACAATTTCATTGGAGAGATTAAAATACACCAGAGTCCAGGGCTGGGATTCTGCCAGTTCGGAACGGTTCAGGCAAATTGGTAGTTCGGCGGTGTCTGCCCTTTATTTCCGTGTTTTGCAGCTCCGCTGATTTACACGCTCACCGAACCACAGTCAAAATGGAAGGGGCTTGACAAGCAATTGCAGTTCCCAACTGACTTAAACAACTGCAGTGATTCCCTTAGCGACTGTAGCAAGGAAAATCGTAAAATGGGGCAAAAACACAACTGTCTCACTTAACAATGTAAATGATGCAGGGGGGGAAGTCGATTTGTGGTTGTAAGTTGAGGACTAGTTACTGTAATTATCCACCCCTGCCAGAGAAGATACTTAGGTGAGATTGTTTGGTCTCCCAAACCCTGAACATTTTGGAATTGTGAGTCAGAGCCTCTCTGCACCCCCTAAGAGGGTCTCCCTTCTGGCTAACTGGGGGGGGAGGGGGACGAGCAACCCCAGGCCCTACTGCTTTCCCCCATCAGACTGACCTTACTTCCATGGTCATCTAGCTCAGTTTCTTCCTTAGGCCCAAACTTCTCCATGCTGCCATTGGAAGGCTCCCTCCTGTGGCTCACACTTTTTGCTAAATGGGATCGCTGAAGCTCTTTAAAATAATAACAACAACAACAACAACAATAATGATGATGATAATGATGGAGGAGGAGGAGAAACAGAAATCTGGGGCTCAGTTGGGGGAGGTCATAAATTGAGAATTATCCGCATTTGCTTCCACAAAACGTCAACGTACCAAGGCACGAATTTCGGAACGGATCCATCGCCTCGTGTAGAATGCTTGTCGTTTCGTCTTCCTCCTCCTGCAGCTGTCCAATTTGCATTCCAGAGTATTGGTTCTCCCCACCTTCTAGAATCTAAATTTTACACACGGAATAGTTTAGTTTACTTTATCATTGCACCTCGTACAATGAAATTAGATACCGTCTTCAGTATACATCATGACGATGAAAATAAACACAAACACACATCCTTCGCGTTCTATACATTGAATGTGAAAACCCCTGATATTGCATTAATATTACACTATACAGTAGAATCCAACAGAGCTACTTGCCCTGGGATAGAAGCTGTTTTTCAGCCTGTTTGTCCTTGTTTTTATTATTGTCCTGTACCTTCTGCCAGATGGTAATAGTTCAAAAAAAAAAAGGGGGGGCGGGTGCCCAGGATGAGATGGATCTTTGAGGATGTTTTGAACTTTCTTAAGGCAGCAGGAGCTCTAAAGCCCTTCCAAAGAGGGGAGAGGGCAACCAATGATCCTCTGGGCAATGATGTTAACCCTCTGGAGGGCTGTCCTATCTGCCACCGTGCAATTGGCAAATCAAACACAGAACAGTAAGTATTCTCATATTATTCTCGCAATATTCTCTATGATGCAGCAGTAGAATAAACTTTCAAAGCGGTTCGGATCAGGTGCCCCTGGCCCCCACAAAAAACCCAATAACTTTTTAAAGACTTGTGTACTTCAACTCACAGAGTGCCTGGTTGGCTCAAAAATTCTGGGAGTTGAAGTCCACATGTCTGAATGCTGCGAGTTTTGGAAACCCTTCGTTTTAGATGGAAACATAAATTTTAAAATGAGCTTTACCAACATTCTGTGTGTGTATGTGTGTGTATGTGTAAAAGAAGAAACAGACATCTTGCGATCTCCGGAACAAAAATTATATTTATTATACTTCCTAAACTTTCGTCAGCCTCTGCTGACATCGTCAGAGTATCGTCAAAGTTAATTACAGGTAGAAGGTGGTTGGAAGGGCCTATTACGCATGCAAGGTCTAAATTGATTAATGATATATAAAGGCATAGATCTCTAGTTTAATATTCTGATGATGTCAGCAGAGGCTGACGAAAGCTTAGTAAGTATAATAAATATAATTTCAGTTCCGGAGATCGCAAGATGTCTGTTTCTTCCAAGTATACTTGGAACTCATATTTTTGGAATAGTTTGTGTAATATACATATTGTCTTCTATATATAGATGCTCAGTTAAGAGAATGTAAGTTATTTCCATGTTCTTTGCGTGTCATCCTTCCCCCCCCCCCCAAAAAAACAACAACAACATTATCAGTCAAGTCAGTGTCCAGTGCCTGACGCGCGGATGCAAAGAAGGCAGAGGAGAGGAGAGCAGTGGAAATCTATGGGCCGGTCCTTGGGACAGAAGAGCCACCGCTGCTAGTGAAGCCCCATCCTAGCTCCGGGGATAGAAGGCAGAGGGCAGACAACTATTCATCTTCCAGCTGGACAGACTTGTTAGCCTGCGAGAGAAACTTTTTGCTGGGGCTGCTGGCATTCCTAATAAAGGAATTGTCAACTCATAAAATATTTCTATGGTCTTTTTAAAGTTGCCAACAGAAAGGGAGGGGGGAGCAGTGAGACAGCTTGCAAACCGAAAGTGCATTCCATAAATGTTTTTCAAAGATAGTAACTAGGTGACTGAAGTTTCTGCCGTGCAAAATTCTAACTGGAGAGCATGATTGATGACTCTGGGCTATGGATGTGTCCCATTGGAGAATATGAATTACGATACACCCAGGGGGTGGTGGAGAAAGAAAACTAGGGTCAAGGGTTACAATGAATGATGTGTCTCAGAGTCAGCTGCACCCAGGCAGTGGCGGACATGTTAACTCCCAATAAATCCTTTTGAAGTTTTAGAAGTTTGGTTCGAGACTCATGATTTAATTGGGGGTAACTGCCGGAATCCTGACAGGAATCTTTTGAGTTCACATCAGAGGGTTCGTTGTGTTTGGGGAGCTAACCCTTAGGAACCACTTTTTACCATTTCAGAGAAATCGGACGGGGTCACAGCCGAGTCCGGCCCTTCTGTGGTGGTCTGAGAGCTGTCGCTGATGGGCGACGAGGTGCCGTCGTTCACGTCGGACTGGATGGCGCTGATCTGGCTGGAGCTCCTGCTCAGGATGTCGTCATCCGTATCGGCTTTCGGGGTCGCGCCTGTCAAATCACAAGCAGAGATCTCGGACTCGGACTGCAAGATGTGCTGAGAACGGGGTTGCTCCGTGATGATGTCACAAACCGGAGGGTCAGAGGCCGAGCTGGCCACAGGAGAGATGCCCGACGTGGATGTCAATTCACTGTTTAGCTCGCTTTTCACAGACCCTAAAAGGAAAAAGGAAGATTTTATTACGTAATACACGCAACTCTCTTTTTTTTCTTTTTTTTAAGAAGGCAGTAAAATCACGAGTCAAGAAAAATGACAGTAGCATAGATTTCAGTCATTCTCACAAGGATTGAGAAAGCCAACCTACCTGCAAAGCCCATCTGGCTGGTTTCAGATTTGGCTTCAGAATCATCTTCCAGACTTTCTTCTCCTGAAAGTACTTTGGCTGACAAATCAATGCAAGATTTAAAGATAAATAATTAAATAAAATCCTGACAACTTTATCATACACTCCGTGCAACAATTTGATTGTCCTTTTGCAAAGCTGTTGTTCTTTTTAATCTTTCGAGTTACACTTTCTCGCCTGCCGTTTCCTCCGTGAGCTCAAAGCCATCTAACGGATGCTCTACCCAGCTCCCATCGTTCTTCTTGGGAAGGTATGGAGGACTCAAATTATCCAGCCAGCTCTAATCGTTAACCCTGTTTTTAAAATTTGGCCTAAAAAATCTGGAAGGTCCCCATCGCCTCGTTTTGCAGGAGGTGATAGGCAATGGTTTAAATCAGAGGTGGTATGCTCCCGGTTTGGCCCGGTTCAGCCGAACCGGTAGTAAAAATAACTACCGGTCCGACGATTAGCTGAGAGGATAAAACAAGCGACAAGCGACTAACTTTTCATTTCTTCATCCTCTCAGCTGATTGGCACGCGCATGTGTGTCAGGGATGCATGCGCAAATGCGCGATCACCCATCGGACGGGTAGCGAACAAGGTAGGAACCCACTGGTTTAAATGGTTTTAAATAAAGGGCAGGCAGGCCATTCCGCAGAGAAAGGGGGCTGTCCAAACAATGGATTTCTCGGATCAGGCCTCGTGTGACTTAGGATAACTAAGGGATTCTCTCAAACTATGGGTATACTGCGGCACAATTACGCAGAACTCAAGACAAGAGACTGCCTGGCTCACAAAACAGAGCGCTCTTCAAACAGTTTTTCAGCATCGCTGCTTCTTGAAGTGGACCTTTGAAAAATAGAGAATGCGCACTTGAGTGTGCGATGTTAATACAATGAAGCGAGTGCATTGGAGCCCGAAAGGAAACATGAGGGAAACAAACAAGATTCAGGTATGTTTGACTCTAAAAAGGGACTCACATCAGGAATGGTCCCTGCTTGTCTCGTGGAACGCCAAAGAGGCAGACGGTCAGCAGGGCAAAGCGGAATGTGACAACGCGCCATGGTCAATTTGCCATGGCCAACTTGACCAAGGGACAACTCGCCATAGCCAACTCACCACTGGACATTAGCCATAACACTTAAGATTTATATATCGCTTCGCAGTACTTTACGGCCCACTCTCAGCTGTTTACAGAGTCAGCCTCTTGCCCCCAATCATCTGGGTCCTCATTTTACCGACCTCAGAAGGACGGAAGGCTGAATCAACCTCGAGCCGGTCAGGATTGAACTGCTGGCAGTTGGCAGAGTTAGCCTTGCAATACTTAGGAACAACAATGTTGGGCTCAATTGTGATCATAAATCAAGAACTACCTGTATCTATATCTCAATTTTTATCTCCATCGCCATCTTTCTCTCTCTCGCTACCTACCTGTTTATAATTTTGTTTGACACAATATAGGTAAAAGTTCCCCTCCTTGCACATCCATGCTAGTCATTTCCGGCTCTAGGGGCTGTTGCTCATCTCTGTTACAAAGCCGAAGAGCCAGCACTGTCTGAAGACGTCTCTGTGGTCATGTGGCTGGCATGACTAAACATCTTCAAAGGTGCGCAGAATGCTGTTCCCTTCCCTCCAAAGGGTTCCCTATTTTTCTACTTGCATTGTTTACGTTCTTTCAAACTGCTAGGTTGGTAGAAGCTGGGACAAGAAATGGGAGCTCACTCCGTGACGTGGCGCTAGGGATTCGAACCGCCAAACTGCCGACCTTTCTGATCGACAAGCTCAGCAACTTAGCCACTGAGCTACCACATTCCAGACACAACATAGCAGTGCATTATTAGGGAAATGCCACAAAAATTCAAATCAAAGGTAATACAATTCACTCAAAAGCAACCTTTTTTTAAAGAAAAAAAAAGGAATGTACTTTGTTGAAACAAAGTATTGCATTAAAAGGAGTATTATAATCTTTTAGACATTTAACCAAATCAATTCATTTTGATTGCTTATGTGCCATCAAGTCAACTACTGATTATTTGCAACCCCATCAGTAGGACTTCATTATGATACCTTCTATAATTTTAACAAGAGCAAAAAGCAAAGAATGAGACATAAACTACAATTCTTTTAAAGATCAGCAATAATATATGACAAAAGGAGAAAAAAAAAAAAGAATGAAGGACCAAGAACCAACCAATCAAAGTTTTCCAAGTCAAAGTAACGAAAATAGATAGCAAAATAGAAGACCAGGCACAGATTTCATAGATATAATCACCTTTTTGTTTTCTGGCAAAAACAGGGCTGCAGGAAGACCCACTTCCAGCTGCAAATTACAGAAAGAAATCAAGGAAGAGATAAAACTAATCATTAAAAAGAAATCATAACAATCTCTGAGAAACGCAGCAAGAGTGAATTTGAAGTCAATCTTTTAAAGGAATTGTTTTCAGCAACTGACTATTTTGGAAAATCAGTTGCTTTGTCTCCCGTCGAGCACAAATCAATTCCTTTTTCTC
>NW_020717026.1:24647-39586 GCF_900518725.1 Notechis scutatus | reverse complement strand
GGGAAGGGCAGAGGCCGGCTGGGCAGTCAGAGGAAGACCCAGGCCCACCCCCTCTCCATCCTAGGACACGAAGGGAGGAGTGGATAAGGGAGAGACGGGAATGGTGTGGTCTACGGGGGCTTTGATCCTCTTCATGGGCTGCAGCTGTGACAACTGGATAAGAGGGCGGACATGCGTATGGGCCAGTGCTGGAAACAAAGCGTGGAAATATCTCTACTCTGTTGTTCCTCTCTTAGTTTGGCGTCCTTCCCATTGTGTGTTCGGATATCTGTGGGCATCTTCAAGCCCTTATCTTGCCTGGTTCCCTTAATTGCTTCAGTGTGGTTTGTGTTGTTTTTACTCTTTATAACTTATAAGCATTTTTAGTTTAAATAGCATTTCCTCCTTTTCGTAACTGCTTGTGGGGGAGGTTTTTGTTTCCAGTGAAGGATATTTGGAGCTTGGAAGCAAAGTGAAGGAATAAAAGGGGCTTCATCTGTTTTTGGGACTTTTTTTTTATTTTGTATCCCACTCTCGGTCATCACAGACAAACGGTGGGCCAGGGACCACTGGTGATCCACGAGAAAACTTTGGTGGTCCGCAGAGAAATGTCACCCCCAAAGCATCCCCCAAAGCAATTAATCCGTCGCTTGCATTGCAAACAACACGAGGTAGGGGAGGGAGGAAAAGGCAGAGGGGGGAACTTTCCCCACGTGCCTGGCCTGGCCACCAGGCTGCCTCTTTCCGCTTTCTTCTGCTTTTGGCTGCACGCAAGGAAAGCAGCAAAAGTCTGTCTTTCTCTCCCTCAAACTCCGCCAGAAATTAGTCTTTGGGACCCTGCAAGGCCTCCTGCTCCAAGAGGCTGTGGCAGCATGACAAGACTCACAAAGAATCATTTCTGGTGGAGTTTGGGGGAGAGAAAGAAAGGCTTCTGCTGCTTTCCTTGCATGAAGCCAAAATCTCTCTCTCTCTCTCCCCCTGAGAACGGAGCTGGAGACGGTATCCTGTGATCCCAAATAAAGAACGATCGATGGGTAGGAAAACAGGGTGGGGAATTTTCCTGCAGACTTTTTTGAGGATTTTCACAGGGTCTCTGCTGCTTTCTGTAGAGACCCTGGGAAAACGTCAGCAAGCCACCGTCAGTCAAAATTCATGCTAGTAGTCCACGGGATTTAAAATTACGAGTTTGGTGGTCCCTGAGGTCCAAAAGGTTGGCAACCCCTGCTTTATAACATGCAACTCTGATTTAATAAGATCTCTACAACTCTTGTACATGAAATTATGAAGTGCCGTAGAAGCAGTTACAGAAGACTAATGTATGGTGTGTAACTTACTAGAATTCTGTTTTAATTTATAAATTGATAGTTTCAAAACTTTCAGTAATCTTTCTAGTTCTGCTCTCATGCTTAGTCATGCTCTCCTTCCATTTTGCTCTGGTAAATTATTAACGATGCTAAAGCAACATTAGGGATTTTAACATGCTGAGTTCTCGGGATTTATTTACATCCTGATCAATTCAAAATCTTGCATTTCCAGAGGAATTAACTGCTTCTCATTTTGGAGGACTCCTTTCTAAGAAAAAACCCACAGAACAGCAGAATGAAGGTGGTCAAAATCCCAAGTCACGGAAGGAACTCGTTGAAGAGCTGATAGCAAAATCCAAATTGGAAAAGGTAACCTATCCTAAACTTGAAATGCTCTGAAGTTGAAATCAGTACATTCTTTTTCTATAAAACTAAAAGGTATAATTCCCCTGCTTGGAATGCGCAGTAGCTGCTTTGACATTATATGTCCATCACTGTCAAGGAAGACCTTAATATCAAAGTAAAAATTTGAGGTTTGATGTTACTATCTTATTCTGCTTCATCAAAGGGAGTCAAAAGTCAATGCTTTTTCTTTTTCCCTTTTCTACCCTTTTCCTTTCCCTACTTTTCCTATTGTTTGCATTTGCATTTTTGTATTTTATATTATAAATAAAAATGATAATATAAATAGAAAAAAAAGACAAAACGGAGGCTCTAATATCTTTGAGTCAGGTGAAATTTTTGTCATCTAACCCAATACTTTTCAACTGAGCACTATGGTGGAGTAAGCAATGCACAGATATATGTAAACCAAAGTGAACTATTTTTTTTTTTAAATTTTACAGAATGCATTGCTCAACTAAGGCCTTAGATATTCACTTTCTCTTAATCTGTCAGAAGAAGCGGGATCTTGCTGTTTGCTGTTGATATTTTCTAAGGCATATGTTTTGATAGAACAAAAGGGATGGATGTAAAAAATCCTTAGCTACAGTTATCCCTAAGTCTTGAATCGGTTTCTTAGGGTGTGTTGATTTCAAGCAGGTTTTGGGGGTGAAATATTATAGAGGATATTTGCATACAAATTTGTAATTGTTTGCTTTTCTTTTGAATTCTCTACTTCTTGTTTGAATACAAAAAAAGAGCATTCAGATTAGGCACCTATTGTATAGGATAGCAATAATATGATCATCCTCCCCCCCTTTTCTTTTTAAAGAAAGAGCGACAGGCTCAAAGGGAAAATACTCTGGAACTTACAGAAAAGCTTAACAACGATTGGAAAGAGATCCAAGCCCTCTTGTTGCAGAGGTCTTCCAAGTCAGAGACACCAAGTCAAGTTGAAGAAAAACCCAAGGTGAGCTTGTTTATCTGAGTCCCCCTATTTTAGAAACAAAACTATTTGCAAGTAGGTGTGCTTTTTGCTGAACATCCTGGAAAAACTGAGTCATTTCTTCACCATCTTCAGCAACAAGGAACTTCCCTGTGGAAAGACTCTTAGAAGTTGTTCTGTTTTATACAACAATTTTGTGTTCTAAGTACAGTTTGTTACATTTATGTCAATTCATATACATGGGTCATTTCTAATCTAGGTAATGACATCCACCCCCTGTTTCCTAATTATTTGGGGAATATTAATTGGGAGATGTTTCTCTTTTTCGACTATAAAGGGACTAAAAGAGATGTTTCTTTTTATCAGCTCAGAAACAGTAACTCTGAAAGTTACTGTTGGAGTTCTAGTGGAAGGTCACTTTAATATGAACCACCGGTGTGCAGTAGCAGCCAAAAAACCTAATATAGTCCTTGGTTTATAAATAGAGGCATAGAATCAGAATCATCAGTACTGCTTTATAAGTCCTTAGTAAGGCCATACCTGGAATACTGCATCCAGTTTTGGTCACCACATTACAAAAAAGATACGTGATATCTAAAGTGGGGGAAATACTAAATGTATTGCTAGAATCAAACATTTACCATGTTTAACAGGAGGAAAAGGTTTTGAGTGAATGAATTGCAGAGTTTTTATTTTCTGCTCACCAAAGTTTGTTTGACACAGCCAAGCGCTACAATGATTGCACGTTTGTTGAATTTTTGCAGCCCGATGAATATGATGTGCTGGTTAGAGAGCTTGGCTTTGAAATGAAGACGCAACCCTCGGATAGGATGAAAACTGAAGAAGAACTGGCAAAAGAAGAGCAAGAGAAACTCCAGCAGTTAGAGGTATAATATATACTTGTGGTTTACTTAATCTTGATGCTCTTTCAACAACTATTTAGGCCTATTTTTTTTTTTGGTCTGCATAGCATTAGTTCTGCACTACTAATGTAGGGTTGTCCTGTTCATCAAAGGAAAAAAACAGGGTAATCAGTAATGGTTGTTTGTTAGTCTGGGCAGGCTGAGAACAGCTAAAACTTGTTCAACAGCCACAGCTGCCTTTGGCAGTCTTGTGTTATTTGCAGGTAAGAAGGCCATGTCACTTGGCTTCAAAGGAGTCTTGAAAACTGGCTCTTCTCCAGGGTTTGAGTCAGTCTGATTGGTTGCTTTCCATTACGGAGTGGTGTGAGTAGTTTGGCTGCCTAGGATTTCTGTGAGAATTTGCAGCAAGTTCAAGTCCAGAAAACACACAGGTGACTGAATCAACAGGACCATTAACTTCTTTATATACATAATACCATATTGAAGTAAAGTTTGTCAACTCATAAAATATTTCTCTGGTCTTTTTAGAGTTGCCAACAAAAAGGGAGGGGGGAGCAGTGCGGCAGCTTGCAAACCAAAAGTGCATTCCATAAATGTTTTCAGAGATAGTAACTAGGTGACTGAAGTTTCTGCCGTGCAAAATTCTAACTGGAGAGTATGATCGATGACTCTTGGCTATGGATGTGTCCCATTGGGAGAATATGAATTACAATACACCCAGGGGGTGGGGGGAGACCAGGGTCAAGGGTGACAATGAATTATGTGCCTCAGAGTCGGTTACACCCAGGCAGTGCCGGCATGTTAACTCTCAATAAATCCTTTTGAAGTTGGAAGTTTGGCTCGAGACTCATGATTTAATTGGGGTAACTGCTGGAATCCTGACAAAGTTTACAATATCAGTAGTTTCTTCCAATGGAACATAGCAAAACATAGTCAAAATAGCAACTCAGGATCTCAGAACAGATTTACTAGTTTCACTTTCAGAATTGAGAGCCCTGAGCTAAGCCACGCCCAGACTCTCAGCCCCCAATTCAGCTCCCATTGGCTGACTTTGTTAACCATGTCTCTGCCAGTTCATGAATACTCTGACAATTTCAGCCCCCATTCTGGATCCATCCCTCTTCCATTTAGACACTAATTTATTCATATTGAGCCCAAGTGACAGAACTGAAACCCAAACTGGCATTTGAAGTGGCTAAAAAGCAGGATTAAAAAAAATGAAAAACTATGGGGAAAAAAACCCTTTTTTCCTTAATTGAATTATGCTACAGTTAAATTACTCACAGTGTTGTATTCGCTAAAGATCCATGTTGGGAATCAACAGGTATGTGCCTAAAAAGAGCATTTGTAGCATTTACATTTTCAAGGGATTTTCCAGATGGCCACCACCTGAGGAGTCTTCCTCGTGGCTCCGCCCCATTGTGATCCCACCACTTAGGAGGGCTGACCAGATTTCCTGGGATCTCTTTCCCATGCAGGCTGACCGCTTACGTCGAATGAAAGGAGAGGAACGAAAGGAGAGCAGCAAAAAACCGAAGCACCTATCAGCTGACGATTTGGCAGATGGATTTCTCCTGACCAAAGACGACCGGCCCTTGCTGTCCTATGGTGTATGCATCCTTTTACTGTCCTCTTTTTTTTTTTTTGTTAAATGACCTCATAATCCCTTGTGGGATGGAGTCTGACCAACTGAATGAAGCTCAGCATTTACTGGCTGGATGCCCTTCCTGTCGCCAATGCAGAGTTTTATTCAGTAGATATATTTTTAGTGTGCCCAGAGAGAGAAATATCTGTCCCTAGAATCGAACTCCCAGCCTCCTGGCACAAAAGATTGTGCCCTTCCCCGAATGATCAGGGCAAATTGCAGAAGCCCAGTTTAACATTGGCAAGAGCTGTGGTGGCACTGTAGTTAGAATGCACTACTGCAGGCTAACTCTGCTTGTTGCCAGCAGTTTGATCCTGACCGGCTCAAAGTTGACTCAGCCTTCCATCCTTCCCAGGTCAGTCAAATGGCCACCAAGTTTGTTGGGGGCAAGAGGCTGACTCTGTAAATTGCTTAGAGAGGGCTGTAAAACATTGTAAAGTGGTATATAAGTCTAAGTGCTATTGCTAGTTCCTTCCTTCCTTCCTTCCTTCCTTCCTTCCTTCCTTCCTTCCTTCCTTCCTTCCTTCCTTCCTTCCTTCCTTCCTTCCTTCCTTCCCAGTGATTACAATGCAATATTGCAGGACTAACTCTGCCCACTGCCAGCAGTTCGATCCTGACCGGCTCAAGATTGACTCAGCCTTCTATCCTTCCAAGTTCGGGAAAATGAGAACCCAGATTGTTGGGGACAAGATGCTGGCTTTGTTTACCACTTAGGACTGTGAAGCAGTATATAAGTCAAAGTGCTATTGCTCTTAATCTGGAGGCTGGTCGGTTTTCCTAAGGAGTCTCCTTAAGGGGGTTAGGGATCCTGCTTTCTTGTTGCTGCATCACAGCCTTTCCTCCCACCCTTCCACTTTGCAGATAAGTTGGATCAGGCATCCCATCTGGTTTCAGCTCCATACCATGTCTCCTTCCAAGGTTTTAAGCTGCCAAATCCCCGAATTTCCAGCCACAGGGAATCCAGACACAGGCATGATATTCTTCCGATTAAAATCGGAATTCCGATTTTTTTGGGAATCCCCCCCCTTCCCCCCCCTTCTTCTCCTCCTTCCCCTCCCCTCGGAGGCCCCAAGTCAGGAGTTGCTGGCGCGGCTCCAGTCCCGCGTTGCCTCAGGAAGGGAAAGGCAAAAAGGAAGAGCCGCGCCGGCGCTTTGCAACGGCAGCAGCGGCTCCTGGTTTTGCCTTTCCCTCACGAGGCAACGCGGGACTGGAGCCGCGTGGAGCTGCGCCGGCGGTAGCAATTCCTGACAGCCCCAGCCGGATACCTGAGCGGAGCCCGGGCGGTGGCCCTGGCGAGGGAAAGCAGTGGGCACTCCCTGGGTGCATGGCGGGGGGTCTCTTTTGGCTGGCCCCGATTTTTTTTTCAGAGCAGAATATCATGCCTGCAGACAGTAGTAGTTGTTGTAACACACAAATGCGCTCTTGAGAAAAAGTGCCTTCTCTGGATTGTGCACAGTTGGGTAGAATCGATCACCAGCTCTCGAACCCCGGATTCACAGACCAGTACCGGTCCATGACCTGCTAAGAACTGGCTCACACACCTGGTGGGCGAGCGAGCAAAGCTTAATCTGCACATGTACAGAATGAAGTTTGTGCGAATTAGAGTTTTGCAGCGTTAATTCAGTGCCCGAAAAATAAACACGGATGGCTGATGCTTCATTTAACATCTTTATAAACATAATAAGTAGATTTTACAATACCAGTTGTAGATTTCTCCAAAATGGAGCAAACTCAAACAGAAGCATGTTGCAAGTAACTTCAGCAGCAAGCATTATACACAGCAGAGGAGAGAAGCAGTTTCATTTTCAATAGACAGACTCTGAGCTCAACATAGCTTCAGAGCTGCAGAGCTTAACATAGTGCCACGCCTAGGCTACTTTTAGTTTCAGTTTCCAGCCTAGGCTAATTCTAGTTTCAATTTCCAAAACAGTCCACACTGGCTGACTTAGTTGCTATGCCTATTCATTGGCTGACCTTGTTACCAAGCTCTATTCCAGTTCATGAATATACTCTGACTGTGCGCAAAACCATTCCCCACCCAACCCTAGGCCATGGAAAAATTATTTTCCATGAAACAGGTCCCTGGTGCAAAAAAGATTGGGCACTGTGGCTCTAATGGATCAGGCCTGCTTTCCTCTCGCTGGCTAGGTGTCACCATTAGTTACGACTACCGGTTGGGCCCGCCCAGGCGCCATCCCATCCTATCAACTTTTTACTTGTGCACTCCGCCTTCACAGCCCAGCTGCTTTCCATGCCTTGCCCAATCTACTCACCCTGGCTGCTGCGCGCAGGAAATTCCCTTAGGTTTGCTGCCACGCAAGGTGAAGATGGCGTGTGTGTGTGCATGTGTGCTCACAGTTTCTGCGAACCAGTTGTTAAAAGTATGTGCCGCCCACCTCTGCTAGGCATCAGAGGTGGCATTCAGCCGGTTTTGACCAGTTCAGGAGAACCGGTAGCGGAAAGTTTGAATAGTTCAGAGAACCGGCAAATGCCACCTCTGACTGGCCCCGCCCCCTTCCATTCTCTGCTTCCCATTGAGTCCCAGCTGATTGGCTGGGTCTTCTCTGATTGCCCTGCACGGGAGAACGGAGCTGGAAAGCAGGTTAGTGGAGTGGGGAGGAAATGGGAGATTTTGCAGTATCCTTCCCCTGCCACGCCCACCAAGCCATGCTGCACCCGCCAAGCCACGCCCATAGAACCGGTAGTAAAAAAAAAATTGAATCCCACCACTGCTAGGTGTACCTAGGATCCCCCCCAGTAGAGCAAACTTTGTTTGATTAGTAATTGATCTGTTTTAAAACCCAGGCTATCTAATCAATCTCTGTTGCTTCCTAGAATGACGTGGATGGTGAAGATGGAGAGGAGGACAGTGAGAATAAAGAAAGCGAAGAAGAATCTGACACTGAAAGCATTAACGATCCGTCCGAAGGTGACGCTGACGAAGAGACGGTCCTGGGAAAGAGGTTTTCAAAAAGCCAAAAGAAAATCAAGAAACCAAACTCCCGCAGAGATAAAGAGGCTGCCCAGCTGGAGTTGCCGTATTTGTTTGCTGGTAAAAAAATATAATGATTTTTATTTTTGCTGCCCTCATCAGAAGCCTTTGGGAATGTCAAATCCACAGCTCTACAAATAATATCGTTTTCCCCCTGAAAATATCACCAATCCTGAAAATAAGACCTAGCTTGATTTTTACCCATGCGCCCAGTATAAACCCTACCCCAAAATAAGCCCTAATTACAATCCCGCTCACTCCAGAGTAGACGGGTAAAAATTAAGATGTGGGGGGGTGGAGCTGCCCTACTACTTACCTCTGGACAGTTGTAGCCAGGCCTCACACACCCTGACACCTGCCTCGCTGGCCCATTTCTTCTGCAGCCAACAAGGCTCGCAAGGCTTTCCTCTGGAGCTGAGAACAAAGCTCTGGATCGATCCTGAGCGCTCTTATCGGCTGCCGAGGCCTTCCGGAAAGCCTTGCCAACCCCAGAAGAAGTTCCTGAAGGCAGTTCCTGACAGCGAAAGGGGGTGGGGGGCGACGCATACAAGTGAGGTTAGTCAGCGGGTGGCATCACCCCAAAATAAGACCTGGTGCCTTTTTTGTGGCAAAATAAAAATAACATAGGGTCTTATTTTCCGGGAAACGTGGTACAAAACAAATTTTGAAACACAACCTTAAAACTGGGAGAGGAACAGCAACCCCAAGTGAAGGGCAACAGACTTTCTTCCACAGCCCCAACTCAGTCTGTGAAAAAAAAACCAGAAGGGCGAGTTGGAAGTCCACAAGTCTTTAAGCTGTCAAGTTTGAAGATCCCTGACCTAAATACACAAAGTACAATGTTTTGTCTCCCAAGCAGTGATAGAAACGGAGCTGCTTTCCCGTGGGTATTTCTCATCGTATTCGAGTTAGTGCGTGTTCCATGTTTTAACCCAGATGGCCATTTTAAACTACTCTCTGAAATCACTTCTCAAATTCCCCCCGATATTTTTTTTTTCCATCGTTTGAATAGCGCCTGAATCGTACGAGCAGCTTCAGGCTTTACTGTTGGGAAGAACCACGGAAGAACAAATGGACATCATAGCGAGAATCCGGAAAACGAACCATCCCAGCCTCGCCATAGGGAACAAAGCAAAGCTAGAGGTGAGTTATTTGCCGTCGTGTGTAAATCATCAGGAGGGCATTTGGTGTGGAAACAAAAGGCTATGTCCAGGGACCTCAACTTGTTAGTAACATTAAAAAAAATTACATCCCACAGAAACTATTCGGGTTCCTCGTGGAGTACATTGGAGAGTTGAGTCGTGAGGGGCAGCCAAGACTGAAAACCATTGATGAGCTGGTCGTGTGAGTACAGCACCTGTTGGATTGTGCCAAGCTGAATTCAACATCACTTCAGTAACGGTTTCCAAGTAGAAAGAAAAGTATTTTTATTTCTTTAAATCAGGAGTCCCCAAACTTACCAACTTTAAGACTTGTGGACTTCAGCCCCCAGAATGTCATGCCCTTGTTGGAGTCTGATTCTGAGGGGGAGATTGAACAGCTGACAGGGAGTGGGAGTGTGGATCTGGTGTCTGTGGAAGAAACGGGGGAAGGGCACAGTCCGGCTGGGCATTCAGAGGAAGACCCAGGCCCACCCCCTGTTCATCCTAAGGCATGCAGGGAGGAACGGAGAAGGGAGCAACATGGCTTATGGGAGAGAAAAAGGCCCTGGTCCCTTTCATTAGTTGCAGCTGGGAGAATAGGATATAAGTGGGGCGTTTGCACACAGCTCCTTGCTGGAAGTAAAGCTTGCATTATCTTTGTCGAGGCTTATCTGGGTTTTGGCCTTCCACCCAACTGTGGGTGCTGCGTTATGTTTTGAAAGTCTGCAATTTATCATCCTGGCCTGCCGTGTTAATTATTTCAATGTGGTTTGTGTTGGTTTTTTTTAAATTTCTAATTATCTTTACTTTGGGTTCGGACTGCATTTCTTTCCTTCATAAACTGTTTTTGGAAGAGTTTGATGTCCAGCTGAGGATAATTGGACATTGGGGGCCAAGTTGGAGGCATTCAAGGGAATTTATTCTACTTTTGTGACTTTGTTATTTTTGTGTCACGCCCCGGGTTATCACAGATTTTCACAGAGATGGGGTGCCTGCGTCGGGTACCTTGAAACTAGACCGATGAAGAAAGTAAGGATACAAATGGTTAAAGTGTTGTTGAGCTTTTAATCAGATATAATATAGTTGGGATTCTTTTACTGAGAGGCAATTTCTGATGTCTGAATTTATCCAGAGCTCAGTTCTTAGTGCCTTGATTTAAAAGCCGATCGATTTTGTGCTCAGCGAACATTTGTTTCCGACATGTGCGTGTCCAGCTGTATCTCGACGTCACATCGAGATGCTGCTGTTAAAGATAAGCGCAATCCGACCTTGACTTTGATCATCTCCGGATTCACAGCGTCCTCTTCGAGCTTTGCCAGATGTTTCCTAAAGCGGCCGGCGATCATATGAAGCTTCTCCTTCAAGAGGCCACACACAGCATGGAAGAGATTGCAGAAAGAAATGGCCTGCTAACATTCCCGGAGTTGGACATGGTCTGTCTGTCTGTCGGTCTGTCTGTCTGTCTCTTCTTGCTCCTCTTGCTCCTCTTCCTCCTCTCCCTCTTCTTCTTCTTCTTCTTCTTCTTCTTCTTCTTCTTCTTCTTCTTCTTCTTCTTCTTCTTCTTCTTCTTCTTCTTCTTTTCTTCTCCCCTTCTCCTTCTTCATCTTCTCTTCTTTCTCTTCCTCTTCTTCCTCTCCCTCTTCTCCTCCTCCTCCTCCTCCTTTTCTTCTCCCCCTCCCCTTCCCCCTCCTTCTCCTTCTTCTTGTCATAAGTTAAGGACTACCTGCACAGCATTGATCTGGGCTCTTGTCCTCCAATGATCCCAGGGCAACATATGGCACAAAAGTAAATCCTAAGATTATTTTAAACATAGAAGGGATTGCGTTAATCATGGTGGACAACCATTATATTTTTTTTCAGCTCCTGTATTTGAAAATTATTACCATTCTTTTTCCGACTTCTGATTTCTGGCATCCGGTAGTAACCCCATCGTTGGTTTACATGAGCCAGCTACTTACAAAGGTGGGTTCTTTTTCACCACTTTGTTTTTTCCTGACCAAAAACGTTCGCTTAAAGATGAAAATGAACTTACATTCGTTAATGCTTTTATGTGGCAAACCCTAACTGTTGATACCTTCTGGGTTGCTCATCCAATCCTCCCATTTTCCGAATGTATTTATTGACTAATTAAATGAATTGGTGTCGTGGCCAATCTCACAAACACAATTTTGGAGGCAGTTAACAACACAATTTAAAAAGCACTATCAGCAAAGAATAAAAACCCAGCAAGCCCAAGCCAAACAACCTTAAAGAAACCTGGTCATGTGGTCAAAATTCAGCCCTTGCCATTGGGCTCATATTTACCTATAACCCCCAGCTGACCTTTTTTGTCTCCTTCACCTGCCCCCTGTGTGGTCACATCTGGCTTCAAGGCCTATGCCACAAGGGTGGGGAGTAAGGGGAGAGTTGCAGCCAGCTGCCCCTCAGCTGTCCTGCTACATGGGATGCCCTGGGATGAGTAACCATCAGGAATTCTGGTGTAGTTCAAGCTCCTGGAGTTTACATGTCCCTTAAGTTTTTGTCATGTCTGAATCAGAGGAGAAAGATGAACAACCCTCAGGGAGTGGGAGTGTGGCTCCGTTGGCTGTGGAAGAAACTGGGGAAGGGCAAAGTCTGGCTGGGCAGAGCAGGGGAGAGGTAGAACAAGGGAGAAGGAGTTCGGAGGAAGACCCAGGCCCACCCCCTCTTCATCGTAGGGCACTCAGGGAGGAACGGAGAAGAGAGCAACGTGGGTTGCGTGGCTTACGGGGGAGGAAAGGGCCCTGATTCCCTTCACAAGGCTTACCTGGGGAGGGAGTTTAAAGAAGAGCAGATGTGAGGGACGGTTGTTGGGAGCAAACGCTGAGTTCACTGAGTGTTGGCTGCTATTATCTCAGCTCCAGGCATCCTCCCAACTGGTTGAATTTACTGCCGTATTACTTCACTTCTTATCTCCTTATCTTGCCCTGCCATATTTAATTATCTTATTTTGCCATGTTGGAGTCATAATTTAAAGTTTTCTGTTTACACCATTTTGGCTTGGAATATCTGCAGCCCAAAGGCTGTTGCAGATTCCTGGGAGAGTTTTTTTTTCTCAGACCAAAAAGTAACCGGGTCGTTGGGGGCAAAGTTGGGAGCTAATAAAAGGGACACATACTTATTCTCTGGCTGAGTTGCCTTTGTGCCACGCCCCGGGTCATCACAGTTTCTCTATTCTGGCTGTTTCTGTAGTGCGCCGTAAGAACGGAACAAGACATTGTGAAAGGATTGTTTGTCTGCTGTCTCTTCCTGGACTATACATCCCTGGCTCAAAGATTTGTCCCAGAACTGGTCAATTTTCTCCTGGGAGTCCTTCACCTGGCGATACCTAACAAGGAAACTCAAGGTAGACTTCTGGCGCCCCTCCTGCTCTTTTCTCTCCCTCCCCCCTTTAACCCTTTCCTGGCACCGCCACTACCATAACCACTGGCAGGACTCCTGAAAGGCCCCTCTTAAGACACAGTACAGGTGTGGTCCTCGACTTAACGGCCACAATTGAGTCCAGGATTTATGTGGCTACTAAGAGAGAAACGTGCCGAATGAGTTTTGCCTCATTTTACGACTTTTCTGGCCACCTTGGTTGAATGAATCCATGGGGATGCAGTAATGGTCATAAGTGTGTGTGGGGGGGGGGAAATGGTCATAAGTCACTTTTTTCAGTAATGTACATCACAATTTTTGACAGACATCTTAAAAGTAGTTTGTTTATATTGACCTTTTTTATTATATAATATATATATGTATGTATATATCTGAATAATTTTAACAGCAGCCAGTCTATAAAATAACATGCTTTTCATAAACATAGTTAAACAATCTTCATGCTTGTAAGAATTGTCCAAAAATATGAAATACTCAATATAAAAATATTTTACTCTTGTGTTTACCAGGCTGTATCTATAAACTCCTGGTTCCTTTTTTTCCTTGTGCATCTTTCATTTTGATTTCTTACACTTCTAAGTACAGGGAAATGTTTGATACATTTATATAGATTTTAAAAATAGCGAGCAAGGTCTGCGTGAGTGCATACAAGTATTCTGAGTGGAAAACTAACATTTGTGTCTGTTTTTTTTTTCCTTTCAGGTTATTCTTTGCTGCCTCCTTTTGTGTCACTAGGAAAACATTCAAACCTGCTTGTGGTCAGTGAAAAATCAGGGAGTGAAACGTGGCAAAAACAAAATATCTCACTCCACCTTTTAAGTAGATCAACAGGAAAAAGCAAAATAGAAACGAATAATCTGAGGTATGTTGTAACTGATTAGCAGATAGATAGATAGATAGATAGATAGATAGATAGATAGATAGATAGATAGATAGATAGATAGATGATAGATAGAAAAGAAAGAAAGAAAGAAAGAAAGAAAGAAAGAAGAAAGAAAGAAAGAAAGAAAGAAAGAAAGAAAGAAAGAAAGAAAGAAAGAAAGAAAGAAAGAAAGAAAGAATTCTTTATTGGCCAAGTGTGATTGGACATACAAGGAATTTGTGTTGGTGCAAATGCTCTTAGTGTACATAAAAGAAAAGATACATTCGTCAAGAATCATAAGGTACAACACTTAATAACAGTTATAGGGTACAATAAGAATAGAATAAAATTGAATTGAATTGAATTGAATTGAATTCATTATTGGCCAAGTGTGATTGGACACACAAGGAATTTGTGTTGGTGCAAATGCTCTTAGTGTACATAAAAGAAAAGATACATTCATCAAGAGTCAAGAATCATAAGACACAACACTTAATAATAGCCATAGGGTACGATAAGCAATCAAATCATACTAGGAAACAGTCAATATATATCATTAGGATATAAGGGACAAAGTTTCAGTCATACAGTCACAAGTAGGAGGGGATGGGTGATAAGGAGGGATGAGAAGATTAATAGTCATAGTAGCTGCTCCTGTCCCAGAAAGTGAATCTGGATGTCATACTATGAAAACACATGATAAAAACATAATCTTTCTAATATCAGCTGTAAACAATGGTCTCAGGAGTCAGGACCCTCCCCATTTGCCCTAAGGAGGGAGATGGGGACTCTCCCTCTATGAACCTGGCAATTTGGGGGGTGGGTGGGGGAAGAGGGGCTGCTACTGGCAGATAGTCTCCCACGATTTTAAGGGAGCATCTTCATGAAAGAATGTGCATTCTAACCACTGGGAAGGGAAGGAAGGAAGATAGCAATAGCACTTAGACATATAGCACTTTACAGTGCTTTCCAGCCCTCTCTAAGCAGTTTACAGAGTCAGCCTCTTGCCCCCCAACAATCTGGGTCCTCATTTGACCCACCTCGGAAGGACGGAAAGCTGAGTCAACCTTGAGCCAGTCAGGATCGAACTGCTGGCAGTCGGCAGAGACAGACTGCAATACTACATTCTAACCACTGCACCACCACAGAAGGAAGGAAGGACTAGCAATAGCACTTAGATTTACATACCACTTCACAGTGCTTTACTCTTAAGCGGTTTACAGAGTCACCATATTGTCCCCCAACCATCTGGGTCTTCCTTTTACCGACCTTGGAAGGAGGGAAGGCTGAGTCAACCTTGAGCCAGCCAGGATCGAACTTCTGGCAGTCGGCAGATTTAGCCTGAAATAAATACTGCCTTCTAACCAGAAGGAAGGAAAGAAGTAAATGAAAAGGAAGGAGAGAGACGGAAGGAAGGAATGAAGTA
>NW_020717025.1:277899-288485 GCF_900518725.1 Notechis scutatus | reverse complement strand
ACGAGATGGGAGTTCTAGTCCCAACTTAGCCATGAAAGCCAACTGGGTGACTTTCCCGGGTCAACCAGGAAATAGGCATGAAAGCCAACAGGCTGATTTTAGGCCAATCCCCAGGAGACAGGTAGTTCTAGACTCACTTCAGACATGAGACCGGCTGGGTGACTTTGGGACAATCACCAGGAGATGGGGAGTTCTAGTCCCGCCTTAGCCATGAAAGCCAACTGGGTGACTTTGGACAACTCGCGCTCTCTTTCTCAGCCTTAACCTACCTCACAGAGCTGTTGTTGTAGGGGGAAATAGGAGGAGAAAGATGTGTTTACAAATAAATAAATAAATATCTACTGTATAGATATGCACCCACACCCACAAAAACCTCTGAAAAAGAGCGAGGCCCTTCTGTTTCAAAGAATTCATTGACTGTTAACCAAAATGCCAACCTTTTAATGGTGCAACCCCTTTGACACAACTTCCCACACTGCGAAGCCAGAGAGTGCGCATCATTTATATAAGGGCACCAAAAACACCTGTAGGAACGTGTGTTGAGAACGATGAACCATAAACTGCTTAGAGCACAGAACGGTGGGAAGGATACAGGTAGTCCTTGACTTAAAAACAGTTCATTTCGTGACCGTTCAAAGTTACAACGGCATTCAAAAAAAGCAACTGAGGACCGTTTTTTACACTTACGACCGTTGCAGCATCCCCATGGTCGCATGATCAAAATTCAAGACGCTGGGCAACTGGTTCATATTTATGACGGTTGCAATGTCCCGGAGTCACATGATTGTTCTGACCTAAGGCTTCCCAAGATCATGAAGCAGACTCCTCGTCCCGATAAAACCCCTTTTATTTAGGTTAAAAAGAATTCCTCTCCAGCAAACAGTCTTTCATAAGATTTCATAACTACAGACCTTGGAGAGTTGCCAGGTCAATTATCTTCCAAACGCCACACTGTAGCAGCAATTACTTGGCAAGAAGTCAGAAACGGATCTTCACCCTAATTAAACGAAAGAACTGTCTCCTGAAAACACCACTCCCCTTTAGCTCCTCTTTATTCCCTACGGGAGGGGCCATTCACTGTCCACCTGAGCATTTACTCCTGACTTGACCCTTGTTCCTTAACTGTTCCCTTCTCCTGGCAGCTCTGTGCATGCGCACCTTGGGAACAGGCTCCACCTGCTCTTCTTCCCCACTGATCTCTGACTCTGAAGGCAGCTGATAACTGTTGGACGGCCCTGTCCCCATCTCTGCCTCCGATGCAGAGCCCTTGTCGGAGCCTTCCCCAGACTCCAGGACTGGCCCGTGGTCCTCCCCAACCTCCTCACTGTCCGAGTCTGCTGCCAGCTCCACTGGCCGCTGGCAGGCCACAACAATGATCCCCTTTTACGACCTTCAGACAAGCAAAATCCACAGGAGAGCCAGATTCACTTAATGGCTGTGTGATGAGAAAACATAAAGGAGAACCCCGGATTGAGTGAGAAATATCAGCCCCCAAATACATTTTAATGTCTTCTTTCTTGCAGCCCTGTCCCCCTACAGCCCCCCAAATTGCTTATTTGTCTATCAACTGGAACAAGCACAACTCGATTATCTTTCCGTAATAAAAGGAGCTGGGTATTCCTGGGAAGGAGGGTTGGCATCGCTGGCACTGCCCGGGTCTGGCACAGAAAGTATTTGATTGTTTTTAATTCCCATTCTGATTTTTAATTTTCAAATGCAGGAAGGAGGGGGTGGGGTGGGGGAGAAACCAGCAGAAAAGGCCATCAATCCTGCACCGAGGGGGCAGCTTACTGTCAGGCAGGGCCGACTCCGAGGCCTTTCGGCAACTTAATTAAATTGTTCTCATCTAACCCGCTGTCTTATCTCAATTGCGAAGGAAGATTTAAAAAAGAAGCTGAGATCTTCGGGCCTCGCTTGCTCTGGCCCTCCCTTCGCCAGCTCCCCTTGAATGGAGGGTACCAAGCAGCAGGGAGGGAGGGCACCCTGGGCTTCTACGCCTCCCCACCCATCTCAATTTGGAAACAAACTCCTTCACAAGGGGAGATGTCATGCCCTGTTGGAGTCTGACTCTGAGGGAGAAGAGGAATGTGGGAGTGGGAATGTGGTTCTGAAGGTTGTGAAGGAAACTGGGGAAGGGCACAGGCCGGTTAGGCAGTCAGAGGAAGACCCAGGCCCATCCCGTTTTCATCCTAGGGCACGCAGGGAGGAGCGGATCAGGGAGCAACGTGAATGGCGTGGTCTATGGGGGAGGAAAGGGCCCTGATCCCCTTCACGGGCTGCATCTGTGAGGACTGTTTAAATAGGACAAACTGCGCATGGCCCAGTGCTGGAAGCAAAGCGTGAAATAATTCTAGTCTGTCAGTTCTTATCTGAGTTCTGGCATCCTTCCCAGTGTGTGTATTCGATATCTGTGGACGTCTTCAAGCCCTTATCCTGCCTGGTCTCATTCATTGCTTCAGTGTGGTTTGTGTTTTTTTTTTTTCTGTTTATAATTTATATGTATTTTGAGTTTGAAGGGCATTTTTTCCTTTTTGCAACTGTTGGTGGGCTTCAACTCCCATAATTCCTGAGCTAACGTGACTGGAGGAGGAATTCTGGGAGTTGAAGTCCACAAATCTTAAAGCTGTCAAGTTTGAAGACCCCTGGTCTTAACAATTGAAGTGATTCAGGTAAGAACGGGGGCAAGAAAGGTGGTAAAATGGGGAAAATTCGCTTAACAGTTGTGTCACTTAGCAACGGACATTTTGGGCTCAGTTGGGATCATAAATTTAGGACTACCTACGGTATATGCTCTATTCACCCCGTTTCCTTGGTCCATTGTTTCAGTCACTTTGTCAAAGAAGGTGAAAAAGCCGTGATGGCGAACCTGTGGCACACAGAGCCAATTTGTGCGGGCATGCGAGCCCCAGTCAAACTTACCTGCACTGCACATGTGTGAGCCTCCCAAATGATTTTCGGCCCATTTGAGGCTGTTTTCGCCTTGCCGGAGGCTCGAGGGAAGCTTCTGCAGGCCGAAAAAACGGGCCTTCCGGAAATACCGGAAGTGCCGAAATGGGCCCATTTTCAGCCTCCAGAGGCTCCAGAGGCTTCCCTCGAGCTTCCAGGAGGGCAAAAATAACCTCAAACGGGCCGAAAATCATCTGGGAGGCGCATGCATGCACAGTGCAGGTAAGGGGGTGGGGGTGTTGCGTGCGCATGCGTGCGCCTCCCAGATGATTTTTGGCCCGTTTGAGGCTGTTTTCACCCTGCCGGAAGCTCGAGGGAAGCGGCGGGTGGGGGTGGGGGGTGGGACACATTGCATTGTAGGTGCTGGCACACACGCGGCATGCACACGCGCTTTCGGCACCCCATAACAAAAAGGTTCACCATGACTGCCACAAAGTGTTGTTTGCTTTTAACCAACCCATGCTGGCTGCTAGTACATTTCTAGGTGCTCGCAAATCCACTGCTTGACTTTCCCTTTTCCAGGATTTTCCCAATTATAGATGTCAAGCTGGCAAGGAGGTGCCAGCTGCTCAAAAACCACATCCAAACAAAACGCACAGCCCAGAGAGAATACGGAGCTGGGTGCAGAATTCAATTAAAAAAAAAAAAAAAACAGGAACCAGATGTAGTCTAGGTAGCTGCAAAAGCCTCTCGTGGTTGGTGTGAAACGTTTGCACGCTTGTCAGAACACAAGACGACTATTTTCCAGATGGATCAAGAGGCGCAGAGGATTTTGTACGCCTAACGACACCCCCACGACTGGCAAGTCTACAAGAAGATTACAAGACAGCGAACGTGCTTACAAATGACTGGCACATAATTATGGAAGAGGGCTTAGATTTCCTAGGTAGGAAACTTAATTTTCTTCCCCCTATAAGCACTGAGTCATCCATCCATCCTTAAAACTGGATGGAAACGACAGGTAGTCCTTCAACTTATGACCATAATTCAGCCAAAAACATATGTTGCTCAGCGAGATATTTGTTAAGTGAGTTTCACCCCATTTTACAACCTTTCTTGCTCCCCGATGTTAAGTAAGTCACACGGTCATGAAGTGAATCCAGCTTCCCTGTTGACCTTTGCTTGCCAGGAGGTCGCAAACGTGACCCCCCGGGACGCTGAAACACCATCATAACTAGGAACCAGTTGCCAAGGGTCTGAATTTGGATCACGTGGGGACCCTGGGGAGGCTGCAACATTCGTAAGTGTGAAAAATAGTCGCAGCTCACTTTTTTTCAGTGTCGTCGTAACTTTGAGCGGTCACTAAATGAACTGTTGTTAGTCGAGAGCTACCCATGTAATGCAAATGCAATGAGCCCTCTCTTTGTTAATACCACTTTACAATGCCTTGGTAAGGCCACACTTGGAATATTATAACAGATAACAGATCATCAGAGTTGGAAGGGACCTTATAGGTCATCTAGTCCAACCCCCCCGCCCAAGCGGGAGACCATTTCTGACAGATGGCAGTCCAATCTCTTCTTATTATGTTGAGATTCTGGAAAGAGTGCAGAGAAGAGCAACAAAGAGGATTAGGGGACTGGAGGCTAAAACATATGAAGAACGGTTGCAGGAACTGGGCCTGGCTAGTCTAGGGAAGAGAAGGAAAGTAGGGGAGACAGGATAGCAGTCTTCCAATGTTTCAGGGGCTGCCCCAAAGAAGAGGGAGCCAAGCTATTCTCCAAAGCCCCTGAGGGCAGGACAAGAAGCAACGGATGGAAACTCATCAAGGAGAGAAGCAACCTGGAACTAAAAATTTCCTGACAGTTAGAACAATTCACCAGTGGAACTACTTGCCTCCAGAAGTTGTGAATGCTCCAAGACTGGAAGTTTTCCAAAAGATGTTGGATAACCCTTTGTCTGAAGTGGTGTAGGGTTTCCTGCCTAGGCAGGGGGCTGGACTAGAAGACCTCCAAGGTCCCTTCCAACCCTGCTATTGTATTTTAAAAAATAAAAAAAAATGCTGGAACAGGATTTAGATTTCCTATGTATGAAACTTGATTTTTTTCCCATTAAGTATTTACCCATTCTTAAAACTGGATTTAAACTATATTACAAATAGTAAGCCCCGGAACTGGTATTGGAAGTGGTATTTTTTTTGCCTCCTTTCCTTTCTTGTCCCCAAGCATTACAAGCACCAAAGTACAGTTCCAAGCCGATCCTTTTTCTCCCTGACAGCCCCACAAGCCTGCAAACTGGCTAATTATCAATTAGAGCTACTTTAGAAATCAGCACGTTGAGAATTTTTCCTTCAGAAATGCAGAGAGGAGCTGGAGATTACAGGCACTCAAGAGCTATTTTTCCTCTGATGATGAGAGTAATTTCACATCCCCCTGAAAACCCACTTCTTGCGAATGCAGATTTTTCCGCTCCACCAATGGCCGGACACTCTTTAGCTTTGTGAAAAGAACAATCTTTACTGCCACGTTTTGCCATTTTCTTGCCCGTTGCCAGTCTGGTCACCTAACATTGCAAGTCCCAGGCTGCATTATCAGAGGGACAGACTCAAGATCATGGGAAGTTGTTATGGCAAATACTGCTTTATAAGGCCTTGCTTGTAAAGCCACACTTGGAATTCTGCATCCAGTTTTGGTCACCACAATGTAAAAAAGAGGCTGAGATCTAGAACAGCGGTGGCTAACCTTTTTGGGCTCCTGTGCCAAAAATTGTACATGTGCTTGCGTGCCAGCACCCAGGAGGCAAAGTGCGCAGCCCCCCCGCCCCCTGCGCATACGATTTCCCCCCCACCCCCGCCACCACTGTGCATGCTCGAGGGAAGCCTCTGCAGCCTTTGGAGGCTGAAAAATGGGCCCGTTTAGTCACTTCTGGTATTTCTGGAAATACAGGAAGTGACAAAACGGGCCTATTTTTCGGCCTTCAAAGGCTGCAGAGGCTTCCCTTGAGCCTCTGGGAGGCCAAAAAAGGCCTCAAACGGGCCAAAAATCATCTGTGAGGCGCGTGCGCATGCACTGTGAGGTAAGTTTGCCTGGGGCTCGCGTGCTGGCGCAAATGGCTCTGCGTGCCACCTGTGGCATGTGTACCATAGGTTCGCCATCACGGTTCTAGAAAGAGTACAAAGAAGAGCAACAAAGAGGATTAAGGGACTGGAGGCTAAAACATATAAAGAACGGTTGCAGGAACTGGGTACATGTAGTTTAATGAAAAGAAAGACCGGGGGTGACATGATGGCAGTCTTCCAATATAAGAAGAGGGGGTCCACCTGCTGGAAGTTAAAACCTACCCCTCTCCTAGAGAAATGAAATATTTTAGAATATATTAAAAAGGCAGAATATTTCCCCTAAAAGAGAAGTAGAAACTCAGAGAGGTAGAAACTCAGCCCCACTAGCTTTGTTAATGGGCCATTTAGGCCTGGGCCAGTCTATTCTATATAACAAAGATCTACCTCCTTCAGCCAGACCCATAATAATAGGAATTTCCCAAAACTCTTTCATTACATCATCCTCCAGCAAGGCTCAACCAAGCCTGGGACTCTGACAACCAATCAGAATACAAGCTCAAATTCAAATCCCAACAGAGGGCATAAAACCCGGGGAATCTCAGCTTCTCTTCCCTTTTTCGCTCAAAAGCTCCAAGGCATTAAACCATCATTAAACCATCTTTCCAAACAGCCTCTATATTTCCAGTCTTTCTTCCCACTTGGAACTGAACCCAGAAGGATATTTTCTTCTAACACACCTATTCTTCAAAGCACCTGAAAGCAGGACAGGAAGCAACGGATGGAAACTAATCCAGGAGAGAAGCAACCAAGAACTAAGGAAGAATTTTCTGACAGTGAGAACAATTCATCAGTGGAGCAGTTTGTCTTCAAGAAGCTGTGTGGGCTCCATCGCTTTTTAAGAGGAGACACTTGTCTGAAATGGTACGGGATTTCCTGCTTGAGCTGGGGGGTTGGACTAGTTGACCTCCAAGGTCCCTTTCCAACTCTGCTATTCTGTCATGGCAAGGGATGGGCACGGCTAAACCTCCCCAGAGATTTCCAGTAAGCAAAAATCATGTGGGCATCAGGAACACTCTTGCGTGTACCATCCATCTGACCAAACGATGGATACCACAACTCAACAACCAGTTGGAAACTTCCTCAAACAGAAATTCCAGTCTAAGTGAGTAACATGGTGGTTAATTGAATCTGGCTCTCCCATTGATTCCGCTTGTCTGAAGGTCACAAAAGGGACACTGTGACCATTATACAGTATATATATCAGGGGTCTCCAATCTTGGCAACTTTTAAGACTTGTGGACTTCAACTCTCAGAGTTCCTCAGCCAGCTCTGGAAGTTGAAGTCTATAAGTCTTAACCTGGCCAAGGTTGGAGACCCCTGATATATATATGAACCAGTTGCCAAGAATCTGAATTTTGGGGGTTGTTGGCAACAGTCGTTGAGTGGGAAAAATGGTCATAAGTGCAATTTTCAGGGCCATTGTAAATTGGGATGGTTACTAAATGAACTTTTGTTAAGCCGGGGACTATCTGTTTAGGCCAAATTTAGGGGAAAAAATGAAGGAAGGGGAGAAATGTCCACAAAGCTGCTGTCCAGGGTGCTGAAGAACAACCCTGTGCTGATCTCAAAGTTCGGACTCTGAATGAGAGAGTGGCATGACAACCTTATTGTGTTGCTTCCTGGCCACAAGCCACACGTCCAATTTGCAAAGGGAGAAAGCTATTTAAGCTGCACAGCAATTAAAAGTTGAGTAACGTTGGAACAATGGAAGCTGCACGATGACGGATGGGCCATTGACTAAAAGGGAGGGCCCTTTCTACACTGCAGACTTCATAGCAATGGCTTCGTAGCCAGGTAGCAGAACACCGCTGTCCTGGTTCCCCTGAACCGATTCAGGGTTTCGACTTAATGGCCTCTGAGGGCCCCTCGTATTTTAAAATCCTGATGTTGAATGCGCGTGCGACGCACAGGTTTCAAATCTTGAATTCCTTCCTGTAGGCCAGGGGTCTGCAAACTTGGCAACTTTTGAGACTTGTGGACTTCAAATCCCAGGGAGTTGAAGTCCACAAGTTTTAAAGTGGCCAAGTTTGGAGAGCCCTTGGTCTAGTAGTCTAATGAAGAGAAGGACCAAGGGTGGCATGATAGCAATATTCCAATGTTTGTGGGGCTGCCCCCTAAGAAGAGGGAGTCAAGCTATTCTCCAAAGCACCCAAGAAGAGGGTGTCAACCCATTCTCCGAAGCACGGCAAGGAGCAACAGCTGGAAACTAATTAAGGAGAGAAGCAACCTAGAACTAAGGAAAACCTTTCCTGACAGAACAATTTATCAGTGGAATTGCTTAGCTCCAGAACTTGTGGGTGGCTCCAACACCGGAGAATCCTAGGAGTTGAAGTCCACAAGTCTTAAAAGTTACCAAGTTTGGAGACTCCTGCTGTGGAGTCTAGACCAGTGGTGGCTAACCTTTTGGGGCTCCTGTGCCAGAAACTGTGCACACGCTTGCACGCTTGCGCACGCGTGCCAGCACCTAAAAGGCAATGCGTGCCCCCCGTGTCCCCTACGCATGCGCGTGCAATCCCCACCCCCATCTTCTGCCGCCCTCTTACCTGCACTGTGCCTCACAGCTGATTCTCGGCCAGTTTGAGGCCTTTTTCGGCCTCCCAAAGGCTTGAGGGAGGCTTCTGCAGGCTTTGCAGGCCAAAAACTAGCCCCGTTTCGTCACTTCCGGTATTTTCGGAAAAACAGGAAGTGATGAAACGGGGCTAGTTTTCAGCCTCCAAAGCCTGCAGAAGCTTTTCTCAAGCCTTTGGGGGGCCGAAAAAGGCCTCAAACCCACCAAAAATCAGCTGTGAGCAACGCACATGCACAGCGAGGTAAGTTTGCCCGCAGCTCACGTGCCGGCACAAATGGCTCTGCGTGCCACAGGTTCGCCATCACAGGTCTAGACCAATAGTAATAGGGCAGCCATCAATATCAGGCACTGATTTATAGGATCATGACTCATGATTTGTTGTTCTAAAAAAACACCTGTCTTCCTAAGTTCCCCATCATTTCGTTCTGATGAGCAGGAAAGTTTGAATAATTCACAGGTTACCTCTACTCCTCATCCTGTTACTGTGGTGACCCGTAGTCTCTCAAAACCCAAAACATACATTAAACTCTGGTAAGGCCTTCAACTTTAACTTCACCGTTTGATGAGGCACAGTTTAAAATCACAAAAGTAAATAACGAGGCAAAAAGAAAACCAAAACAAACCGCATTGACGAGAGTTCCGAAGCAAGCCAAGATAACGAATCATAAACTCCAGGAAAATAACCGAGGAGAGTCCATGGGAAGAACGCCAGCAAAGATAAACCTCTTTCAAAGTAAACACTAAATTGACTCCAGCAATTCTGACTGCGCAGTTACAAACTTATATACAGTACATAGCTCCCACCTGCAAGCTCCTGAGTAGACCTTGCTTTTCCCTGATCCTCTCTTCCCTGCGTGACCTAGGATGGATAGGGGATGGGCCTGGATCCTCCTCTGACTGCTCAGCCGGATTCTGCCCTTCCCCAGCCTCCTCCACCACCTCTGGAGCCACACTCCCACTCCCTGTTGGCTGTTCCTCCTCTTCCTCAGAGTCAGACTCCACCAGGGGCATGAGAGTTACCCTCTTCCCTAAATGCAGATCTATTTACCTACCTATCTATCTATCTATCTCGTTAAATTATGACCTTCTACTGATGCTCCAATCATTTCTATATACCAGGAGTCTCCAAACTTGGCAACTTTAAGACTTGTGGACTTCAACTCCCAGAATTATGGGAGTTGAAGTCCACAAGTCTTAACCAAGTTTGGGGACCTCTGCTATATACGATCTAAAAGACAAATGTTATGTTCATCATTTTTAAAGAAATGCTAATCCCACCAAAAAATTTCTCTAAATTATACAACTGTGTAAAACTTTAAATTGGATATGTTGTTTTATTGTACTATTATTTTTTTTCCATTCTCCAATAACAAATTGTTGTGTTAAACTGTGTCCTATATATATATATATACTGTATATTTACTGTAAAGGCTGGTCAAGGACAGTAATAAAGAGATTTGATGTGCTTCTTCTAAAGGCCAGAGCGATTATCCACATCCACGGTTGAACGGCTTAGCTTAACTTTACACTGATATGTAATGATGAGAATCTGGGCACATTTATCCGAACAAATAAAAGAAGTTTCTCACGGCTATCATATCACGTGCCTGGAAATCTCAAAAGCCGGAGGTTGCGTCCCCTGGATTCCTCTTTCAACTTTATGCCTGCCCGGAGGTTAAAAACAACAGAGGAAACCGTGCAGAAAAAACAAGTGATATGCAAGTAGTTTCTCGACTTTCTCAATTGAGCTCAACATTTCCACTACTAAGCAAATCAGTTGTTAAGGGAGCTTTGCCCCATTTTACGACCTTTCCTATCAGAGTTGTTAAGTGAATCACTGCAGCTGATAAAGTTAGTAATCTGGTTGTTAAGTGAATCTGGGTCCCCCATTGACTTTGCTCATCGGAAGGTCACAAAAAGTGAGCCCGGGACACTGCAATCGTCATAAATACGATGTCAGGGCTCCGGCAGTTACTCCAATTAAATCATGAGCCTTGAGCCACACTCCCAAAA
>NW_020717025.1:238857-250773 GCF_900518725.1 Notechis scutatus | reverse complement strand
GGGGCAAGAGGCTGACTCTGTAAACCCGTCAGAGAGGGCTGTAAAAGCACTATGAAGTGGTATATAAGTCTAAGTGCTATTGCTATCCTTCCTTCCTTCCTTCCTTCCTTCCTTCCTTCCTTCCTTCCTTCCTTCCTTCCTTCCTTCCTTCCTTCTTTCCTTGGTAGAACGCAGCATTGCAGGCTGACTCTGCCCACTGCCAGCAGCTTGATCCTGACCGGTTCAAGGTTGACTCCGCCTTCCATCCTTCCGAGGTGGGTAAAATGAGGACCCAGATTGTTGAGGGGCAAGAGGCTGACTCTGTAAACCCATCAGAGAGGGCTGTAAAAGCACTATGAAGTGGTATATAAGTCTAAGTGCTATTGCTATCCTTCCTTCCTTCCTTCCTTCCTTCCTTCCTTCCTTCCTTCCTTCCTTCCTTCCTTCCTTCCTTCCTTCTTTCCTTGGTAGAACGCAGCATTGCAGGCTGACTCTGCCCACTGCCAGCAGCTTGATCCTGACCGGTTCAAGGTTGACTCCGCCTTCCATCCTTCCGAGGTGGGTAAAATGAGGACCCAGATTGTTGGGGGCAAGAGGCTGCCTCTGTAAACCCCTCAGAGAGGGCCGTAAAGCACTATGAAGCGGTATATAAGTCTTAAGTGCTATTGCTATATCCAGTAGCTTAAAGGAATTTGACATTACAAAACACTCACAGCAACCAAGCGCCCCATTTTTGATCATGTGAAGACAGGATCCTGTGATCAAAATTCAGACACTTGACAACTGACCCTTATTTATGACAGCTGTAGTATCCCAGGGGGTCACACCTTCCCCTTTAATGAACTTCTGACAAGCAAACTCAGGAAGGAAAAGCCAGATTCCCCTTCCCAACCACGTTACTAACCGCAGTGATTCACTTAACAACGGTGGCAAGGGAAGTCGTAAAACGGGGCCAAACCGACTTAAGAAATCTCTCGCTTAGCAAACAGAAATGTGGGGGGGGGGCTCCATTGCGGTTATAAGTCGAGGACTACCTATTCCTGTTTGTCCGTCTTCCCAGGCGTGCAACACAAGTTTAACCTCTCCAAGCCTCCTTTCCGTTTGCCAAGCAGCAGCTCCCACATTGCCCACAGCAGCAATGGGAGGGGAGGGGTGTTGCTTCTAACGGTTCTCCCTTGCCCCCCTCCCCATTCTTCTCAACCGCTCAGCAATGTTCTCGGCTGGCTAATGGGGCAATTTTTTTTTTAAATTCTTCGCATTACACCAATGATTTTGTCCAATTTACCGTGTCATTCAGAGAGGCGAAGATAACAGCACCCGCAGATTAGATGGCGGGAGTTCTCTGGAGAAGACAGGCTTGTCCTCCATTTCGGGAACGGAATCAGCTCGTCTTGCTCAGACACACCGGAACCAGGGGGGGGGCATCGGACCAACGGCCCAGACGCTTCTGGCACGACCTGCGGCTCAGACCTGGGCGGCCTGAACCTGTGGCACGCAGAGCCATTTGTGCCGGCATGAGAGCTGCAGGCAAACTTACCTCACTGCGCACGCGCGCGCCTCACAGCGGATTTTCGGCCGGTTTTTGAGGCCTTTTTCGGCCTCCCGGAGACTTTAGGGAGGCTTCCGCAGGCTTTTCAGGACAAAAACTAGGCCCGTTGCATCACTTCCTGTTTTTCCGGAAATACCGGAAGTGACGAAACGGGCCTAGTTTTCGGCCTGAGAAGCCTGCAGAAGCCTTCCTAAAGCCTCTGGGAGGCCAAAAAAAGCCTCAAGCCGGCCGAAAATCAGCTGTGAGGTGCAGTGCAGGTAAGAGGTTGGCGGGGGGGGGGGGAAGTGCACGCGGGTGTGGAGGGGGGGGGGGGGGGGCGCACGTTGCCTTCTGGGTGCTGGCACATGAACAAGCATGCGCACAATTTTTTGGCACAGGAGCCCCAAAAGGTTAGCCACCACCGTCCTAATTAATTCATGAGCCTCAAGCCAAGTTTCAAAAGAAATTCAATTATTTATTATGTATTTATCACATGTCGGCACCTTTCCCAAGTGCAGTCTGGCTCTGCCCTACGTAATTTACTACCCACCTTTGACCCTGTTCCCCCACTCCTCCCAGGGTGTGTGTCATAAATCACATTCTCCAACAGAGCACTTCTGGGGCTGTAGAAAACACACCTCTCCCATGGGTGTTGCATGGGGAATTCTGGGAACTGAAGTCCTCATATACTGACTAGGGCGCGGGTATAATAACTCACGGCATCACATTGCCGTCACGTGATGCTTCGAGGTATTTTTCTCCTTTGCGGAGCTGAGGTGGGCGTGGCCTGCGCGTGATGAATCCAGCATGCGGGCAGCCCATTTGACCCCTAGACTAGGGAATTCTGGGAGTTGAAGTCCATGCATGCTGTATAGGGAATTCTGGGAGTTGAAATCTGTGCATGCTGGCTGGGGAATTCTTGGGAGCTGAGGTCCTCCTATACTGACTAGGGAATTCTGGGAGCTGAAGTCCACATATGTTGTCTGGGGAATTCTGGGAGTTGAAGTCCCCAATTCTTGAAACATTGACCCTGTTGTCTTCTATGAAAGCAGAGCCATGCTTAGCAGATGCTTATGGGACCCACTTCTTATACAGGCCAAAGCAGAAGCCCACCCCACGGCCAACATTAGCCCCCTCCCACCCACACCCAAAAAACTTTTTCTAACGCGACTTCTCTCCTCCGTGCTGAACCTTGGCAAACCGTTTGATCAAACGCAGATCTCCCATGTTGCTTTTCTAATGCATTTTTATCCCTGCATTTCCAAATGAGGTGGCTCTCTCCAAAAATTGGTCTCTGGAGGCAGTGAGACACTATAAACCTATGCCGGGTAGATCAAAACGTTATTTGAAAGATACGGCCATGAATACAGTATCCCAGGAAATATTTTCGGACTTTTTAAAAGTTTCTGGATGGTGGTGGGGGGGTTAATCATATTCTCATAAGCCCATCGTGGCGATTTTCAACGTAGCCAGCAGACACCCCAGCCTAGCTTTTATTTACTACTGATAGAACCGCTTTTTCAAGAATATTAGCAGGGCAGAGGGCAAAGAAGTCAAAATGGCGGCTGGAGCTGCATGATAAAGTCTCACTATCTATGGAAGTGGTCTAACTCCCCTCTCAATTTTTAGAATTACAGAATTTAGAATTACAGAGTTGGAAGGGACCTTGGAGGTCTTCTAGTCCAACCCCTTGCTCAGGCAGGAAACCCTACACCATTTCAGAATAATGGTTATCCAATCTCTTCTTAAAAAGCATTCACAACTTCTGGAGGCAAGTTGTTCCATTGATTAATTGTTCTAATTGTCAGGAAATTTCTCCTTAAGTCGAGGTTGCTTCTCTCCTTGATGAGTTTCCACCCGTTGCTTCTTGTCCCTGTAGTTCAGGTGCTTTGGAGAATAGCTTGACCCCCTCTTCTTTGGGGCAGCCCCTGAAATATTGGAAGACTGCTATCCTGTCTCCCCTAGTCCTTCTTTTCATCAGACGAGACATGCCCAGTTCCTGCGACCGTTCTTCATATGTTTTAGAGCCCCCATTTCCCTAATCCTCTTTGTTGCTCTTCTCTGCACTCTTTCTAGAGTCTCAACATCTTTTTTACATCATGACGACCAAAACTGGATGCAGTATTCCAAGTGTGGCCTTACCAAGGCCTTATAAAGTGGCATTAACACTTCACGGGATCTTGATTCTATCCCTCTGTTTATGCAGCCTAGGACTGTGTTGGCTTTTTTTTTGGCAGCTGCTGCACAGGGCTGGCTTATATTTAAGTGATTGTCCACTAGGACTCTGAGATCTCTCTCATAGTTACTGCTATTGAGCAAGGTACCACATATACTGTACCTATGCATTTGGTTTTCCTCTGCTGTTTTCAAAGCTGTTAACTCAGATAACAGATAATCAGAGTTGGAAGGGACCTTGTAGGTCATCCAGTCCAACCCCCTCCCTGCCCAAGCGGGAGACCCTACACCATTTCTGACAGATGGCAGCCCAGTCTCTTCTTGAAAGTCTCAAATGATGGCGCTCCCACAACTTCCGAGGGCAACTTCTGTTCCATGGGTTGACTGTTCTCCCTGTCAGAAAGTTTCTCCTTATTTCCAGGTTGAATCTCTCCTTGAACTCGAACCATCTCTTGGAACAATTTTCTATCAGGTAATCCTTGACTTACAACAGTTTATTAAAGACCGTTTGAAGTTACAAAGGGACTTGTGACCGTTTTTCACACTTCTTCCGTTTCACGTCTTCCGTTGTAGCATTCCCAATGGTCACGCGATCAAAATTCAGGCGCTGGGCAACTGTCTCCTATTGATGATGGTTGCGGTGTCCCAAAGGTCATGGGATACCCCCTTTTGCGGCCTTCTGGCAATCGACGTCAACGGGAAAATCTAACCACCATGTTATTACCTGAACAACTGCAGCGATTTCTCCTCACAACTGTGGCAAGGAAGGTCGTAAAAATGGGGCAAAATACGCTTCCCAAATGTCCCGCTTGGCGACAGACGTTTTGGGCTCCATTGGGGTCGTAAATCGAGGACTACCTGTAAAGAACTTTCTCTCCAATAGGAATAAGAGTCTAAATATGAGATGAGGGCTCAAATTTCAGTTATTGCCGTGCCTTCACATCTGGAATTCCTTCTCTTGCCCTGCCGGACTAATTACCTCATCTTGCCTTGATTGGACTTAGAGTTACAGTTTTTGTTGACCACATTTTAGACTTGATTCTCTGCAGCCAAAGGCTTTCCTGGGAGAGCTTTTTTTCCAGCCAAAAGGTAACCAGGACATTGGGGGCAAAGTTGGAACTAATAAAGGGACTCCTACGGATTATCTGACCGTGTTGCCTTTGTGCCACGCCCCTTTGGGTCATCACACCTTCTACCATTTCAGACAAATGTTTGTTCAGTCTTTTCTTCAAAACCTCCAGTGATGGAGCACCCACAACTTCTGAAGGCAAGTAGTTCCACTGATTAATTGCCAGGAAATTCCTCCTTACTTCTAGGTTGCTTCTCTCCTTGATGAGTTTCCATCCATTGTTTCTTGTCCTGCCCTCAGGGGGCTTTGGAGAGTAGCTTGAACCCCTCTTCTTTGTGAGACCCTCAAATATTGGAGCACTGCTATCAGGTCACCCTTAGGCCTTCTTTTCATCAAACTAGACATACCCAGTTCCAGATTGTTTTATCCTGCCTTGTTTATATATGTAAAAATAAAAAAACTCAAAGACAACAAACATACCTCATGCAGTTTTCTCTGTGTCTGTCCTGAATTCTATACCATTTAACGTCACGGATGTCCCCACTGGGTTTCTAGGGCATCGTCCTGATTTATTTGTTCAATCAATTTATACACCGGCTTGCATCTCAAGAAAAGAAAAATAGATAGATGCATATTTTCCAGCGTGTCCTGCCAGGGCAATTTTTTATCTCACTTTGTCTTCCGGGTGACAGTTCCGAAAGGCATTAGAAGACTCAGCGGTGACAACCAAAGTGGTAAGAAATTATTAGGGGCCCTGATTCACATGACGATCAAAATGTTTAGCCTCCTCCGCTATTTCACTTCCTTGCAGAAAGGGAAGGATTCGCATCTGCCCCTGCTCCTTAACACGTCGTCCTCGACTTATGACTACAATGGGGCCCAGAATTTCCATTGCTAAGTGAAGAGGTTGTTAAGAGAGTCATGTCCGAAGTTACGAACTTTTTTGGAGTGATGGTGAAGGCAATCACGGCAGTTGTTGTTAAGTCAAGGACTAGATTTTTGGGAATTTTGTGAGCCTAGGAACAGAGGTGAGCCTCAACATCTGGCGTGCCAGTCAGCTGTTCCATGGATAGCGGCGAGGGCAGCAGGAGCAATGGAGTTGGCAAGCTATTAATCTGTTGTGACCCACCAGCTGCCAGCAGAGCTGGCGACAGACTCGGACAGTGAGGAAGTTGGGGAGGAACTTGCGCCAGTCCTGGAGTCTGGGGAAGGCTCGGACGAGGGCTCTGCATTGGAGGCAGAGAGAGGGCTGACATTTCCCAGCTGCCTTCAGAGTCGGCGATAACTGGGGGAAAAGAACAGCTGGAGCCTGTCCCAGATGGGCGTATGCACAAGGCTGTCAGGAGAGCAGAACCATTAAGGAACACGGGCCAACTCAGAAGGAAAGGCACACACGGACGCTGAATGGCCCCTTTCTAGGGAATAAATACAAGCAAAAGGGGAGTGGTGATTGCAGGAGACCATATTTCTTTTGAAGGATTTGCTTAACAGAGTTCGTGCCTCACAGAGACTCCTTGCCGGGTATTTGGTTTACAGCTTTGCGACTGGAAGCTCTCGGCCTGGCAGCTATCCAAGGACTGACAAGGTCTGTTCTTACAATTGACCCTTGGGAGGATTATTGCCTGGACGTTTCTGTGTGTGTGAATCAGTGCTGGTATGCTACCGGTTCAGACCGGTTTTCCCGAACCGGCGGTAAAGCTAAAAAAAAAAAAAGCCTCCCACGATCACGCCTTTGTGCTTTTCTTTATCCTCTCATCTGATTGGGGCTGCAGGCTTCAGCTGGTGTGGGGAAAGCTGCGTGCACGATCATCGAACTGGTAGTGGGACATGCAGGATTCCACTGCTGGTGTGAATGCCATGAATTCACAGTGACTAAATAAAGAGGGGTTTGGGGATAAGGAGCCTGTTCCTTGGTTTTGCTAAGGCGGGGTCAGAACACAATTCAAATTTCTAGGTTCTATCATATCACAAGGCCTAAAATGGACACCTAACATCAAAAACGTCATCAAAAAAGCACCACAAAGAATGTTCTTTCTGCGCCAACTCAGGAAGCTCAAATTGCCCAAGGAGCTGCTGATCCAGTTCTACAGAGGAATGACTGAGTCTGTCCTCTGCACCTCTATAACTGTCTGGTTTTGTAATGCAACCCAACAGGACAGACACAGACTCCAGAGGAGAATTAGGACTGCAGAAAAAAACAATGGCTACCAGCCTGCCTTCCATGGAGGACCTGTAAACTGCACCCTGAGTCAAAAAGAGGGCTGTGAAAATATTTACAGACCCCTCACATCCCAGACATAAACTGTTTCAACTCCTTCCCTCAAAACGACGCTATAGAGAGCTGCACACTAGAACAACTAGACACAAGGGGAGTTTTTCCCCAAACGCCATCCCTCTGCTAAACAACTAATTCCCACAACACTGTTCAACTATTACAAAGTCTGCACTACTATTACTATTAATCTTCTCATCACTCCTTATCGCCCATCCCCTCTCACTTGTGACTGTGCGACTGTAACTTTGTCACTTGTATCCTTACAATTTATACTGACTGTTTCCTAGTATGATTTGATTGCTTATTGTACCCTATGACTATCACTGTGTTGTACCTGATGATTCTTGACTTTTGACGAATGTCTCTTTTGTTTTATGGACACGGAGAGCATTTGCACTAAAGACAAATTCCTTGTGTGTCCAATCACACTTGGCCAATAAAGAATTCAATTCAATTCAATTCAAATCAAATCAATTCAAATCAATTCAATTCAATTCAATTCAATTCAATTCAATCAATTCAATTCAATTCAATCAATTCAATCCAATTCAAAATTCTATTCAATTCTATTCTATGGAACGGCTTGCCTCTGGAAGTGGTGGGTGCTCCAATACCGGAGGCTTTAAAGAAGAGACTGGACAGCCACGTGTCTGAAATAGAAGAGGGACCCTTGCTTGAGGAGAGGGTTGGACTAGAAGACCTCCAAGGTCCCTTCCAGTTCTGTTATTCTGTTTTTAAAAGTTCTTCCCAAGTTTCCAAAACTACTCACCATTTAAACCACAGTGGGTCTATTTCTCCTCTTTACAGCCAGATGGCAGCATCCACAACACTCTGGTTGATCTCAGAAAGCTAACCAGTTCAGATCCTGATTTTGTGCTTGACTTACAGCTTATTCATTTAGTGACCCTTCCAAGCTACGACAACCCTGAAACAAGTGACTTGCGACCGCTTTTCACATTCACGACTGTTGCAGCCTCTCCATGGTCACGCGATCAAAATTCACACGCTGCTTGGCAACTGACTTCTATTTATGACACTTGCTGTGTCCACGGGGGGGTCACGCAATCCCCTTCTGAGAAGCAAAGTCAACGGGGGAAGCCACGATCCACTTAACAGCCGTGTTACTAATTTAACAACTGCAAGTGATTCACTTTAACAAACGCTGGCAAGGGAGGTCGTAAAAATGGGGCAAGGTCCCTTAACAGTTCTCTTGCTTAGCAATCAATGGAAACTGTGGGCTCTGCGACGAGAGCAACCTGCATTCCCTAAATCCTAAACTAATCCAGTCACCTGCATTCACTGAAACGGTTAAGCTCCAAGAAAATGAAATCACGGTTTGTTGCTAATGCAGGGGTATCAAACTCAAGGCCCCGGGGGCCGGATCCAGTCTATGGAGGTGCTTAGATGTGGCCCGTGAGGCCACCCCGGAAACAGCAAAGGACCGGCCCGTGGTGCTTCTGCCAATGAAAACGGAGCCCGGGCAGGCTGTGCGGGGCTTCTCCAAGTTCAGTTTTGGCTGGCAGAGGGCTGCAGGAGGTCATCGTAGCCGAAAACGGAACCTCGGTTAAGTGACACTGAGCTGGACACGACCCCCTGGCCTTGCCTCGCCCCTGAGATTCAAACACAACCCTGATGCGGCCCTCAATGAAATAAGAGTTTGAAACCCCTGTTCAGGGGCGGGCTTCAAAAATTTTAGCAATCGGTTATCGGCCTAAGTTGTCTGGGTGGGCGTGGCTGCCTGCACCACGGCGGGATGGGAGAGGGCATTTTCGCCAATGGTGGGATTCAAATTTTTTTTACTACCGGTTCTGTGGGCGTGGCTTTGTGGGCATGGCAGGGGAAGGATACTGCAAAATCCCCATTCCCTCCCCACCCCCACTAACCTGCTTTCCAGCTCCGTTCTCCTGTGCAGGGCAACCAAAGGAGACCCAGCCGATCAGCTGGGACTCAATGGGAGGCAGAGAATAGATGGAGTTGGCGGGGCCAGTCAGAGGTGGGATTTGGCGGTTCTCCGAACTACTCAAAATTTCCGCTACCGGTTCTCCAGAACCGGTAAGAACCTGCTGAAGACCACCTCTGATTTTCGCCCTTGCCAGGGCTCTGAAGGCTTTCCTCGACCCTCCGGGAGGGCAAAAACAGCCTCCCTGGGAGGCTCCTGAAGACCGGAAACAGGCTTATTTCTGGCCTCCAGGTGGCCCGTTTTTCACCTCCGTGCAGGCCCCGTACTTACCTGGGATCCAAAACGGGCCACGTGGAGACTCCAGCCAGGGATGGGATTTGCCGGTTCACCGAACCGTCCATTAAAAATAATAAAATTAGCTACCAGTTCTACCAAACCTGGGCGAACCGCTATCAAGCCCACTGGCTGCCCCTGTTCTAATGGATAGGGAAAAATGTTCCCTGGCAATGCCTGTCGCGGGAACACACAGAACGATAGGAAAAAGAGGAAGCACCGAACTCACCTGTACAAGGATCCAGGAGAAAATGACAGCCATCCAGGGGTTCCCACGCGAGGTCTGCTTCGCTGGGCTCAAAACTTTGCCTTTATCCCAAGGGACAGGCAGTACAGAGGGTGGGGGGGAGAGAAAAATGAAAGAATGGTTGTACTACAATTCTGTTTGGGATAATTAATTATCTCAGTATCTACTTATCCTACTACCGCAGCACCATTGAGAGTGTCCTGACATACAGCATTCTTGCATGGTATGGGAGCAGCTCCGTAGCGGACAAAAAAGCTCTACAGAGAATCATTAAAACTGCTCAGAATATCATTGGGTTCCAGCTACCAGCCCTGGACAACATCTTCACATCTCACTGTTTGAGGAAGTTGCACAACATTCTCAGAGACTCTTCCCATCCTGCTCCCAATCTTTGTGGAACAGTTGCCTTCTGGCAGAAGATACAGAACAATTAAAACTCGAACCACACGTTTTCTGAACAGTTTTTATCCCAGAGCTATAATTGCATTTAACAATGAACTTAAGGACCCACCATCAGTGAGCTGTTGGACAGTATTAATTGGTCTCTTATGTGTTTTAGGAGGTGGGGAATTTTGGTGGGTGGGGAGGTGTTTGGGGATTGTCATGTGTGTGTGCATGTTGAGTCTGGTCTCTGGGTGTTATGTGAATTTCGTTGTACGTATACTGTGTATATACGTACAGTGACAATAAAGAATTCTATTCTATTCTATTCTATTCTATTCTATTCTATTCTATTCTATTCTATTCTATTCTGTTTCTATTCTATTCTATTCTATTATTCTATTCTATTCTATTCTATTCGGGAAGACTTTTCTAGAGCTCCAGATGATTGCAGCAGAAAGCCTGTTTAATCAAATCTATTCCTTTAGATCAGAGTTTCTTAACCGTGGCAACTTTAAGGTATGTGGACTTCAACTCCCAGAATTCCTTTGAAGATATGTGGGACTTCCATCTGGCTGGGGAATTCTGGGAGTTGAAGACTACGTACCTTAAAATTGCCCAGGTTGAGAAACATTAAAGTGTCCAACTCGCAAGCGATGTTAAAAAAAGATGGACGTTATAACTAGTTCTCCCCAATTTAGTTATTACCGGCCTCAATTTTAAAAAGTATGATTGTATGTTTTTTTTTTTTCTTCTCTAGAAATTGAGATGTCCGGCACTCTCTAAGAACGAAATATTCTTTTCTGCCAAAGAAAGGAAAAAGACAGGAAACACATTTCCCAAGAACCTGATGGATTTGTAATTATCTAACATAATAACTAAAAAGGAACTGAGAACCTTTATTCTCTGTCAGTATGTCCAGTTCCGTTTTTTTTAAAAAAAGAGTCTGAAAATCCATGGCCGTGTTTACAACTTGCGGTAGGGAACTCCACAAGCCAGTTGCGTGCTGAGTAAAATTATCCTTCCTTTTGTACGTCCTCAATAGGTGCCCGTTTAGTGTCATTAGATGAACTGGAGTTGTAATGTCAGAAGGAAAAATATCTTGGCCTCCTCTAAAGCTCTCAGTGCCAAACAGAACTGTATAGAGGTAGTCCTTGACTTACGACCAGGGGTGGGCTTCACAAATTTTAGCAACTGGTTCTCTGCCCGGTTGCTGAGTGGGCGTGGCCATGATGGGCGTGGCCTAGTCGGCCTCCTGCACCACGGCGGGGTGAGGGGCTGTTTTTGCCCTCACCAGGCTCCGGAGGATTTTCTTGAGCCTCCGGGAGGGTGAAAATGGCCTCCCTGGGCTCCGGAGGTCAGAAATTGGCTCGTTTCCGGCCTTCTGGAGCTTTTGAGAGGCCCATTTTTCACCCTCCCTGAGCCTCCAAGTGGGTCCTGCACTTACCTGGCATCTAAAATGGACTGTGTGGGGACTCCTGGGAGGGGAGAGGAGGGGAGGGGTGGGTGGGGCCAGCCAGGGGTGGGATTTACTGGTTCACCAAACTGGCCATAAAACAACCATAAAATTACCTACCGGTTCACCTGAACCGGTGTGAACCGGTAGCAGCCCACGCTTGCTTACGACCACAACTGAGCCCAAAATTTCCGTTGTTATTGGTTAAGCGAGTTTTGCCTCACTTTACAACCTTTTTGCCACAAATGTTAAGGTAATCACTGCAGTTAGTAACCTGGTTGTTAAGTGAATCTGGCTTTCCCATTGACTTTCCTTTTCAGAAGGTCACAAAAATGGGATCACATGACCCCGGGGACACTGGAACCATCACAAATATAAGCCAGTTGCCAAGCGGCTGAATGTTGATCATGTGACCATGGGGGAATGCTGCAATGGTCGTAAATGTGAAAAACGGTCATATGTGTACTGAGAGCATTTGCACCAAGACAAATTCCTTGTGTGTCCAACCACACTTGGCCAATAAAGAATTCTATTCTATTCTATTCTATTCTATTCTATTCTATTCTATTCTAT
>NW_020717025.1:194561-223874 GCF_900518725.1 Notechis scutatus | reverse complement strand
AGGAAGGAAGGAAGGAAGGAAGGAAGGAAAGAAGGAAAGAAGGAAAGAAGGAAAGAAGGAAAAAAGGTGAGTGAGTGTGAAGGAAGGAAAGAAGAAAAAGAAAGGAAAGAAAGAAAGAAAAAAGATAGACAGAAGGAAGGAAGGAAGGAAGGAAGGAAGGAAGGAAGGAAGGAAGGAAGGAAAGAAGGAGGGAGGGAGGAAGGAAGGAAAGAAAAAGGAGGAGGGAGGAAGGAAAGAAGGAAAAAAGGTGAGTGAGTGTGAAGGAAGGAAGAAAAAGAAAAGGAAAGAAAGACAGGAGGGAGGGAGAGAGGGCGGAAAAAGGAGGGAAGAAGGAAGGAAGGAAAGAAAGAAAGGGGGAGGGAGGGAGGGAGGAAGGGAAAGGGGAGAAGAAAAAGAAGGATGGAGGGAGGAAGGAAGGAAAGAAAAAGGGGGAAGGACGAAGAAAAGGAGGAACGAAGGAAAGAAAAAGGGGGAAGGAAGCAAGCAAGCAAGGAAAAGTGAGGGAAGGAAGGAAGGTTTTTCAACCTCAGCAACTTTTAAGAAGCATGAAAGCGCATGCTGGCTGGGGAATTCTGGGAGTTGAAGTCCGCGCCACTTCAAAGTTGCTGAGCTTGAGAAACCTTGATCAGAGGATTTCTTCCTCACATAGGATTGCTGTAGAATAGGTGCGCCACCTGGTGGGCAGCCCACCACCTACCTACCTGTCACAGGTGCAGCTCAGGAGAACCGCCAACAAATTGTACACGATGTAGGTGAACATCACGGCCATGATGGTGCCCCGAGGAATGGAATAGCTGGGCCGCTTGAGATCGCCTGGAACGAGACGAGACGTTGCTCAAGGAGCATCCCAGGGGAAAGGAGGGGCCCTCCTGCCTTGACCTTCCCTATCACCCATCCTCCCCTCCCAGCCGGGGAGATTCCCACGCACCTGACATGTTTGACCCAGCCATGATTCCTGTGCAACCGTTAAACATGACGGCAAAGACAGTGCTGAAGCTCATCAGCCGGCCAGTTGTGTAATCGACACTGTAGTCCGCTGCAAAAAGAGAATTGTCAGCATGCTGGATTGCCACAACAAGGATGACAAAAAAAAAAAGCAGGGGGCGGTCCCTAAACACCATTCTTCTTCATTTAATGACCGAGGAGCTGTTCCGTCAGATGTAGATGCCACTCCGTGACGTGGCACTGGGGGTTCAAACCGCCAAACCACCAACCTCCCCCCCCCCCACAGAAGGATGCCTTGTGGCTCAATAATTGTCACTCCAAATTCAACTTTGCACACTTGGTCACACGTATACAGGTAGTCCTCGGCTTATGACCACCACTGAGCACAACATTTCTGTTGCTATTTTGGGGGCGTTTGGGGGGGCGTTTGGGGGCATTTTTGGCCTGTTTTTTGGCTTCCAAAGGCTGCAGAGGCTTCCCTCGAGCCCCCAGGAGGACGAAAACGGCCTCCCCTGGGCTCCAGAGACTCCAGAGGTATTTCCGGAAGGCCCGTTTTTTGGCCTCCCGAGGCTGCAGAGGCTTCCCTCGAGCCTCTGGGAGGGCGAAAACGACCTCAAATGAGCCGAAAATCAACTGGGAGGTGCGCACATGCACAGTGCAGGTAAGTTTGGTTGGGACTCGTGTGCCCGCACAAAGGGCTCTGCATGCCACCTGTGGCAGGCGTGTCATAGGTTCGCCATCACAGCCCTAGCACATCCATGCTAGTCGCTTCCAGCTTTAGGGGGCAGTGCTCATCTCCGTCACAAAGCTGAAGAGCCAGCGCTGTCCGAAGACGTCTCGGTGATACTGTGGCCGGCATGACTAAATGCCGAACGTTGTTCCCTTACCACCAAAGTGGTCCCTATTTTTCTATTTGCCTCTTTTTTACATGCTTTCAAACTGCTAGGTTGGCAAAGCTGGGACCAGTAACGGGAGCTCACTCCGTTATGCGGCGCTAGGGATTCGAACTGCCGAACTGCCGACCTTTCTGATCGGCAAGCTCAGCGTCTTAGCCACTGAGCCACCACACCCATTTCCCAAGATAGACCAGCCCTATTCTTTAGGCAGCAAAATGCCTTAGGGTTAGTTCACTTCACAGCTGCTAGGGGCTTCCCACTGCCACCATCAGGCTTAAAAACAAGCCATCTTTCCTAAAGAAATGTGGTTTTTCTCCCCTACAAAACATGGGCACAAGGTCAGCCAAGTCACCCTTCCCAAGAGTTGATCATCTCAGGCCAAAATCCCCATTAAAAATCATCATTTTAAAAATGGCTGAAGTATCAGAATTTTGCCAGTCCCTTTCGGTCTATGGAGATTCTCAGTCATCCAAGGTCATGGTTGTCCCAAATGTGCTTTTTCAGGAAGCAGCTGGACTTTTTCCGTGTTTTTTTTTCTTTGAAGACGTTTCGCTTCTCATCCAAGAAGCTTCTTCAGCTCTGACTGGAGAAACTTCTCTTTCCCACCATCCGGTCAGAGCTGAAGAAGCTTCTTGGATGAGAAGCAAAATGTCTTTAAAGAAAAAAACAAGGAAGTCCAGTTGCCTCCTGGAAAAAAAAGCACCTTTGGGACACAAGGCAACCTCTAATCTGGTATACGTTACCCTCAATGTATGACCACAATTGAACCCAAAAGAGCTGCCCCTGAGACAGTTCTCAAGTGAATTTTGCCCCATTTAACAACCTTTCTTGCCACGAATATAACAGATAATAGATAATCAGAGTTGGAAGGGACCTTAGGTCATCTAGTCCAACCCCCCATCCAAGCAGGAGACCATATACCAGTGGTGGCTAACCTTTTTTGGGGTCCTGTGCCAAAAATTGTGCACGCGCTTGCATGGTCGCGCTTGGACGCTCGTGCTTGTGTACCAGTACCCAGAAGGCAATGCGCGCCCCCACACGCCCGCTACACATTCACGTACAATCACCCACTCACCCCACTGCCCCCTTACCTGCACTGCGCCTCACAGCTGATTTTCGGCCAGTTTGAGGCCTTTTTCGGCCTCCCAAAGGTTTGAGGAAGGCTTCTGCAGGCTTCTGCAAGCTTTGCAGGACGAAAACTAGCCCCGTTTTGTCACTTCCTGTTTTTCCGAAAATACCGGAAGTGACGAAACGGGGCTAGTTTTCGACCTGCAAAGCCTGCAGAAGCCTTCCTCAAGCCTTTGGGAGGCCAAAAAAGGCCTCAAACCCGGCCGAAAATCAGCTGTGAGGCGCACACATGTGCAGTGAGGTAAGTTTGCCTGCAGCTCGCATGCTGGCACAAATGGCTCTGTGTGCCACCTGTCGCACGCGTGCCATAGGTTCGCCATCACCGCCCTACACCATTTCTGACAAATGACAGTCCAATCTCTTCTTGAAAGCTTCCAGTGATGAAGCTCCCACAACTTCTGAGGGCAACTTCAGTTCCATTGGTTGATTGTTCTCACTGTCAGAAAGTTTCTCCTTATTTCCAAGTTGATTCTCTCCTTGTTCAGTTTCCATCCATTATTCCTTGTCAGGCTTTCGGGGGCTTTAGAAAATAGCTTGAACCCCTTCCTCCTCTCTGGGGCAGCCCCTCAACTATTGGAAGATGCTCTCCTGTCTCCCCTGGTCCTTCTCTTCCCTAGACCAGCCAGGCCCAGTTCCTATACTCATTATATGTTTTAGCCTCCAGTCCCCTAATCATCCTGGTTGCTCTTCTCTGCACTCTTTCTAGAGTCTCAACATCTTTTTTATAATGTGGTGACTAAAACTGGATGCAGTACTCTAGGTGTGATCTTATATTAAGTGAATCATTGCAGTTGTTAAGTTAGTAACATCGTCATTAAGTGAATAAGGCTTCCCCATTGACTTTGCTTGTCGGAAGTTGACAAGACACAATCATGTCACCCCCAGGACAATGCAACCGTCATAAAGATGAACCAGATGCCAAGGGCTGGATTTTGATCATGTGACCATGGGGATGATGCAACGGTCATAAGTATGAAAACGGTCATAAGCCACTTTTTTCAGTGCCACCATAACTTTCAATGGCCACTAAACGAATGGTTGTATGCAGGGGTGGGATTCTACTGTTTCAGAACCATCCGGGCGAACTGGGTGTTAAATTTGAATCTGATTTGCCGAACCGGTATTTGAACGAGCCGGTTGGCCCTTCCCACTCTGCCATGCCCCTCCCAGGAATCTCCACGTGGCCCACTTTCAATGCAAGTAAGTGCAGGGTCTGTGCGGAGGCTCTGGGAGGGGGAAAAACGGGCCTTCCGGAAGTACCAGAAGTCCGGAAACAGGACTGTTTCCGGCTTCCGGAGGGCCTCCAGAGCTTGGGGGAGGGCGTTTTCACCCTCCCAGAGCCCAGAGGGAAGCCTCCGGAGTCTGGGGAAGGCGAAAAACGGCCCTCCTGGAAGTTCCAGTAGGCCACACCCACCATGGCCACGCCCACCCAGCAAACCAGCAGCAAACTGGTTGCTGGGATTTTTGAATCCCACCCCTGGTTATATGGCTGTACAGGTAGTCCTTGACTTATAACCATTTGTTTAGTGACCGTTGCACAGCCCTGCCTTCAAGCCAGGGCCAAGGGATGCAGAAGAGCACCCCCCCCAACTCACCATGCAGATTATCCAGGAGGGTGCTGAGTTTGAATCCCGTGAAGGATGCATTGGCGAGTTCGGTGCGGTTGCCATCCGTGGTCGCGGGAAGCCCCACGACCCTGACGCCCACGATAAAGAAGCTGATGCAGACAGTGCCCAGCACCACCATGACGATGAGGAAGATGAGGAAGGTGGCCTTAGCGTAGATGCCGGCACCCACAAGGCAGACGAGAAGGCACAGGAACAGAAGGACCGTGGCATACAAGAGATCAAACCAGTAGCCGCGGGGCAGGACCTGTGTGGCTGTTCCAATAGTCCCCTCTGCGTACAGGCAAAAATTGTGTTAATAGAATAGAATTGGAAGGGACCTTGGAGATCTTCTAGTCCAGCCCCTGCTCAAGCAAGAGACCCTGTACCAGTGATGGCAAACCTTTCTGTTGTGGTGTGCTGGCACCCACAATGCAATGTGGCCCGCCCCCTGCGGCATGCATGCGCCACACCCCGCCTGGCTCCCTTACCTGCACTGCGCATGCGTGCGCCTCCCAGCTAATTTTTGGGCCATTTGAGGCCTTTTTCACCTTCCTGGAGGCTCAAGGGAAGACTCTGCAGCCTTGGGAAGCTGAAAAACGGGCCTACCAGAGGTGCCTGTTTTCAGCCTCTGGAGGGCCTCTGGAGCCCGGATGAGGCCGAGCCTTAGGATGAAAACAAGCCCATTTCGGCACTTCTGGTATTTCCGGAAGGCCCATTTTTCGGCCTCCCGTGCCTGCAGAGGCTTCCCTTGAGCCTCTGGGAAGGCAAAAAAGGCCTCAAACGGGCCGAAAATTAGCTAGGAGGCACACGCATGTGCAGTGCAGGCCATTTTCGCTGGGGCTCACGTGCTCGCAGAAATGGCTCTGCGTGCGACCTGTGGCACGTGTGCCATAGGTTCACCATCATGGCCCTATACAATTTCAGACAAGCGGCTGTCCACTCTCTTCTTGAAAACTTCCAGTCAGGAAGCACCCACAATTTCTCAAGGAAAGCTTATCCCATCCATCCACCCTTCTGTCTTGTCATGTATCTTATTTATCTATCACAAAATCATAGAATCACAGGGTTGCAAAGGACCTTGGAAGTCTATCCCCGTCAATCAGGAGATCCCCCTACACCATTTCAGATAAGTGGCTGTCTCTTCTTAAAAACCTCCAGTGATGGAGCAACCACAACTTTGACAGGCAAGCAGTTCCTCTGATTAATTGTCCTCAGCGTTAGGAAGTTCCTCCTTAATTCCATGTTGCTTCTCTCCTTGAATTAGTTTCCATCTGTTGCTTCTTGTCTTGCCTTCTGGTGCTTTGGGGAATAAGTTGAGCCCTCTCTTCTTTGGGGCAGCCCCTCAAACGCTGGAATATACTATCATGTATCCCCTAGTCCTTCTTTTCTCTAGACTAGCCAAAAACCCAAACCCTGCAACTGTTTTTCATATGTTTTAGTCTCCAGGCCTTTAATCGTCTTAGTTGCTCTTCTCTGTTAGATTTCACAAAGGCACACACAGTCACTGTTGCCTCCTTCACTGGCTCTCACAAAAATCCAAAATTCCCTTGAAGGACTCAGAAGCAAACAGAGCAGTGTTTTTCACAGTTGGTCACTTTAAGAAGGGTGGACTTCAACTCCCAGAATTCCCCAGCCAGCAAGGGTTAACAGACTCTTCAAAAGCCTGTCCAAGTTTATAGCTGTCTCATTTTATACTAAAGGAAATGAAGATGGAGTTACTTTGAGTTTCACCTTCTTGCTTCTTGCTGTCCCTGGACCAATGGGTCTGGCAGTCTGTCTTAGAAACTCAGATTTGACAGATAATCAGAGTTGGAAGGGACCTTGTAGGTCATCTAGTCCAACCCCCTGCCCAAGCAGGAGACCCTACACCATTTCTGACAAATGGCAGTCCAATCTCTTCTTGAAAGTCTCAAGTGATGGTGCTCCCACAACTTCCGAGGGCAACTTCTGTTCCATGGGTTGATTGTTCTCACTGTCAGAAAGTTTCTCCTTATTTCCAGGTTAACTCTATCATGGCTGGCTGAGGAATTCTGGGAATTGAAGTCCACACCCCTTAAAGCAGTCTATTTTAAAAAACACTAAAAGCTTAAGCATCATAGACGTATGATCCTTAAGCGGGCATAGAAACCATGTAGAAATACATGGAGCATCTTCTAATGCCCTGTGTACCATCCTGTTTTGGGTGGATTGAAAGACACAAATTTGCACAGACTTGGGGTGGAGGGAAAGATTATCCAATCTTGTTTTAAATATGTACTTGGACAAAAAAAAGGCCAGGCATTGGCAGAGGCAGATCATCGGATGAAAAAGAACTGATAAGTTGCATATCTTTTACCCTTCTGCATTCTTCGTTCACTATCCTTCTTGTGTGCCCCTTACACTTATCCCCCCCCCAACACACATACAGACACACGCACAGACACAGAAACATGGAAAGAAAAACTAATTATTGATGTTGAAGCCTGCTCCCCATGTTGGCCAGTTTAAATTAACCTGTTCCTTATTACAGCTTACAAAGAGGCTCAAAAGAGATTTATTTACCTAAATCCTGGAATATTATTCAACCTCCTTTACTGCAAACCCCTGCTTGTATCTGATAGCTTTTCACGCTGGAAGTAGCCTGGAGCCACTCGGGCAGCAGGCTGCATGTAAATTACTAAGGAAAATAAAAAATTAAACACCCATGCAAGGGACTTTCCCCTGCTCCCACCCTAGAGATCCAGCTAATTTCCCATTATCCATTTGCAAATAACATCTCCTTGACTTTGCACATTGGATGGAAGTCCCACCATATGCTGGCAATTCCCCAGACCATGTTTTGTAGGAAAAAGTATCCCAGACTTGCCAAAAGAAAAGGCAGCCTGGCATTCTCAATTCTGCAATCTTATCCCCTTTCTTTATTTTGCGGTCTCTATTCAAAGATATATATATATATTTTGAAGTGCTATTAAAACACATTTGCCAATGAACGCAGAGCATGTAAAGAAAACTGTAACTCTAATGGCCTAGGGCTGTCAGAATAACACAGTTGGAAGGGACCTTGGAGGTCTTCTAGTCCAACCCCTGCTCAAGGACAAGGTAAAAAGGAGACTCTTTAGAATTTACTCCACTTTATGTGGTAATGTTCACATCTGTTTGAAGGCCATTGAGCCAGCGATATCCGAAAACATTTCCGCGATGAGGTGACGTCACAGAGCTCTGTTACCTTCCCACCAAAGTGGTACCTATTTATCTTCTCGCATTTGCATGCTTCTGAATTGCTAGGTTGGCAGAAGCTGGAGCGAAGATGGGAACTCATCCCTTTGCTTGGGACTCAGGTCTCGAACATGGGCTGCTGGCTTTTAAGCTGACAAGCCCAGCGTCTTAACCAGTGAGCCACCAGAATGCCCCCAAGGAGAAATCCTACACTATTTTGGAAAAATAGTTGTTTTGGTTTCTTAAAAACCTCCAGTATTAGAGCACCCACAACTTCTAGAGGCAAGTCGTTCCACCAATCAATTGTACTGACTATCAGGAATTTTTTCCTTAGTTCTAGGTTGCTTCTCTCCTTATGAATTTCCAGCCATTGCTTCTTGCCATGGTTTGGAGGGGCTGCCACCAAGAGGGTTGAGCCCCTCTTGGTGGCAGCCCCTCCAATATTGGAAGATTGCTATCATGTCATCCTTAGTCCTTCTCTTCATTAGACTAGAAGGTCTCCAAACTTCTCAACTTTTAAGACTTGTGGACTCGAACACCCAGAATTCCTCAGCCAGCCTTTTAAGACTTTGTGGGCTTCAAATCCCAGAATTTTGGGAGTTGAAGTCCACAAGTCTTAAAGTTGACAAGCTTGGAGACCCCTTGGTCTAGACATACCCACTAGTCCTGCCTTTTTCTTTCAATGTTCTTACAAATCTCTCGATTCTGGGAATTTGGAAGGGAGCCATCCATGTTCATTTGTGACGGCCCACCATTTGAGGGAGTCTGATGGCACCTTTTCAAGGAACAAATTGGATGAAAAGGCAGAAGTTCTCATAAGTTTCACAGGGTTGTTTCTGCTTTAAACGTGTCTGATGAAAATGATTAGGGGGCGGGAGGCTAAAACATATGAAGAACGGTTGCTGGAACTAGGTATGTCTAGTCTAGTCTAATGAAAAGAAGGACTAGGGGAGACATGATAGCAGTCTTCCAATATCTCAGGGGCTGCCACAAACAAGAGGGGGTCAAGCTATTCTCCAAAGCACCAGAAGGCAGGACAAGAAGCAATGGGTGGAAACTAATCGAGGAGAGAAGCAACTTAGAACTAAGGAGAAATTTCCTGACAGTTAGAACAATTAACCAATGGAACAACTTGCCTCCAGAAGTTGTGAATGCTCCAACACTGGAAGTTTTTTAAAAAGATGTTGGATAACCATTTGTCTGAAGTGGTGTAGGGTTTCCTGCCTAGGCAGGGGGTTGGACTAGAAGACCTCCAAGGTCCCTTCCAACTCTGTTATTCTATTCTACTCTAAAATGGCCGGAGCCGCTGAAAACTCAAGACCTTTTCATCAAATGTGTTCATCAGGAAACACGTAAAGGGCTGCCTCAGCTGAGCCTTTCTCACCTGCCGGGCTGCCAAAGTCATCCACCACGGCCTCCACCAGGCCCAAGATGTAGAGGGCACTGCCACAAACATTGGCAAAGAAGAACATGAGGCCGATGCTTCCACCGAATTCGGGGCCCAACGCCCGGCTGATCATGTCTGTGCCAAGCGGGTCAAGGACCAAAGAATGTTGCTACCTTGGGGAGACCAGGAAAGGGAGAATTGGGGTGCCCCATCCCTGTCAGATCAGAATTCCAACCTTTGTCTATGCAGATTCTCAGTCATCTGGTTTGACGAACGGGTTGTTGAACCGACCGGCTGGCCCTGCCCACCCCACCCTCCTCCCCTCCCAGGAGTCTCCACGCGGTCCATTTTTGATGCAGGTAAGTAAGTGCAGGATCCACGTGGAGGCTCTGGGAGGGTGAAAAACGGGCCTTCCGGAAGTTGCTAAACGGGCCTGTTTCCGGCTTCCGGAGGGCCTCCAAAGCCTGGGGGAGGCCATTTTCACCCTCCCAGAGGCCTGAGGGAAGCCTCCGGAGTCCGGGGAGGACAAAAAACGGCCCGCTCAGAACTTCCAGTCGGCCACGCCCCCACGCCCCCCCCCCCCAAAGCAACTGGGCAGTGAACCGGTTGCTGGGATTTTCAAATCCCACCCCTGGATCTAAGGCCTTGAGTTTGACACCCCTGCCCTAAATCGATTTTTTCTCAATTTCAGGATCTGGCAGCCCCTGTGCTGGAGGTGCTGAGATTGGGAGAGGCTGGTCTCTCAAGGAGTGAGTGGTTTCGAACAGTTTTGGGGGCTTTGCGCAGAAAGGATACAGTAGGCCCCCCCGGCATCCAGAGCCCCGTTGGTGGAGATCGCGCACACCGACAAGACTGTCATTCCGATGATGAAATAGGCCACCAGAAACATCACCAGCGATTGGTACAATCCTGCCTGACCCACCACGAAACCTGCAGAAGAAGAAAGAAAGAATTTAAGAAAATAGCACCTCGTTTTTAATCTCAACTTTGCTTCCCCTTTCTCTTCAGTTTCCCCAATTTCTCCTAGCGGTCCTTCTTGACTTTATGACCTCAATTGAGTCCCCAATTTCTTTCTTTTTTTTAAATTAATTTTTTATTGAATTTTACACAGTTAAAAACAACCTAAATACAAAAACAACACAACAACAAAACAACACAAATACAATCTTTGCAGCGTTGTGACATTGACTTTCCTAGTTTCTACTAAATATGTACATACATACATACATACATTCACATTTATTTATTTATTTATTGTTCCTACTGTCCTACTATCCAACCAGTTATACCATTTTTTTCCAGACTGCATAATATTCCCCCCAATTTTTAAGTGAGACGGTTGTTGAGTGAGTTTCGCCCCATTTTACAACCTTTCTTCACGCACAATTGTTAGGCGAATCACTGCAGTTAAGCTTACAACACGGTTGTAAAGCGAAACTGGCTTCCCTGTTGACTCTGCTTGTCGGAAGGTCGCAAAAGGGGATCACGTGACACCCCCTCCCGCCCCAGAAGCTGCAGCCATCATAAATATGAATCAGTGGTCAAGCACCCAAATTCTGATCAAGTGGCCATGGGAGATACTGCACAGGGGTTCAAAACTATCAACAACTGGGTCTTTGCCCGGGTGCTGGATGGCCATAGCGGACATGGCCTAGTTGGCCTCCTGTCCCACGGCAGGGGTGTTTTGCTCCTCCCGGGCTCCGAGGCTTTCCCCGAGCCTCTGGGAGGGCAAAAACAGCCTCCCTGTGCTCCGGAGGCCCTCCGGAGGCTGGAAACAGGCCCATTTCTGCCCTTCCGGAACTTCCAGGAGGCCCGTTTTTCGCCCTCCCCAGGCTCCGGAGGCTTTCCTCGAGCCTCCGGGAGGGCCAAAATGGTCTGCACTTACCTGGCATCCAAACGGGCCACGTGGGGACTCGTGGGAGGGGTGGGATGGGCGGGGCCAGCCCGGTGTGGGATTTGCCAGTTTGCCAAACCGGTCATAAAACTAGTTACGGGTTCTCCCAAACTGGGGTGAACCGGTTGTCAGGTTTCCAAGTGATGAAATCCATTTAAAAAGATAAGAGCAAAGTCCATCTTCCAAGACAATTTCTTTTATTTAGGAAAGCATCAAATTGGCAAAGTCTGTTGTGATTCCAGATCTGACACAACCCGGAATTACACCCCATAATATTGGAAGTTAGAAACAACCCGCAAAAGTCACATTCCCCAATAGAAGTAAATCAATGTTTCCTGGTGTCATCAATCTCCACCTCCAGGTCTCAGCAGGGTCAGCTTTCGTTCCCACGGGAAGAAGAACTACCTAGCCTAAACAACTCTCTCTATCTCCACTCCTCCCACCTTAGGAATGTGGCAAGCTCGAAACCCTTCCCCCCCCCCCCCCCATAACCAACAAAGAGAAAGAAAGAAAAGGAATATATAATAAGGCTAAATAAAATGGCTACGCATATGTCAATTTTGGGCTGGACACCGGTAGCAGCCCACCCCTGATGCTGCAACAGTTGTAAGTGTGAGAATCGGTAAAAACTCCCTTTTTTTCAGTACCATTGTAACCTTGAACAGTCACTAAACAAACTGTTGTAAGTCGAGGACTACCTGCAGAATATTGCCGAACACTGGCGTCACCCCACCTTCCAAATTAGGCAAGTAGAAAATGAGTGGCTTTTTAATCACCAACCCCCCCCCCCCCCCCTTTATGGTTATTTTCTGTCTGGAAAAGCCTCTTTTTAGAATTCCTCATCTTTTTTTTTTTTTTGAAAGAAGTGAGATTCTTTTTAAATTTCCCTTAATGTTTCGGTATCTATTTTTTATTCCTATGATAAAAGTTTAACTTCCTGTTGATGGGTTTTACAGCTCAAGGCGGCCGTTTATTGGACTTTTATAGCCTGATTTGCAGGACCCTCCAAAGCGGCTCCGATGAATGAGGAGCCGAGATTTTTTAATTATAAATTACCAAGAAGTGAAAAGGAGACAGAATGGCTGGCAGAAAATTTATGCGAGAAATTCGACTTTGGAGACCTGCTAAGCTAGAGATCATAGAGAAGGTCAATTCTTTGCAAGTTTTCACAGGAACGGATATAAGTTAGTCCTCGACGTATGGCCCCAATTGAGCCAAAAAAATTCCATCGCTAAGCAAGACAGTTGTTAAGTGACTTGTGCCCCATTTTGCGATACTTTCTTGCCACGTTGTTAAGTGAATCACTGCAGTTTTTTTTAAGTTAGTAACATGGTGGTTAAAGCTTCCCCATTGCATTTGCTTATCAGAGAGTCAAAAAACGTGATCGCGTGATCCCGCAACCGTCATAAAGATGAGTCAACTGTCAAAGATCTGAGTTTTGATTCGTCAGTGGAACAGAAGTTGCCTCGAGAAGTTTTTGGGTGCACCGGAAGTTTTCAAGAAGAGAGGGGATAACCATTTGTCTGGAATGGTAGATAGAGTTTCCTGCCTGAGCAGGAGGTTGAACTAGAACAGGGGTCGCCAACCTTTTGGACCTCAGGGACCACCAAACTCATCATTTTAAATCCCGCGGACCACTAATATGAATTTTGACTGACGGCGGCTTGCTGACGTTGGTGGGAAAGTTGGTCCCATATTCCAGAGTTGCAGTAAGTTACAGGACTGGCCCTTTGTACATTCTGCAGACTTTTCTTGGGATTTTCTCAGGGTCTCCGCTGCTTCTGTAGAGACCCTGTGAAAATCCCCCAAAAAGTCTGCAGGAAAATTCCCCACCCTGTTTTCCTACCAATCGATCATTCTTTATTTGGGATCGCAAGATATTGTATCCAACTCCGTTCTCAGGGAGGGAGGGAGGGAGAGAGAGAGAGAAAGACTTTTGGCTTCATGCAAGGAAAGCAGCAGAAGTCTTTCTTTCTCTCCCTCAAACTCCGCCAGAAAGGAGTCTTCGCCAGCGCAGCCTCTTGGAGCAGGAGGCCTTGCAAGGTCCCAAAGACCCATTTCTGGTGGAGTTTGGGGGAGAGAAAGAGAGACTTTTGCTGTTTTTCTTGCGTGCAGCCAAAAGCAGAAGAAAAAGCGGAAAGCAGCCCGCTAGCCAGGCCAGGCGCATGGGATGAGTGGGGCAAGTTCCCCCCCTCCTCCCTTTCCCCCCTCCCCTCACTACCTCGTGTTGCGCGCAATGCAAACGATGCAAGCCTTGGGTTCCCGCAGGCCATGTGGCCGGCGCAGCCTTGTGTTCCCGCGCAGCCTGGATTAATTGCTTTGGGGGGGACATTTCTCTGTGGACCACCAATTTTTCTCAAGGATCACCAGTGGTCCGCGGCCCACTGGTTGGCAACCACTGGACTAGAAGACCTCCAAGGTCCCTTCCAATTCCATTATTCAATTCTGGTCATGTGACCCTGGAGGTGCTGCAATGGTTATAAATGTGAAAAATGTTCATAAGTCATTTTTTTTCCAGTGCCGCAGTAACTTCAAATGGCCACTAAAAGAATGGTTGTAAGCTACAGTAAGGCAAATTTTTTCTCCATATGAGTTCTAGCCCTAGGGATGGTCCACATGGATGGAAAAAATCTATATTTCTCAAAGCAAGGTGTGATTTAAGCTCCCTGGCTGAGATGTTTCTCAGGGTCAGTGAAAGGTGGACAATACCCACAGTGAATAAGTGGCATAAAATAGAAAAATATAGAATAATAATAAAAGAGTTGGAAGGGACCTTGTAGGTTGTCCATCCATCCATCTATCCATCTATGTATACAGATATAGAGAGATATAGAGATATATCATCTATATCTTCTCCTTCTTCCTCTCTCTCTCTCTATATATAAAAGCGAAATACCACTCACGCATCATCACAAAATCTCCAGAACTATAAAGCCTACAAACTTGACATTTAATCAGACTTACATGATTAACATTATTATACATATCAATATCAGCACATCATCCTTCAATTTTTAATCAATCTATATATATAAAAGTGAAATACCACTCAGCATCATCACAAAATCTCTAGAACTGTAAAGCCTACAAACTTGAAATTTGGCACCTACGTTCCTCTTGGCTTCTAGGTGCTCACAAAGAAAGGATTTTTCGAAATGACCATCAGAGCATTAGTATTTCCTATATTGTTATTATTATTAACACGCTCTGATGCTAAGGAGTTCTACTCCCCCTCCCCGCCTGAAAAGAAATCTCTTTTGCAAAACACAAGCAAGGAGCTGCAGTTTCAATTTCAGTTTCACAGCACCAAGTAGCTTTCTTACACAACTGTTGAGCTAAGCCACGCCCAGGCTCCTGGCTGTCTCCTTCTTGCTCACACAGCAAATACTGCTCCAGTTTCCAAACAGCCCTCAACTCTCTCACACACTGACAGGACGCTAGCCAGATGAATACCGATGGATGCTGGTAGGCAGAATTTTTTCCCCTTATTTTCCTCCCCAAAAACTAAGGCCCACCACATAGTTTCGTAGCGAAGCACAGGTATCCAGCTAGCATCTATATATAGGAAGCACACTTGCTACATCAGGTCTGTAGTCTGCTTTTCCCCTACAACACAGGTAGTCCTTGACTTAAGATCACAATTGAGCCCAACATCATTTTCACTGCTAAGCAAAACAGTTGCTAAGTGAATTTTGCCCCATTTTATGACCTTTCTTGCCCCAGTTGTTAAGTGAATCACTGCAGTCGGTAAGTTAGTAACAAGGCTGTAAAATGAATCTGGCTTCCCCATGCACTTTGCTTGTCAGAGGGTTGCAAAATGGTTGCAAAACATGACCCCCAGATACCGCAACCATCATAACTATGAGTTAGTTGCCATGCATCCGTAGTTTGATCAGGGGATCATGGGGGTGTTGCAATGGTCATGTGAAAAACAGTCGTAAGTCCCTTTTTCTAGTGCCGTTGTAACTCCAAACGGACTGTTGTAAGTCGACGACAACCTGCAGTACAGGTAGTCCCTGAGTTACAACCATTCATTTGTCAACCGTGCCAAGTTACAATGGTGCTGAAAAAAAAGGAACTTCCAACCCATCCTTACCAATGTCACACCATTTCTGCGGTCAAGTGATTGTGATTTAGACGCTTGGCACCCTGGGTTGTAAGTTCCCTTTGAGGGAGGGGTCTATCATAATGTGGGAAGCCCCCCCCCCACCTTCTAGAGAATGAAATATTTTGGGGGATATTGAAAGAGGTAGAATGTTATATTTCCCCAAAGGAGAAATGGAGAAACGTGTTCTTAAAGGCAGAAAGCAGCCCCCAGTCTTTCTTAACAGCCTCCAGTAGATGCCCGAAGTCTTTAGAGATGGATATTTTGTGCCCATTAAAAAAGACTGAGGCAACCTATTCACAAACAAAACACCTTCACCTCCAGCGATGGGATTAAAATTGACATCCCCCTCCACCCCAAAATCTAAGAACAGGACGTGACCTTTAGGCAAGAAGTTTGGGAAGGCCAGAAATGGGCCTGTTTCCGGCTCCGGAGCCTCCGGAGCCCAGGGAGGCCGCTTTTGCCCTCCCGGAAACTCGAGAAAAGCCTCCGGAGCCCGGGGAGGGTGAAAACGCCCCCCCCCCCACAATCGTGGTTCAGGAAGGTGACTAGACCACACCCAACATGGCCACACCCACCCAGCAACCAGGCAGAGGACCCGTTGCTAACATTTTTGAAGCCCACCCCTGCCTTTAGGACCACCCTTAGAAAAGCAAAACACACAGAGCTCACTCCATTGCACAACCCCCTGTAGCATTTCAGAAACATATTGTTGGAAGTTAAAACCCACCCCTCTCCTAGAAAATTGAAATATCCTAGGAAATATTAAAAAGGCAGAATATTTCCCCTAAAAAGAGTAGAAACTCAGAAGCAGAAACTCAGCTCCCCCGCCCCCACCTTCGCTAATGGGCCATTACCCTGGCCTAGGCCAGCCTTTTTTTTACATAACAAAGATCTCCAGGTAGAGCTATTGGAATTGCCCAAAAGCCCTTTCATTACATCATCACCCAGCAAGGCTCAACTAAGCCTGGGATTCAGGACAGCCTATAGAGTTGCCCTTGCATGGCCCAGTGTGACAACCAATCAGAATACAAGCTCAAATTGAGATCCCAACTGAGGATATAAAACCCAGGCACTCTCAGCATCTCAGCCCTTCCTTCTTTGGAGCTCCAAGCCCTGTGATCCTGTCCGACGTTAAACCATCTTTCCAAACAGCCTCCATGTTTCCAGTGTCTTTTTCCCCACTTGGAACTGGAACCCAGAAGTTCTTCCAACACTATAAAAGCTCCTTCCCCTCCTTCAACCCTTCGGTCAGCTGTCCCAGAACCACGTGCTGTCGGTGGGACTGCTCATCAACAAACGTTCTTTCTTAAGCAGACTCCATTTTATTCCCGGCTTGGATCTGGATTCTTCTTCCTGCAATTACTTCAAACTTCAAGCGCTAATCGACAGTCGTTATCAACCAATATAATCAACCCATGGAACAGAAGTTGCCCTCGGAAGTTGTGGGAGCGCCATCATTTGAGACTTTCAAGAAGAGACTGGACTGCCATTGGTCAGAAATGGTGTAGGGTCTCCTGCTTGGGCAGGGGGTTGGACTACATGACCTACAAGGTCCCTTCCAAGTCTGATGATCTGTTATCTGTTATCGTTAAGCGAGGACGACATGTACAGTAGTAGCAGGAAAAGAAACCGAAGAACAAATAGACGATGTGCTCAGAGGACGAGAAACCAGAGAAAGAAAAAAACAGAAAAATGGATGAAGGAGGGGGAGGCGTTAAGAAGAAAACAACCTTACATAACAGGCTTAAGAATCCCTTAATCTTCACACCCAACAAAAGACTTTGTTTCCCAAATCCATAAATCTCTTCTGGTCTGCAGCAGGGCTGCAATTAAATGGCATTATTATGTAATAACTGTCCAGTTCAAACCGTGTTTACATTTTAAAGGGAATGGATGGCTCACCACCTCCTCCAGTCTCCAGAAATGATGAACTCCAATAAATAAAAAGAAGGGGAGGGTGACAAAAATCTACAAATCAGCCTCAATCTCAATTCTTTAAACATTTACACAGCTGTGGGGGGGGGGAACCACTTGGTGTTGTGTGAAAGCAACAAGGAAGGTGTTTTCTCTGTGAAGTCCACAGAACTGGGCTCCACCAGAAAGAATCTTCCTTCCTTCCTTCCTTCCTTCCTTCCTTCCTTCCTTCCTTCCTTCCTTCCTTCCTTCCTTCCTTCCTTCCTTCCCTCCTTCCTTCCTTCCTTCCTTCCTTTTCTTTCTTTCCACTCTGTTGTTAAATAACTACCCAGTAAATTGAAGAGAATCCCCCTTGCTGTTAAGGAGATTAGCTTAAACAAAAGTTAAGGGAAGCAGGCAAAGGAGAGGCTTTGTTTGTTGCCAGCTCCAATTCTAAACAAGGTCAGGAGGAGAAAAAAATGGGATTTAGATAAGCAGAAGGTTTCTGCTGCTTCGACTCACATCCTCCCATGCCAGCAAAATCCAGGATTGTGCCTGTAGGCTGCCTAAAGTTTCACAGCTGCCTTGCCCCTCCCACCTTGCACGCAGGCTGGCTACCTGGTCTTGCAAATTTACTTTTACAATTGGCAACAATCAGCTTTGGTTTGTTAACAGGAAAAGGGAGGGGGCTATTAGCCACCTGGTTTGTTTGCAACCAGCAGCTTTGGTTTCAAAAACAATGATAGTAAGTTTAGAAGAGCGGAATAAGAGTGTTGGAGGTCTTGTGGTCCAACCCTTGGCTCAAATAGGAAACAAGATACTATTTCAGACAAATCATTGTACAATCTCTCCTTACAATGATTGGATGACCATTTGTCTGAAGTGGTGTAGGGTTTCCTGCCTAAGCAGGGGGTTGGACTAGAAGACCTCCAAGGGCCCTTCCGACTCTGCTATTCTGGTCTAAAAACTTCCAGTGTTGGAGCATTCCCAACTTCTGGTGGCAAGCAGTTCCACTGGTTCATTGTCGGGGAAATTTCTCCTTTCATTCCAGGTTGCTTCTCTCCTTGATTAGTTTCCATCGGGTTGCTTCTTCTCCTGCCTTCAGGTGCTTCGGAGAATAGCTTGACACCCCCCCCCCCCCCTCTTTGTGGGCCCACCCCCCCCCCCCCCCCCAATACCGGAAGATGCTATCGTGCACCCTTAGGCCTTCTTTTCATTGAACTAGACATACCCAATTCCTGCAACATATATTTTGTATGTTTTGGCCTCCTTTTAATTTCCCACATTTTACAGGCTAGTTTTAACGCCAGGGGTGGGCTGCCGGGGGTCCACGGGGGTTCGGGAGAGCCCCCCAGCTAAGATTCTGCACAGTTGGGAAAACCCCCAAATCCCACTCCTGGCTGGCCCCACCCATCCCTCCCCTCCCTTTCCAAGAGTCCTCATGTGCCGCGTTTTGGATGTAGGTTAAGTGCAGGGCGTGCATGGAGGCTCAGGGAGGGTGGAAAACGGGCCCATTTCCGGCTTCCAGGGAGCCTCCGGAGCCCGGGGAGAGCAAAAACGCCCCGCCACCGGCCGTGGTGCAGGAAGCCAAGTAGGCCACGACCACCATAGCCACGACCACCCAGCAACCGGGCAGAGAACACGTTGCTAAAATGTTTGAAGCCCACCCCTGTTTAATGCTAATATCCAGAGTAGTTTACATTTCATTTTTTGCAGCTGTTATTAATTACACATATCGATTAACTAATATCACAATATGCCAAAGAGCTGAGAGATATAGGCAGTCCTGGACTTATGACCCACAAACTGAACCCAATATTTACGTTGCTAAACAAGGCCGGTTTCAGATACATTTTTGCCCTGTTTTATTCCGCCCCCCTCCTTTTTTTTTTTTTTTTACCGTTAAGCAAATCACTCAAGTGGTTTAGTGATTCATGTGGTTAAGCAAATCTGGCTCCCTCCAATGGACTTTGCTTATCAGAAGCTGGCGAGGAACGTTACGAGAATTATGATTCGATGACCCTGAGACAGTGCAACAGTCATAAAATACATGCCAGTTTCTGGAATGCCCTCGATCACGTGACCATCGGCACGTCGCAATAGTCCTAAGCGTGAAAACCAGTCGTAAGTCCCTTCTGTCGGTATTGTTATAACTTGGAACGGTCACTAAACGCATTAACGTTGTAAGCTGAAGACTGCCTGTAAGTCTGTGCTTGTGGGCCTTGTACAGTGGTGGGATTCTACCAGTTTCCCTACCGGTTTGGTGATTGCACACTTCGCGCCAATCAGCCAAGAGGATAAAGAAGAGAATTAATATATTCATTAATTAAATGAATGAATATATTAATTAAAATAATGCACTTTTCTCTTCTTTATCCTCTCAGCTCATCGTCGAAGCTTTTTTTTAAAACAAACTAACGGTAACCGGTAGCATTTTTTGCTACCAGTTCAGTTGAACTGGGCCAAACCCATATTCTGACCAAGGCTTCTGAGACCGTAATTACACACACGCTTATTTTAAAAACAAGTCTTGTTTTATGGCAACGCTGGGAATTATTTTCATTCCCAGCCGGTAATGAATCTCAAACAGTCCCTCGAGATAAGCACCCACCTTTCGTTCCTGGGAAGTGCTGGCAAATAACAGAAAGGTCAAATAAACTAGAACAAAAACCAACTGAAGTACAAAGAGCTTCAAGACTGAATCTGAATCGAACGAAAGACTTTGCTTCCTGCAAAGGTTTCATCACCTTTGCCTGTCCTTTATCCCTTATGGAAGGGGCAATCACCTCCCAGCCTTACTCCCCAGTAGCCCCTTTGGTTGTATTGACCAGGTAGGCATGATCAAAAGCTTCTTTAGAAAAGCAACAAAAAAGGCAATTAGAATAACCTGAATAGGTAAATACAGGGAGTTCTCAACTACCGTTAATTTAGTGACTGTTCAAAGTTACGATGACATTGATCAAAGTGACTTAAGACCAGTCCTCGCACTTCTGACCATCCAAGCTTCTCCATGGCCATGTAAATCAAAAATTGTGAGCTTGGCATCTGGCATGCAGATAACAGATAATCAGAGTTGGAAGGGACCTTGCAGGTCATCTAGTCCAACCCCCCGCCCAAGCAGGAGACCCTACACCATTTCTGACAAATGGCAGTTCAATCTCTTCTTGAGCCTCCAGGGATGAAGCTCCCACAACTTCTAAAGGCAACTTCTGTTCTCACTGTCACTGTCAGAAAGTTTCTCCTTTATTTCCAGGTTGAATCTCTCCTTGATCAGTTTCCATCCATTATTCCTTGTCTGGCCTTCAGGTGCTTTAGAAAATAGCTTGACCCCCCTCCTCCTCCCTGTGGCAGCCCCTTAAATATTGGAAGATGCTATCCTGTCTCCCCTGGTCCTTCTCTTTACTAGACTAGCCAGGCCCAGTTGCTGTAACCATTCTTCATACGTTTTAGTCTCCCGTCCCCTAATCATCCTGGTTGCTCTTCTCTGCACTTCTTCTAGAATCTCAACATCTTTTTTATAGTGTGATGACCAAAACTGGATGCAGTACTCTAGGTGTGGTCTTACTAAGGCTTTATAGAGTGGTATTAGTACTTCCCTTGATCTTGATTGTATCCCTCTGTTAATACAACTTAGGGTTGCATTAGCTTTTTTGGCTGCTGCTGCACACTGCTAGCTCATATTTAGCTGGTTGTCCACAAAGACTCCAAGATCCCTCTCCCAGTTCCTGCTATTGAGCCTGGTTTCACCCAATCTATAGGTGTACTTTTGGTTTTTCTTGCCTAAGTGTAGGACTTTACTTTTCTCTACATTGAATTTCATTTTGTTAGATATGGCCCAGTGTTCTAGTCTGTCAAGATCCATCTGGATCTTGAGCCTATCTTCTTGGGTGTTAGCTATTCCTGCCAGCTTAGTATCATCTGCAAATTTGGTAAGTTCCCCTTCTATTCCCTCATCTAGGTCGTTAATGAAGATATTGAAGAGTCCTGGGCCTAAGACGGAACCTTGTGGCACCCCACTGCTTACTTCCCTCCATGTAGACTTAGATCCATTTAGGACTACTCATTGAGTACAGTTTGCCAGCCAGTTGCGAGTCCATCTAGTGGTGGTGCTATTTATTCCACTTTTTTCTAGCTTACTAAGAAGTAGGTTGTGGTCTACTTTGTCGAATGCCTTGCTGAAATCTAAATATACGGTATTATGTCCACCGTATTTTGCTGGTCTACTAATTTAGTCACTGTGCTGAAGAATGAAATGAGATTGGTTTGGCATGATCTGTTTTTAACAAACCCGTGCTGACTACTAGTTATTACTTTACTTGTTTCTAGATGTTGGCAGAACTGTTTTTTTATTATCTTTTCCAGTATCTTCCCGGGTGGGTATTGATGTTAGGCTGATTGGTCTATAGTTTCCTGGGTCTGTTTTTTTTTCCTTTTTTGAAGATGGGAACCACATCAGCTCTTTTCCAGTCCTCTGATAGTTCCCCGGTGCTCCAGGATTTTTGAAAGATATGGTGCAGTGGTTCTGAGATGACTTCTGCCAGCTCCTTTAAAACTCTGGGATGTAATCCATCAGGCCCCGGTGATTTGTTTTCATCAAGATCAGACAGGTGTTCTCTTACTATTTTTTTACTTATTTTAACTTTTATTTCTGGTCTGTCTTTTACAGTTATGTTTTTGGTGGGTTGAGCTATAGTTTCTTTTTGCGTGAAGACAGATGCAAAGAATGAGTTAAGCAATTCTGCTTTCTCTCTGTTGCCTGTTACTTCCCTGCCATCTTCTCTCTTTAGTGGACCGACTGTTTCCTTGATTTTTTTCTTGTTATTTATATGTTGGAAGAAACTTTTTTTATTATCTTTAACTTTTGCTGCAAGTCTTTGTTCGTTCTGAACCTTTGCTATCCTGACTTCGTCTTTGCAGATTCTGGCTATCTGCTGATATTTTGCCTTAGTTGTATGTCCTTCTTTCCGTTTTTTGTACTTGTCCTTTTTTTCTTTCAATTTGCCAGAGAGATCTTTGTGCAGCCATGCTGGTTTCTTCTTGGATTTCTTGTTTTTCTTTCTCAGTGGTATTGTGCTGGTCTGGGCTTCTATGATCATACTTTTTAGAGTTTCCCAAGATTCTTGAGTTGTTTTCCCCTTTAGGATTTTCATCCATGGAATCTTTCCCAAGTTCTCTCTGAGTTTATTTAAATCGGCTTTTTTAAAATCCAAGACTCTGGTGTCATTATGTCCTGTTGCTTGTGTTTGTGTTATGCTGAATTCTAGTAGGACATGGTCACTCTCACCCAAGGTTCCTGCAGTTTCTATTTAGAAAATAGATTGACTCCTTCCTCCTCAAATATTGGAACTCTGCTCTCCTTTCTCCCCTGGTCCTTCTCTTCCCTAGACTAGCCATGCCCAGTTCCTGTAACCGTTCATCATACGTTTTAGCCTCCAGTCCCCTCATCCTCCTGGTTGCTCTTCTCTGCACTTTTTCTAGAGTCTCAACATCTTTTTTATAGTGTGATGACCAAAACTGGTTGCAGTACTCTAGGTGTAGTCTTACTAAGGCTTTATAGAGTGGCCTTAGTACCTCCCTTGATCTCGATTGTATCCCTCTGTTAATGCAATTTAGAATTACATTGGCTTTTTTGGCTGCTGCTGCACACGGCTGGCTCCTGTTTAGCTGGTTGTCCACTAAGACTCCAAGATCCCTCTCACAGTTCCTGCTACTGAGCCAAGTTTCCCCTGGTCTACATGTGTGGTTTGCAGGCTTTGTAGTAAAGCATGTTCTGCCCATGTAGTTATTATTTTTTAAAGTTTTTTTTTTTTAAATTCAGATTGTGGATTGCTTCTGATATGAGTCATAACAACCAGCACAGGAAGAATCAGTGCACATGATATTCGTACAAATGAGATGTTGTCCTTTTTCTTTCTCTTCTTTCCCGTCCTATATACAACTTCTGAGTCTTTTTCAGCCTCGGCTTCAGCAGGAAAGAGATCCTACCAGCTCCCTCGGGGTATGATCTACCACCAGAAAATCAGATTATTTTTTTTTTTAGGGGAGTGAAGGCAAATGACCATCCCAAGGCAAAAGAACCGTAACTCTGCAGGAACTGATCCGCTTCGGTTATTGCTGCATTCAGCTGGATTTTAGGGCATTTGGGACATGCAAAAGTAGAGGCAAGCCAACGGTAGAAAGTTAGCACCCACCTCTCTCCTAGAAGAATGGAACATTTTAGGAAATATTAAAAAGACAGAATGTTGTATTTCCCTGGATGAGAAATGGGGAAAACATGTTTTTTTAGAGGCAGGAAGCAGACTCATTCTTAAAAGCGCCTGCCTTTCTTAAGAGCCCTCAGCAGATGTCCGCGCTTAAGAGATAAAGAGATAGATAGCTCTATTCATAAGCAAATTCCCTGCAGAACAAAGGTAGGGTTAGCCCTCAGGCACAATAGAAATTGCCCAACAAGCCCCTTCATTGCATCATCCCAAACTTCAACCAAACTTAGCTCAGACAAACACCTAGGATTTGTACTTTGCCTATGGAGCCAGCGATGACTTCTACATAACCCCTACAACAGCCAATAGGATACATGTTCTTGCCCAGGAACAGGAAGCTCAAGTGCAAAGCCCAAGAGAAGGTACAAAAGCCACCCACTCCATGTGGTCAGCTGTCCAGAACTGCGAACCCATGTGGTTGTGCTTCAACATTAAACCATCTTTCCCATCAGCCTCCCTGTTTCCAGTGCCTTTCTCCCGGCTTGGAACTGAACCAGGTGGATATTTCTTCCAACAGAACCAAGCTGAATCTTGGGGTGTCATCCACAGAAGCAAAACTGAGAGGTTTTGCTTAAATGTGAGCCCCCCCCCATTCGTTTAGTGACCGAAGTTACAATGCTACTGAAAAAAAAACTGACTTAGGACCGTTTTTCACACTTACAACCGTTGCAGCATCCCGGTGGTCAGGTGATCAAAATTCAGAAGCTTGGCAACTGGCGTGTACTTATGCTGGTTGCAATGTCCCCGGGGGGGGGGGGGGGGGTCACGATCGCTTTTTTTGCGGCCTTCTGACAAGCAAAGCCAGATTCGCTTAACTGCTGTACTGTTAATTCATCCACGGCGGTGATTCGCTTAGCAACTGCCTTGCTCAACAAAGGAAATCTTAGGCTCAATTGCAGTCGTAAATCAAGGACTACCTTGTACGGGACTCCTGCCTGCCAAGATGTGATTAAGAGGGCAAAGGCACAACACACCCAAAACGGAGCTCACCTGTGCGTGAACTTTACTCCTCGGTTACACCACCCCAATCTCTTGAGAGTAATCGGGGAACCTCCCTTGCTAATCTGAGTTACCCAGCCGTGCAGAAGTCTCCTCCTACGCCTGCTACCTGGAATTGACCCTCTGTAGAAGTCACGCTTTGTTTCTTTGTCACACTGCCAAAATGCACAAGACTGAGTGTTTGTGAGCGTTCAAAGAAGTCCTCTCTTAATTTATCACCTTCTGAGAGTTCCCAGTTGCAATGTATGGCTGTGAAAGTTGGAGCACAAGGAAGGCTGAGCACCAAAGAATGGAGGCCTTTGAACTACGGCGCTGGAGAGGACTCCATCAATCAATCAGAATAGAGCCGGGAGGGACCTTGGAGGCCTTCTAGTCCAACCCCCCCCCTCCTCAAGCAGGAGACCCTATTCCATTGCAGACAAGTGACTGTCCAGTCTCTTCTTAAAAACCTCCAGTGATGGAAGCGTGCCCACAACTTCTGGTGGCAAGCAGTTCCACTGGTTAATTGTCCTCACTGTTAAGAAGTTTCTCCTTAATCCCAGGTTGCTTCTCTCCTTAATGAGTTTCCATCCATTGTCCCAAAGGTGCTTTTTTTTAGGAGGCAACTAGATTTTCTTGTTTTATTTTTTCTTTTGAAGACTTTTCACTTCTCATCCGAAGAAGCTTCTTCAGCTCTGACAGGGTAGTGATGGGTGGATTTATACTCCTTGCAGACCACTGGTCGTTTGCATCCTTTTAGAGGGTCGTTGAGGCCACTATCTGTGTCCTCAGGGTCAGCTTAGTGGTGCTCCTGGTGGCTGTAGTCTGCAATTTTTCCTCTGGAAATCCATTCCTATTCCATTGAAAGGGGGTTCATCCCAAATTGTACTAGCTAAAAGTCTGTAGAGATTCTCAGTCATCCAGGTCCTGGTTGTCCCAAAGGTGCTTTTTTTTAGAAGGCACCTGGACTTTCCTGTTCTTTCTTTTCAGCTAAATCCTTCCATTCTCTGTTGTAATGACGAGGCAGTCGAGTTGTTTGATCATGAACAACTGAATCATGATGATCTTTATTGGAGTCTACTCTTGCATTTATACACATTTTTAGTTATCCTCCATCACTGGTTAACTTTGGTTACTGCTTAACTTTCGTTACTGTTTAGCACAGTAATTAACACAATTAATTATCTCTAGTTAAAGTCTAACACATGTTTACTTCCTCTCTCTAATCCTCCTTTAGATTAGTGACTTTGTTTGCCTGAGTTGTATTTGCTTGGAAACATTCTTTATCTGAGGTTTGCCATCCGAGATTGGAACATTCCTGCAATTTACAACTCTACAATTCTCCACCGTCCTGTCAGAGCTGAAGAAGCTTCTTGGATGACAAGCGAAACGTTTTCAAAGAAAGAACAAGAAAGTTCAGTTGCCTCCCTTAGACTGCAAGGCGATCCAACCGGTCAGTCCTAGAGGAGATCAATGAAGGCCAGATCCTGAAGATGAAACTCAAAGACTTTGGCCACCTCATGAGAAGGAAGGACTCACTGGAGAAGAGCCGAATGCTGGGAATGATTGAGGGCAATAGAAGAAGAAGGGAAGAAGGCAGAGAAGGAGGTGGCTGGATGGAGTCACTGAAGCAGTCGGCTTGAGCTTAAATGGACTCCAGAGGATAATAGAGGACAGGAAGGCCTGGAGGAACATTGTCCATGGGGTCGCAATGGGTCGGACATGACTTCACAACTAACAACAACAAAGACCTCTCTTGGAATTCCTCACTAGTATCAGAAAATTAAAAGCATATTTTTTTCCTCCTCCTTTTTCCTCTTCTGTTGAACCTTCTCTGAATCTGTATCGATAAGCCCGTGCTGGCAGCCTTTATGGCTTTTTTAAAAAAATGCTGCAAATAAATTCATTACACGTCATTCCGTTCAGCCTTAGGGCTGCTTACCGGAGGGTAATTCCCAATCTATTCTTGCCACAATAGAGTGATTGCGTTCGGATCACATATTCCTGAACCTGTTTTACGGAATTAATGCATTTTTTGTTTTTCCTGGGGTTTCTGCAATACCTGGAACTATAAATTAACCAAAGAGGAACAACTTTCACAACGCGTTATAAGCAAAGTTGACACTTACATGCCCGCCAAAAAATACGACACTATGATTCTACAAGCGTACCGAATGTTTCTGTCTCTGAATAAAATGTGTTAATTGGAAAAGGTGCTACCAGACTCCTGTTGTTGTTGTTTTGTTGTTTTTTTACGAAAATAGACTAGTCTAGCTTTCCTCCTACAAGGCTTCACAAAAATGACACCATATTTCCAGCAAAGCGGCTGCATTCACAAGTCTTGGTCCAATTAAGTATATCGTGTGAATAGAAATTCGGAATTGCCCAAATTATTCCTCTCGGGATTAGTAATTCTTTGAAAACACAACACCCAGAGCGCATCGAGCATGACACCAGTCTTTGCAGCCAAAGGTAGAATGCTCTCTCTACCTGACCTGGGTCAATGTAATGTGTGAATACAGCCGATGGGACGAGTTAGCTGAAGGCAGGCAGCTGGGCCGAAGTTATCCAGGAAGCTTCTGCATCCCAGGTTGTGTGCCAGAATCAAACACAGGTCTAATCTGTGTGAATCCCCTTCAGGATCCCTCCACCCACTCAGGTATATGGGGAGATAAACCCATCACTCCTCCCTCCAAATTCTCAACCATTTCTGTAGAGATTCTCAGTCAACCAGATCCTGGTTGTCCCAAAGGTACTTTTTTTCCTCAGGAGGCAACGGAACTTTCTTGGTTTCTTTTTTCTTTTGAAGACGTTTCACTTCTCATCCAAAAAGCTTCTTCAGCTCTGACGGGGTAATCCTTCTATTCTCCAGAAGCTGAAGAAGCCTCTTGGATGAGAAGTGACACGTCTTCAAAAGAAAAAACAAGAAAGTCCAGTTGCCTCCTGAGGGAAAAAAAAAGCACCTTTGGGATTCTCAACCATTTTTTCAACCTTTCACCCTGGCTTGAAGTGCCGCCTCGTTTAGCGTCACAACTTACAACGGTTCCTTTAGTGACAATTCGATGTTACACCACCACAGCGGGGGGGAAAGTGACTTAGGACCGTGTTTTACAGCTTCGGCCTTTCCCCGTGGTCATGTGATCAAAATTCAGACACTGGCAACCGACTCATATTTATGACGGTTGTAGTGTCCCTGGGATCCACTTTCTGACAAGCAACAGGATGCCCGGATTCACTTTAACAACCGTGTTACTAACTTAACAACTGCCAGGATTGGCTTCACGACGGTGGCAAGAAAGGTCGTAAAATGGGGCAAAACTCACCTAGCAAATGTCTCACTTAGCAATAGAGATTTTGAGCTCAACTGTGCGTCGTAAACCAAGGACTACCTGTATAAAGTGTTATTTAGACCAGATGGATGGCACATAAATATAATCGTCATCCTCTTTTAACGTCCCCCATAATCCCTTGCAGGATGGAGTCTGGGCAACTGAATGGAACTAGCAGAGTGTTGAATGGCCAGATGCCCTTCCTGTCACCAATGTGGAGTTTTGTTCAACAGATATATTCTCATTGATGGCACATAAATATATAATAATAAACAAGTAAAATAAATTACTTATTATGAATAAGTACAATAAAGTACTTATTTATGAATAAATCTCAAATTACCCAAGTTTCTTTAAGCCAGTGTTTCTCAATCTTGGCAAATTTTAGAGGTGTGAATTTCAATTTGCAGAATTCCCCAGCCAGTCATGACTGGCTGGGGAATTCTGCAAAGGTGAAGTTCACACCTCTTAAAGTTGCCAAGTTGGAAGAACCAGTGCTTTTAAAGACCCAGAGCCACAGAGACTATTGATCTGAAACCAATCGATTTGACTTTTCAATTTAAGATTTATATTGAGACCAAGGGCCAGGATGAGAAATGACAGGAAAAGGAAGACGATCTGATCAGTCAAATTGGTTTTATGGCTGGCAATTTCTGAATTTTCTTGCCTCTCACGCTGCTGCAAGCTTTAACCGGTCAAATCACAAGGCTCAAAGAAAAATGTGAATTGAGCACATCCTGCTTCAGCTTAATCTTTTGGCGGAATCAGCTGATGCCAGCTCAGTTGTTTACAGTTGTTACATATTTTTCACTTTTCTATTTCCCTTTTCTTTAGGGACACGGATAAGGTCAGGGGATCACGTCTTATTTTAACTTCACGACAACCTGGTGAGATTAGGCCAGGGAGAAACACAACACTGTACCAAAAGTTGCCCAAGCTGGTTCTCTGGATGCAGCTGGGGACGGTTTCTGACTTCCCAATCTAGCCTATGTAGGTCAGGGGTCACTTGGTGGTCTCCCATCCACCAACTAAACAGGCCTAACTCTTAATTTGCAAAGCCAAATAGGTTTTAGCCAGCTGATAATCATGCGGAAGGACTCATTGAGGCCCTTCTACCCACACCACGAGATACTGTCTGGATCAGGAGACAAGGGCCTGCCCCAACCTCAGAGCTTATAATAATCAGGGGAAAAAAACCTCCATTTTTGCAGGAGAGAAACAAAGAAAACTTGGATTGATTTCGTGGTAAACAAAACAATGGCAATTCCCAGAAAGCGAAGGGAAAATCCAAAATGACTCACTCTGATTTCGTTTTGCTAGCTGCATGCTTTTCTTTTTGCTAGATATATAATTGTGGTTGTAAGTTATATATATATATATAAGTTGAGCAATATATGAAAAATACCACTCGTGCATCATCACCACAAAATCTCCAGAGCCATAAAGCCTACAAACTTGAAATTTGCCACGTATGTTCCTCTTGGCTTCTAGGGCCTCACTACGAAACGATTTTTCGAAATGACCATTAGAGCATTAGTATTTCCTATATTATTATTATTAACACGCTCTAATGCTAAGGAGTTCCACTCCCCCTCCCCACCTGAAAAGAAATCTCTTCCAAATGCAAAACACAAGCAGAGGAGTTTCAGTTTCAATTTCACAGCAGCAAGAAGCTTTAGTACAGAAGAGTTGA
>NW_020717025.1:159039-173169 GCF_900518725.1 Notechis scutatus | reverse complement strand
TAGACACAAGAACAGTTTTTTTCCAAAAGCCATCACTCTGCTAAACAAATAATTCCCTCAACACTGTTCAACTATTTACAAAGTGTACACTACTATTATTGTTAATCTTCTCACCACTCCTTATCACCCATCCCCTCCCACTTGTGATTGTAGGACTGTAACTTTGTTGCTTGTATCCTTACAATTTATATTGATTGTTTCCTAGTATGATTTGATTGTTGATTATATCCTATGACTATCATTAAGTGTTGTACGTTATGATTCTTGATTCTTAATGAATGTACCTTTTCTTTATGTATACTGAGAGTATTTACACCATGACAAATTCCTTGTGTGTCCAATCATACTTGGCCAATAAAGTAGTCTATTCTGTTCTGTTCTGTTCTGTTCTATTCCATATTCTATTCTTATTAGCGTACAATGAGAACATGACAAAAGTAATGTAAACATATACAGGTAACCCCAGGATCATGTCATCTCCTTTTGAGGGCTTTCTGAGAAGCCAAGTCAAGGGGGAAGCCAGATTGACCTAACAACCCATGTTACTAACTTAACAACTGTGGTGACTCACTTAACAACTTTGGCAAGAAAGGTTGTACAGTGGGGCAAAACTCCATCGACAAATGTCTCACTTAGCAACGTAAATGTTGAGCTCAATTGTGGCCATAAATCGAGGACTACCTGTACAGGAAATCTGAGTGTTAGGTTCTCTGAGCTTTGGAATGAATTAATGCATGGAAATATTAGAAGCCGAAAATTTTACATTGATGATTAGATGATTAAGGATCTGGAGGCTAAGACATATGAAGAACGGTACTAATACCACTTTATAAAGCTTTAGAAAGACCACATGTAGAATACCGCATCCAGTGTTGGTCACCACACTATAAAAATGTTGAGACTAGAAAAAGTGCAGAGAAGAGCAACCAGGATGATAAGGGGACTGGAGGCTAAAACATACAACGAACGGTTGCAGGAACTGGGCCTGGCTAGTCTAGGGAAGAGAAGGACCAGGGGAGACAGGATAGCAGTCTTCCAATATTTGAGGGGCTGCAACAGAGAGGAGAAAGGGGTCAAGCTATTTTCTTTCTTTTTTTAAAACAAATTTTATTAGTTTTTACAAAACAATACACAAACAAACAAAGCATAGAATATAATAACATGGAAGATCTTTTCTGAAAAAACCAATAGAACATATTTAGAGACAGAATAATTCCAAATTATCACATTTCCATACAAGCACAATTTATATATTTACGTTATCTGTTCAACTTCACATCTTATCCCAACTTCTCTTTATTTCTCCCTTTCATTCTATTATTCAAATTATATTTCTTGTTAATAAAATTTTTATTGCTTTTCAAGGACAATACACAAACAAACAAAACATAAAACATAAAAACAAAACATCTTTTCTGAAAGTTGCTTAGTCCCGGGTTAAAACTCTTCATACAGACACAAATTCAAAAATCATATTCATTTTATATACCATTCCATATCTTATTACCATTTTCAATTTTCTATACAGTTTCTCCCCTCTTTTAACTTTCTTAGTTTTATTTTATTTATCTCATCTCAGTTCAAATCATAATACTTATCATTCTTTGTCTGTTCTATTTCCAGCTATCCATTCGTCTTTTCTCTTTAAACAAATCTTCTCCTGTACACTGATTGGAGTATGACGCCTTTAACTCTTTCCCCTAACTTAATAATACTTAATATAACACATAACTTGTATTGGGATTCTGTTTAGTACATTCTAAAGTTACACAATGTATTTTATAAGAAAACAACAACAACAACAAAGGAACAAATGTATAGGTATATAATGTAGTTATGACCACTATCAATGCCATTAAAGAACTAATCATAGATATTAATACTCATTCATATCTTAAGCATTTTATTCTAAATACACATATAAAAACACAATCTTATGTACCTTTACACAGAATCCCTTTTTCAATTAAATTTACCCATTGTCTCTAAATGAATTTTGTTTCTTTACATCTTGTTTCCCACCATTGAGGCTTCTCATCCCTTCCTTTCTCCCTTGCTTATTCTTCTCCTTGCCCTTTTTACCCCTTTGTCTCTCCACCTCCCTTTTCTTCTTCTGCTTTCCCTCTTTCTGTTGTTTTCTAACCTTATATCCACCTTTCACCTCATTTTTCTCTTTTTTGGTTGTTTTTTCAAGTCTTAAAGTCCCCTTTTTCTTTTCCTCTTTCTCCTCCTCCCCAAATAGAATCACTTGTTCATCAAAGATGGCTTCTTCTTTATCCCAGTCATCCTGCTGCGCAGTTTTTCATAAGTACATACCGCCATTTCTAGAAATTGAAAAAGAGTGCCCAAAGTATCTTTCCCTTCTTGTTCTTCTTTTTTGTATTTTTGATATTCAGTTTTTAGTTCCTCCACAAGCGATGCCATTGTAAAGAGAAATTTTTTTTTCCAAAACAACCACCCAAGTGCTTTTAATCAAGAATAATTCCCAAAAGTTCCAAAATCACCAAACAATCCAAATGAGCTGTTTCTTTTAGTACTTTTTTCTTCCTTCCATTTCTCTTTCTGGGGTTGCTGTTTAATCACAAAGTTCCAATTAAGATATATCTTTTAGAAGTCTTATTGATATTTAATAGCTCTTTAGAATTCTAGGCAATCTCCTCCTTATTTTCAAATTCTGCTCCAATTTTTTTTCCTCTCCCTTCCCACTTACAGCAAAAAAGATTTTTCTTTAAATGTTCAGAAATCCATATCCCTTTAGCATTTAATTACCTCCAATGCGGGTTTTCCGATTTCTCTTAGAGTTCTATCGCTGTCACGTTTGGAAGGAGAATGAAAAGAAAAAAAGCTTTTCCTTTAACTTCCATTCGCCGCTTAACACACTCTGGAAACGATGTATCTTTAGTAAGTTTTAAGTTCCAGGGTACTTTCACTGTTGCTTTGTCCCGGTCAGCAAAGATCACTTTCACTTCTTCACAGCTCCTCCAGCACTTTCTTTTTCCGGCTGAGCTCTTCTATGTGGCGGCCATTGCTGACCACCGCTCAGCTGCCTTCGGAAAAGGGGGTTTAGCCGGCTAGGGAAGAGAGGTGCGATATCTTTCGACCCTGCCAGACCCCCCCTGTCTTCGCCACCTTCTACGGAGGTGGCTTAGCCCCGAAGCCGGATGGCTCGGGGCACTCGGGCAGTGAACACAGGCAGAAACCGCGTACGATCGTGGATTCCTGTCTGTCCCGAAGCACTGCAAACCGGAAATCCGTCAAGCTATTTTCTAAGGCACCTGAGGGCTGGACAAGAAGCAATGGGTAGAAACTCATCAAGGAGAGAAGCAACTTAGAACTAAGGATAAATTTTCTGACCGGGAGAACAATCAACCCACGGAACAGAAGTTGCCTTCAGAAGTTGTGGGAGTTTCATCCCTGGAAGCTTTCAAGAAGAGACTGGACTGCCATCTGTGAGAAATGGTGTTAGGGTCTCCTGCTTGGGCCGGGGGTTGGACTAGATGACCTACAAGGTCCCTTCCAACTCTTGTTATTCTGTTTTATTCTAAGTTATTTTCTAAAGCACCAGAAACAATGGATGGAAACTGATCAAGGAGAGATTCAACCTGGAAATAAAGAGAAATCTTCTGACAGGGAGAACAATCAATCCATGGAACTGAAGTTGCCTTCAGAAGTTGTGAGAGCTTCATCCCTGGAGGCTTTCAAGAAGAGATTGGACTGCTATCTGTCAGAAATGTGTAGGGTTTCCTGCTTGAACAGGAGGTTGGACTAGATGACCTACAAGGTCCCTTCCAACTCTGTTAGACTGTTAAAAAAACACAAAAACGTTTGAGTCAGAACAAGATGTCTGGAAATTGTTTTAGATGTTACCTCTCAACCTCCTTGCTTGCAGAAGAATAGCTGGATCACGTGCTAAAATTCAGATGGAAATTTTTTGTTGCTCAAGTTGATGATTGCCAAAGAGAATTTGCAGAATGGCTGGGAAACAAAAGGTTACGCCGGCCTTTGGACCAGTGTGCTTTTCAGGCAAAAGCCGAATTTAAAAAGAAGCTATTGGAAACTGGATCAGAGGACTAAATCTGGCGTGCTTAATTTTTAGATTCATAAATCTATATAAATTATAAATTCCTGAAAGGAATGTGGGAATGCAGCAGGCATAATATATCTTCACTGCAGCAAAGCATTTGATAGAGTACCATGCTATATGATGATGAACAATCTAGGTGACATGATAACTAATTGATTTCATTTTGGAGTGCTTGTTTGTGGTTCTTCCTCAAAGGTATTAAGGAAGTTGACACACAATTCAGTCCTGAATACTCCTGGAAGTATTTATTAGTGTTCAGTAATTAAAATGTAGAGGAAATATATTTGTTTTTGTAGATGACACACTAATCGGACAGCTAATACCGTAAAACAGTGTTTCCTAGCCTGAGTCGCTTTAAGAGGTGTGGATTTCAACTCCCAGAATCCCCAGCCAGTATGGCTGGCTAGGGAATTCTGGGAGTTGAAGTCCACACCTCTTAAAGCGGCCCAGGTTAAGAAATACTGGTCTAAAACAGGGGTCTCCAACCTTGGCAACTTTAAACTTGTGGACTTCAACTTCCAGAATTTTTCAGCCAGCAACGGTGGCTGAGGAATTCTGGGAGTTGAAGTCCACAAGTCTTAAGGTTGCTTTGCTGCCTGAGGAATTATGGGAGTTGAAGTCCACAAGTCTTAAAATTTGCTTTGTTGCCTGAGGAATTCTGGGAGTTGAAGGCCAAAGTCTTAAGGTTGCTTTGCTGCCTGAGGAATTCGGGGAGTTGAAATCCACAAGTCTTAAAGTTGCCAAGGTTGGAGACCCCTGCTCTAAAAGACCAAAAACAAAATAAAAAATTACAGATATCTCTTGGAGATACCGCAGTTTCAGTTCCAGACCACCAAAATAAAGGAATATCGCAATGAAGCGAGTCACATCCATTTTTTTAAAATTTCCCAGTGCATATAAAAGTTATGGTTACACTATAATGTTGTAACCTACTAAGTATGCCGTTAGCATTAGGTTTTTTTTTTTTTAAATCCAATGTACATACCTTAATTAAAAAAACATTTTATTGCTAAAAAATGCTAATCACCACCTGAGCCTTCGCCAAGTCATAATCTTTTTATTGGTGGATTGTTTTGTAAAAAAAACAAAAAACCACAATATCTGTGATGCACAATAGAGCAAAGTGCACTAAAACAAGGTATGCCTGTAGTTCGATCCAGTTAGAGAAACAGGGAAGAAATCTTTAGAAGGGATTAATTCAAAAATTCTTCATGAATAAGAAACTGAAATATGTGGTAATAGCAATAACATATTATAAGTGATTGACCTTGAATGAATAAGAGAATGAATATAATTTAGTAAGGATGGAATAAATTTAGGAAAAATAATAACTGTAATGTTAATGATAGTATAATAATTAGATAATATGATATAGAATGTTGATTGGAATGGTTATGGCCCACCCCCTCTTCATCCTAGGGCACGCAGGGAGGAACAGAGAAGAAAGCAACGTGGGTGGTGTGGCTTACGGGGGAGGAAAGGGCCCCGATTCCCTTCATTAGCCACACGTGGGAATGAGAGTTTAAAAGAGATGCATGGTGAGTGAGGCGTCTGCTGGGAACAAACGTGAGTTTATCTTGTGTTGACTTTAGTTATCTGTGTTCCTGGAATCCTCCTAACTGTGCTGAGTTTTTATTGCCATGCCTTCACGTCTGGAATTCCTTCTCTTGCCCTGCTGGACTAATTACCTCATCTTGCCTTGATTGGACTTACAGTTACAGTTTCTGTTGACCACATTTTAGACTTGATTCTCTGTAGCCAAAGGCTGTTCCTCGGACTTTTTCTCCAGCCCAGAAGGTAACCAGGACATTGGGGGCAAAGTTGGATAATAATAAAGGGACTGCTACGGATTATCTGACCGTGTCGCCTTTGTGCCACGTCCCTTTGGGTCATCACAGAACTGTTGTATATTGAGGACTACCTGTGTAAGATTTTTCTCAATATTATTATTTTTGAAGTTCTTGGAAGAACAGCTGGTTGCAAATAGTATTCAGCAGCGTGCTGTACCCATAAAACAGACACACACACACACAAATCCACATAGAGGCTATATCAGTAGAAGTACAGGTAGTCCCCGACTTACAACAGTTCGTTTAGTGACCGATCAAAGTTACAACAGCACTGAAAAAAGTGACGTATGATCTTTCCAGCATCCCCACGATCACGTGCTCAAAATTCAGATGCTCGGCAGCTAGTTCATACTTATGACCGTCGCCTTGTCCCAAGTGATCCCCTTTTGCGACCTTCTGACACGCAAAGCCAATAAGGAAGGCCCCGATTCACTTAACAACCGGGTTACTAACTTAAGCACTGCAGCAAGAAAGGTTGTAAGATGAGGCAAAGCTCACATAACAAATGTCCCGCTTAACAGCCGAAATGTTGGGCTCCCTTGCGGTCGTAAGTCGAGGACTCCCTCTTACTTTCTAAATAAGGAAATTAAAGGCCACATTAAGTGTCCTCAAGTCACAGGAGAGGTAAGACAGTCAATGAACATACAAGGTTCCACTTAAAACAGGGTTTTCTCCACCTCAGCAACTGTACGAAAAGTGGGGCTTTTAACAGGATGACCGAGCAAAGAAAATTTAGACTCAAATTCAGGCAGTCCTTGACTTACAACCGTTCATTTAGTGACCAAAACTATAATGGAGCTGAAAAAAGTCACATGACTTTTTCACACTACTGTTCTGACCACCAAATCACGAAGCAGACTCCTTGTCCCGACAAAACCCCTTTTTACTAAGCTAATGTGAATTCGTATCATTCACCTCCAGCAAAGTTGCGGCAAACGGTCTTTCAAGAGTGAATTTACAACCACAGACCTTATCAGGCTTGGAGAGTTGCCAGGCCGATAGCTTCCAAGCACAACGCTGTACAAGGAAATACTTGGCAAGGAGTCTCTGAGAGTCACGAACAAAATCTTCACACTAATTAAACTAATTGTCTCCTGAAAACCCCACTCCCCTTTTTGCTCCTCTTTTATTCCCTATGGGAGGGGCCATTCAGCATCCACCTGTGCCATTACTCCTGAGTTGATCCTTAGCTGTTCCCTTCTCCTGGCAGCTCTGTGCATGTGCACATTGGGAACAGGCTCCAGCTGTTCTTCTTCCCCACTGATCCCCAACTCTGAAAGCAGCTGATAACTGTCGGGTGGTCCTGGTCCCATCTCTGCCTCCGATGCAGAGCCCTCGTCCGAGCCTTCCCCAGACTCCAGGACTGGCCCATGTTCCTCCCCAACCTCCTCACTGTCCGAGTCTGCCACCAGCTCCGCTGGCCGCTTGTGGGCCACAACAACTACGGTTGCAGCTTCCCGACGGTCACGTGATCAAACTTCGGAAGCTTGACAACTGACTCACATTTATGATGGTTGCAGTGTGTCCCAACGTCACGTGATCCCCTTTTGTGACCTTCTGACAAACGAAGTCCATGGGGGAGCCAGATTCGCTGAACAACTGCGTTGCTAACTTAACAGCTGCAGTGGCTTCCTCGACAATGGTGGCAAGGAAAGGCAAAACTCACTTAACGACTGTCTCGCTTAGCCACAGAAAGTTTGGGCTCTGTTGTGGCCGTAAGTCGAGGACTAGCTGTATATTGTAATCTAATGGAATATTAGGAAGGTGTCCTGCTCCTGGTGGAGGCTCTGAGGGAGAGGAGGAACAGCCGACAGGGAGTGGAAGTGTGGCTCCGGAGGTTGTGGAGGAGGCTGGGGAAGGGCAGAGGCCGGCTGAGCAGTCAGAGGAGGACCCAGGTCCATCCCCTATCTATCCTAAGGCACGCAGGGAGGAGAGGATCAGGGTAAAACGTGGTCTACTCGGGAGGAGAGGGCCATGATCCTCTTCATGGGTTGCAGATGTGAGAACTGCATAAGAGTTTGGACCTGCGTACTGGCAAACACTGGAGACAAAGCGTGTTTTATTTGGGTTTGAGGTTATCTTGGTTGGTGTCCTTCCAACAGACTGTGCCTTGTTATCTCCTTGAATTTGGTAAATGCTTCTCCTGTTCCGTTGTGGAAATTTCATCACTGTAGTTTGTTTGGTTTTTTATTTCACCTCTATCTGCTCATTAAATTCGGACTGTATTGGTTTCTTTTGAAGACTATTTTTGAGTACGTTTTATCTCCAACTGAGGATTATTGAACAGCGGGGCCAAGCTGGAGGCATTAAAGGACATTTCTTTACGTTTTGGATTTTGTTACGTTTGTGGTACACTCTGGGTCATCACTTTTTCTCAGAGGAACCAAAAACCTCAGAGGAACAGTGGCTCCCTTCATTAAAATTATCTAAATGGAGCTTAAACAGCCGCCTGATGGAGAGCGTGACTTTGGATTCCTGCACTGAAGACAGGGTTGGACTTGATGACCTCATGGAAGATTCCCAACTCTGTGATTTGAAGATTCTATTCCAAAGAGTGCATCCTGTTCCTTAAAAAAAATAAAAATAAAAAGGCAAGCCAGTTCTTCTTTCCACCTTTGCATCTGAGCATCGTGCAATTTTTTTTGCAGATCAACACACCCGTTTTTATCTTATTTTAAAATGAGCTTTGCAAAATGAGCTTTGCAAAATGTCAGGCCTAACTCGAGATGCGTAGCTTCAAAAGATCAGGTGGTTTCCTTTTTTTTTTTTTTTTTTTTTAGACAAGTAAGTAGACAAAGCAAAAAAAATCTTGACAGGCCGGTTTCTCTCCTCCGGGTGAGTTGGCAGAGGAGTTGGTTTGACATTTGGCATAGCGCCATTAACTGATTCACCAGCGATTAGATGCAGAATTGGATGCAAATCAACCAAGAGAAGATCTATCAGGCAGGGTTTCTTTCTTTCTTTCTTTCTTTCTTTCTTTCTTTCTTTCTTTCTTTCTTTCTTTCTTTCCTTCCTTCCTTCCTTCCTTCCTTCCTTCCTTCCTTCCTTTCTTCATTCCTTCCTTCTTTCCTTCTTTCTTTCTTTCTTCCTTCCTTCCTTCCTTCCTTCCTTCCTTCCTTCATTCCTTCTTTCTTTCTTTCTTTCTTTCTTTCTTTCTTTCTTTCTTTCTTTCTTTCTTTCTTTCTTTCTTTCTTTCTTCTTTCTTTCTTTCTTTCTTTTTCCTTTCTTTTCTTTCTTTCCTTTCTTTTTCTACTCCTTCTTCCTCCTCCTCCCCTCCTCCTCCTCCTTCTCTTTCTCCACCTTCCCCTTCCTCCCCTCCTCCCGCCTCCTTCCTTCTCCTCCTTCTTCTCTTTCTTTTCCTTCTTTTCTTTCTTCTCCCCCTTCCCCTTCTCCTTCTTCTTCCCTCCCCTCCTCCTCCTCCCTTAAGGTTGCTGGACTACAGTTCCTGACCTGCTTTGCAGGGTTGGTGGAGGCCATTAAGTCACCTATGACACCCCTCCCTAGTGCACCTCTGGAATGGACAAATAAGAGTTCGTATACAGATGTAGCAGAAGCATTCACACCACTTGTTATGTGCTAATCCTGGATTATTTGGCTTTTGTGATGGCCAGTATACTTATGAGGTGTGCATTCCCACAACACGCTTCACCAGAATGGATTAAAAACCACGAGGCTACATTTGTTCCAGGAAGTTGCATTTGTTTCAAAACAGGCTACATTTGTTCCCTTTTTATTTATTTCATTTTTGTCCTGCCTTTATTATTTTTATAAATAATGAAGGGCAGTGACCACACCTAGTTCTCCCGCCTTCTTCCCAACAACCCTGTGGGGTAGGTAGGGCAGAGAGAGAGAGAGGGATTGGTCCAAAGTCAGCCAGCCAATTTTCATACCTAAGGTGGGACTAGAACTCACTGTCTCCTGATGATTGGCCCAAAGTCACCCAATTGGCTTTCATACCTAAGGTGGGACTAGAACTCACCGTCTCCTGGTGATTGGCCCAAAGTCACCCAATTGGCTTTCATACCTAAGGCGGGACTAGAACTCACCATCTCCTGATGATTGGCCCAAAGTCACCAAGTTGGCTTTCATACCTAAGGCGGGACTAGAACTCACCATCTCCTGGTGATTGGCTGAAAGTCACCCAGCCTGCTTTCATACCTAAGGCGGGACTAGAACTCACCATCTCCTGGTGATTGGCCCAAAGTCACCCAATTGGCTTTCGTACCTAAGGCGGGACTAGAACTCACCGTCTCCTGGTGATTGGCTGAAAGTCACCCAGCCTGCTTTCATACCTAAGGCAGGACTAGAACTCACACCCTCCTGTTTCCTAAGCCAGCCCCTGAACCACTAGACCAAACTGCTCAGCAAAACAGTGAATCACTGTTAAGCGTGTTTAGGTTTTTAGGTCTATTCTGGCTTAGCATATGATTCTACGAGCCTATATGGCAGAGGTCTCCCAACTTGGCCACTTTAAGACTTGTGGACTTCAACTCCCAGAATTCCCCAGCCACCCTTGTCTGTTTCTTTTTTTCTCTTAACCTCCTAAAGTGGAGAGAGATTGCAGAGGAAGGGATTCCAAGAGACCAAGCTATGCTGGCTGGGGAATTCTGGGAGTTGAAGTCCACAAAGTCTTAAAGTGGCCAACTTTGGAGACCTCTGCTATGTGGGAATCCAGAGTAGCATTTCTAAATGGAGGCAATTTTAAGATATGTATGCCGACTGGGGAATTCCAACCCTTGTTGGGGTTCATGTTAACAGAATAACGGAATAACAGAATTGGAAGGGACCTTGGAGGTCTTCTAGTCCAACCCTCTGCTCAAGCAGGAGACCCTCTTCCATTGCAGACAAACGGCTGTCCAATTTCTTCTTAAAAAACCACCAGTGTTGGAGCAGCCAGAACTTCTGGTGGCAAGTTGTTCCACGGATCAATTGCTCTGTCAGGAAATTTCTCCTTAGTTCTCGGTTGCTTCTCTCCTGAATTAGTTTCAATCGGTTGCTTCTTGTTTTGCAGAATAGGTTGATGCTTTATAGAATAGGTTGATACCATGTGAAGACGAGATTTTTCCCTAGGGAGAAGCACCCATATTGCTTTCTGTATCAAAAGATAGATGAGGGGGGAGGGAGCTGAAACCCCTGACTCCTTTTTTGGCGACCCCAAACGGGATCGTGCCCTGCTTCCATGCCAGCCACCGGTTTCCCCATTCACCGCAATTAGGCTGCAATAGAAAATAATCATCATAAATTAGAGTCATTATTCACTCTGGAATGCAAAAAAGGGAAAATTTTAAAAACACACACACACACCCAAACCCTGGGGTTGCTGCTGGTAAATTTAAAGAAAAGGGGATGGGCAAAGAATTCAGCTCCGAGGCATTAGTCAATGAAAAGTGTGATTGTATGGGTGCACATGCGTGGTTTGCGCGCCTCTGGTCTGGTGTGTCTGTCTGTCTGTGTGTCTCTGTGTGTGTGTGTATAGGGCTCCAGTCCAATTACTTAGCTCTGTACTGGCGTAATAAACCCTGCAAAGTGAAGCCACCAGTGACTTTGATTAATTGCCCTTACAGCTTCAGCTATCATACCTGGCCTGCAAAACTCTGCATGAGCCGTTGTTGGACATCCATCAAGGAGACGACTCTTAGCAACCCTGCTGAAGTTTTCTCCGTGCCGATTTGGTCCTTTATCGCTGCTCGAACTGAGTTTTGTCTGCTTGGGGCTGCTCATCGTCTCTTCCTTCCCATGTTCCCAGTATTGTGGGGTTTCTTTGAAGGAGGATAGCTATTTTCAGAATGATAGAATAACAGAGTTGGAAGGGACCTTGGAGGTCTTCTAGTCCAACCCCTTGCCCAAGCAGGAAACCCTATACCATTCCAGACAAATGGTTGTCCAATCTCTTCTTAAAAACTTCCAGTGTTGGCGCATTTACAACTTCTGGAGGCAAGTAGTTCCATTGGTTAATTGTTCTCGCTGTCAGGAAACTTCTCCTTAATTCTAGGTTCCTTCTCTCCTTGATTAATTTTCATCCATTGCTTCTTGTCCTGCCTTTGGGTCCTTTGGAGAACAGATTGACCCCTTCCTCTTCCTTGGGGCAGCCCCTCAAATATTGGAACCCTGCTATCATATCTCCCCTGGTCCTTCTTTTTCACTAGATTAGACACACCCAATTCCTGCATTTGTATGTTTTAGCCTCCAGTTCCCTAATCATCTTTGTTGCTCTTCTCTGAACTCCTTAAGACTACAGTTTCAGAAATCAGAGTAACGGAATTGGAAGGGACCTTGGAGGTCTTCTAGTCCAACCCCCTGCCTAGGCAGGAAATCCTACACCACTTCAGACAAATGGTTATCTAACATCTTTTTAAAAAACTTCCAGTGTTAGAGCATTCACAACTTCTGGAGGCAAGTTGTTCCACTGATTAATTGTTCAGTCAGGAAATTTCTCCTTAGTTCTAAGTTGCTTCTCTCCTTGATTAGTTTCCACCCATTGCTTCTTGTCCTGCCTTCTGGTGCTTTGGAGAATAGCTTGACCTCCTCTTCTTTGTGGCAGCCCCTGAGATATTGGAACACTGCTATCATGTCTCCCCTAGTCCTTCTTTTCTCTGGAGTAGTGATACCCAATTCCTGCAACCGTTCTTCATCTGTTTTTGTCTCCAGGCCCTTAATCATCTTAGTTGTTTATAATTTAATTCTTCGTATGTTGTATCCTCTACCTCCCTAATCCTCTTTATTGCTCTTCTCGGCACTCTTTCCAGAGTCTCAACATATCTTTTCTTATGTCATGGCGACCAAAACTGGATGCAGTTAGACCCATCCCGTGTCTTCCATACAACCAGCCGTAAAGGACACGGATCTAACATAGAAGAGGCTTAAACAATTGTTGTAAGAACCTTCATCGCTTCCTCAGTTCCTCAGGTGGAAAAAAAAAAAATAAGGTTCTATATTTAGCCTAGAAAAACCCAATGCACAGGTACAGAATAGGTGATACCTGGCTCAATAATAGTAACTGTGAGTAAGGAATCTTGGAGTCGCTAGTGGACAATCCCTTAAATATGGAGCCAGCAGTGTGCGGCAGCTGCCAAAAAAGCCAACACAGTTCTAGGCTGCATTAACAGAGGGATAGAAACAAGATCATGTGAAGTTTTAGTACCACTGAAAAAGGAAAGAAAGGAAGGAGGGAGGGAAGGAAGGAAGGAAGAAAAAAAGAAAGAAGGAAAGAAAGGAAGGAAGGAATTATATACCACTTTACAGTGCTTTCCAGCTCTCTCTAAGTGGTTTGGAGGGAGAGTTCTGGGAGTTGAAGTCCACAAGTCTTAAACTTGCCCAGTTTGGGGACCCCTGCTCTACGTTTAGCGAAGCGGGTGCGGAAGGGCTCCCAGAGCCAGGCAAGGGTTAATTTCTCCAATCCCTCCTGTTGCAATGACATCACTTCTGCCACTGATAGGTGGCTGGACCTCTTCATTGTGCTGCTTTTAATAAATAAAAAAAAGGGCAAAAGAATCAAGACGGGGAGAGAAATCTTTAAAAAGCAGGTCGGGAGTTACCCAAAGGGAGATTGTTCTGCCAGCCTTCTGGGGTGGGGGGGGGACAAATTAGAGGATTGATTGCTTTCAAACAATACAGACGCAAACAGGCAAAATGTCAGGCAAACATTGCCCTGCTGCTATTTGGCCCCAAATGCTAAACTCGGTTAGGAGTGACCTTGGCTAATTCTTTCTCCTTATTCCCAGGGGCTTAATACTCGATTAGTGGAGGGTTCAGTTCTTTGGGGAAACCCGGAAAATGAGTTAATTCAGTAACCAGGTTAGGTGGGTCCTTCTGGAAATGCCAACGTGAAGATGTTTTCTTTGTCTTCCTTAGAAATATAGGAAACTGACAGCAGAAAAAGATCTAGTGGCCCATTGAGTCTGCCCTTTGAGCTTTCCCTTCCTTCCTTCCTTCCTTCCTTCCCTTCTTCCTTCCTTCCCTCCTTCCTTCCCTCCTTCTTTTCTTTCCTTTTTTCTTTTTTTCTTTCCTTCCTCTTTTTTCTTTCTTTTTTCCTTTCTTTCTTTCTTCCTTCCTTTCTTTTTCTTCCTTCTTTCCTTCTTTCCTTCGTTCTTCCTTCCTTCTTTTTCCATTTCCTTCTCTTTCTTTCTTTCTCTCTCTTCCTTCCTACCTTCCTTCCCTTCTTTCTTCCTTCCTTCCTTCCTTCCTTCCTTCCTTCCT
>NW_020717025.1:107062-132860 GCF_900518725.1 Notechis scutatus | reverse complement strand
ATAGAATATAGAATAGAATAGAATATAGAATAGAATAGAATAGAATAGAATATAGAATATAGAATAGAATATAGAATAGAATATAGAATAGAATAGAATAGAATAGAATAGAATATAGAATAGAATAGAATAGAATAGAATATAGAATAGAATAGAATAGAATAGAATAGAATATAGAATATAGAATATAGAATATAGAATAGAATATAGAATAGAATAGAATAGAATAGAATATAGAATATAGAATAGAATAGAATATAGAATAGAATATAGAATAGAATATAGAATAGAATAGAATAGAATAGAATAGAATAGAATAGAATAGAATATAGAATAGAATATAGAATAGAATAGAACAGAACAGAATAATAGAAATTATAGAATAGAGTAAAGCAGAGAAAATGAACAGAACAGAATAGAAATGCAGGAATAGAATGGAATGGAATGGAATAGAACAGAATAGAATAATAGAAATTATAGAATAGACTATAGTACTGAAAATGAATAGAATAGAACAGAACAGGAATAGAAATTCAGGAATAGAATAGAATGGAATGGAATGGAATAGAATAATAGAAATTATAGAATAGAGTACAGAAAATGAATAGAATAGAGCAGAACAGAACAGAACAGAAATACAGGAATAGAATAGAACGGAATGGAATGGAACAGAACAGAACAGAATAGAATAATAGAAATTATGGAACAGAGAAAATAAGTAGAGTAGAATAGAATAATAGAAATGATAGAATAGAGTACAGAAAATGAGTAGAATAGAATAGAGCACAGTGCAATACAATATAGAAAATGAACAGAGCAGAATAAAATAACTTCATTGTCACTTTGAATGTACACTAATTGGCATAGATTAAAAGTGAAATTTAATTGCATGCACTCTTAAAGGGTCACCACCTCCAATTTGACTCTACATAAACATGACAAGATAAATAAATAAATGAATAAATAAATACAAAATGATGCACATACCCACATATATTTTAATATGACAGAGAAACCACACAGTCTAGTTTGCATGTATCCACGTACATGGCTGCTTGGCGCTCTTTGCCCCCCATTGCAATGGCCGCTTTCTCTTTCCGTAGTTCGACCCCAACACTTTCCACGCGGACGTGGCTTTGCTGGAACTGAGTGCTCCCGTGCGCCCCTCGGCCTGGGTGGCCCCCGTGTGCCTCCCGGAACGGGCCGTGGAGGTGAGCCAGGAGGCCCTGTGCTATATCGTCGGCTGGGGCTCGCTCTATGAAGGTAACGGTGCGGCTGGGGTGGGGGTGGTCCTCCCTTTGAGGTGGCTTAGTTTAAGGCTATAGACCAGGGCCCCCCAAACTTGGCCACTCTTAAGGCTTGTGGACTTCAACTCCCAGAATTCCCCAGTCTGTTTCTTTTTTCTCTTAACCTCCTAAAGTGGAGAGCGATTGCAGAGGAAGGGATCACAAGAGAGTAAGCTATGCTGGCTGGGGAGAATTCTGGGAGTTGAAGTCTACAAGTTTTAAAGTTGCCAAGTTTGGAGACCTCTCCTATAAAGACTTTCAGGCCAGGGAATTGCAGGTAGTCCTTGGCTTACGACCACAATTGATAAGGAGACCAACCGTCCTCCTTTAGGGAGGACAGTCCTTCTTTTGTAAGTTCTGTCCTCTCTCAAAAAGCGTCCCCTCTTGCATGTCCTCCTTTTTGATATTTGAAGACTAATCTGTAAATCTCCATATTTGATCGATGCCGATCCTATCCGTTGCGTGTGATGTGACGCATTTGTATTTGACATGATAGATTCGTCAAGGCGTGCGGTGAGGCGCGATTATGTGATGCATGCGTTCCACACAGGAGAATTGTTTTGAGAGAGTGCGCCGCGCGCAAGTGGCTTTGTTTTTGTTTTTTAATTTATTTGTATTATTTGTGTTTATTCGTGTCCTCCTTCTCATTGTAAAAAAAGTTTACAATGAGCCCCAAATTTCTGTTGCTAACCGAGAAACGGTTGTGAAATGAATTTTGGCCCCATTCTATGACCTTTTTTTTGCCACCGCTATCCACTCGGTGTAGCCATTCCTTGGTGTGGCCCTTCATGCGTCCATCTGCTTCTCTCCTAGACGGGCCGCCTGCTGAGGTCGTCATGGAAGCTCGGGTGCCCATCCTGGCCCCGGACCTTTGCCGTGGGGCTCTAGGGAGCCAGCTGGTGAGCGGCGCCATGTTTTGTGCTGGGTACCTCTCTGGTGGCATCGACTCTTGCCAGGTGAGGCTCCGAGAAGGAGAGGGGACTGCAGGTAGAAGGCACGTGATGGCCACTCCCTGCTGGGATGACCCAGAGTATATCAGAATTAGAACAAAATCCAAAACGTAACTAAAAGTCCTTTCATGCCTTCAACTTGGCTTCACTGTTTAATGGTTCACAGTGGAGGAGTAAACTATTTTCAGAATAACGTTTCAAAGGAAAGAAACACAGTTCGAACTCAAAGAGCCGATAACGAAGCAAAAAACAAAAACAAACCTCATTGAATAAAGTTCCAGGACAGGCCAGGATAGATAATTACCAACTTCAGGAAGATAACCGGGGACAGTCCATTGGAAGAACGCCAACCAAGATAAACCTTCTTTAGGAATAAAACACTAATTTGTCTCCAGCGTTTGCTAGCACGCAGGTCCAAACTCTTATGCAGATCTCACACCTGCAACCCATGAAGAGGATCATGGCCCTCTCCTCCCGAGTAGACCACATTTTTACCCTGATCCTCTCCTCCCTGCGTGCCCTAGGATGGAGAGGGGATGGTCCTGGGTCCCCCTCTGACTGCTCAGCCAGCCTCTGCCCTTCCCCAGCCTCTTCCACCACCTCTGGAGCCACCCTTCCACTCCCTGTTGGCTGTTCCTCCACTCCCTCAGAGTCCGTCTCCACCAGGGGCATGACACCTGCCCAGTAGGTGTGGTGGCAGGTTCTGGCCTAGGATCATAGAGACTCAGGTCCTAGACCCAAGAGTGGACAACTACCGGTATGGCTCCTTTGGAACTTTTAAATATATAACATAGTTACAGATTAATAGAGTTGGAAGGGACCTTGTAGGGCATCTCGTCCAGCCCCCACCCCAACCAAGCACCATTGACCCTACACCATTGCTGACCGATGGCGGTTCAGTCTCTTCTTGGTTAGGATTAACCTTGGTTGTTTTTATTTCGCTTTTTGTCCAAGGCTGAACAAGCCTTGAGCACTGATGGAATAATCAGAATAGAGCTGGAAGGGATCCCGGAGGTCACCTAGTCCAACCCCCTGCTCAAGCAGGAGTTCTATACCATTTCAGAGCAGTGACTGTCCAGTCTCTTCTTAAATGACTCCAGTGATAAAGGTCCCACATCTTCTGAAGGCAGTTTCTGTTCCGTGGGTTGATTGTTCTCGCAGTCAAAAAATTTCTCCTTTATTTCCAGGTTAAATCTCTCCTTGTTCAGTTTCCATCCACTGTTCCTTGTCTGGCCTTCAGGTGCTTTAGAAAATAGCTTGACCCCTTTCTCCTCTCTGTTGGCAGCCCCTCAAATATTGGGAGATGCTCTCCTGGCTCCCCTGGTCCTTCTCTTCCCTAGACTAGCCAGGCCCAGTTCCTGCAACCATTCATTGCATGTTTTAGCCTCCAGTCCCCTCATCATCCTGGTTGCTCTTCTATGCACTTTTTCTAGAGTCTCAGACTTGTGGACTTCAGTTCCCAGAATTCTCAAGACAGCATGACTGGCTCAGGAATTCTGGGAATTGAAATCCACAGCTCATAAAGGGGCCATAGTTTCCGGCCCTATCCTAGACTATTCTCAGCCATGATGTTCTGATAGCGAGGAACGTCGTGACAAGTGAGGACCAGTAGAACATCTTCCCTCCAGAAGTTGTAAATAGAATAGAATAGAATTCTTTATTGGCCAAGTGTGATTGGACACACAAGGAATTTGTCTTGGTGCAAATGCTCTCGGTGTACATAAAAGAAAAGATAAATTCGTCAAGCGTCAAGAATCATAAGGTACAACACCTAATAATAGTCATAGGGTACAATAAGCAATCAAATCATAATAGAATAGAATAGAAAATAGAATAGAATAGAAAATAGAATAGAATAGAAAATAGAATAGAATAAAATAGAATAGAATAGAAAATAGAACAGAATATAGAATATGGAAGGGTATATATGGAACAGAATGGAATAGAAAAGAACAGAACTGAATAGAAATTAGAAGAGACTATACTAACGAATAGAGAATGGAATAGAATAGAATATTCTCTATTGGCCAGTGTGATTAAACACACACAAGAAATTTGTCTCTGGTGCATAAGTTCTTGGTGTACATAAAAGAAAAGATACATTCATCAAGAGTCAAGAATCTTAAGGTACAATACTTAATGATAGTCATAGGGTAGAATAAGCAATCAAATCATACTAAGAAACAGTGCATATAATTCGTAAGGATGCAAGCGACAAAGTTACAGTCATACAGTCACAAGTGGGAGGGGATGGGTGATAAGGAGGAATGAGAAGATTAATAGTGATAGTAATGCACACTTTGTAAATAGTTGGACAGTGTTGAGGGGATTATTTGTTTAGCAGAGTGATGGCGTTTGGGGAAAACCTGTCCTTGTGTCTAGTTGTTCTGGTGTGCAGGGCTCTATAGCATCATTTTGAGGGAAGGAGTTGACACAGTTTATGTCCAGGATGTGAGGGGTCTGTAGATATTTTCACAGCCCTCTTTTTGACTCAGGGTGCAGGATGCAGGTCCTCCATGGAAGACAGGTGGGTAGTAATTGTTTTTTCTGCAGTCCTAATTCTCCTCTGAAGTCTGTGTCTGTCCTGTTGGGTTGCAGAACCAAACCAGACAGTTATAGAGGTACAGATGACAGACTCCATAACGCTCCAACACTGGAAGTTCTTAAGAAGAGATTAGAGAACGCTTTTGTCTGAAATGGTATAGGATTCCTGCCTGAGCAGGGGGTTAGACTAGAAGACCTCCGAGGTCCCTTCCAATTCTGTTATTCTGTTTTATATTCTGTTATAATCTACAATTTGAAATTAATTCTTGGGACACAGTTCTGTCCTCCTCCTGTTTTGGACTTGCAACCGTTTCTCCTTTCAGGGGGATTCGGGAGGCCCCCTGATGTGCTGGGACCCTTCGCTGGAGCGCTACGTCTTGTATGGAATTACTTCCTGGGGCTCTGGCTGCGGGGAACGTGGGAAACCGGGAGTGTACACTCGTATCCCTGCCTTTGCAGACTGGATCCGACAACAGATGGAGAGTGAGTGCCTTTCTCCAACGTCACCAGCAGGGGGCAGAATAGACCAAAGGGATGGATCAGCCAGTCTCAACCTGGACAAGTTTAAGATGAGTGGACTTCAACTCCCAGAATTCCCCCCGCATAACTGAGTTGGAAGGGACCTTGGAGGTCTTCTAGTCCAACCCTCCCTGCTCAAGCAGGTGACCCCTAGCCAGCCCATTTTGGACAAGTGGCTGTCCAGTCTCTTCTTGAAAACCTCCGATGTTGGAGCACCCACAACTTCTGAAAACAAGCAGTTCTGCGGATTCGTTGTTCTCACCGTTAGAAAGTTTTTCCTTAGTTCTAGATTACTTTCTCTCCTTGATTAGTTCCTGTCTGTTGCTTCTTATCCTGCTCTCAGGTGCTTAGAGAATAGGTTGATCCCCTCCTCATTGTGGCAGCCTCTCAAATACCGGGAGACTGCTATCGTATCATGTGCATTTCATATCATGGAATGCACTACCTGACTCTGTTGTTACATCCTCAAACCCCCCACTCCTTTAACCTCAAACTTTCCACTATTGTCCTCACCCCATTCCTAAGAGATATGTAAGGGGCGTGCATAAGTGCACCATCATGCCTACCATCCCTGTCCTATTGTCCCCATTGTACCTATTTCCTGTATTCTTACTCATCTTTATACTTATTCCTATTACCTTGTAAGCCATTGACAAATCAAATAAAATAAATAAATAAAAGAAGGAAGGAAGGAAAGAAGGAAGGATGGAAGGGGGAAGGAAGGAAAACAGGGAAGGGGAAGGAAGGAGAGAAAAGAAGGGAGGGAGGAGAGAAAAGAAGGGAGGGAGTGGGAGGAAGGGAGGAAAGAAGGAAGGAAGGGGGAAGGAAGAGAACAGGGAAGGGGAAGGAAGGAAGGAAGGAAGGAAGGAAGGAAGGAAGGAAGGAAGGAAGGAAGGAAGGAAAGAAAGAAGGAAGGAAGGAAGGAAGGAAGGAAGGAGAGAAAAGAATGGAGGGAGGAGACAAAAAAAGGGAGGGAGCAGGAGGAAGGAAGGAAGGGAAGGAAAGGAGAGAATACCCATTCCTAAGAGGTCTGTAAGGGGCGTGCATAGGTGCACCATCGTGCCTACCGTCCCCTCCTATTGCCCCCATTTATTCGTGCCTATTTCCTGTATTCTTACTCATGTTTATACTTATACCTATTATCTTGTAAGCGATTGACAAATCGGATAAATAAATAAACCAAATAAATAAATCTGTCAGTCTGTGCTCCATTCAAAATCCAAGAAAGAAATACTTAGACTCCATAGATTATAGGAAAGATATCTTTTACTGAAATTTGAAGTGGAAGCTACAGGTAGAATTCTGAATCTGAGAAATTAGGCGCGCAGATCACATATACAAAGGGATGGAATTGTTCCCACCCCCCAAAGTTCAAAAGACTCTTCCAATTAAAAGTTCTGAATATGATCATGTGGGCATCTTCAGGTGGTGATGAGGCCTCTGTCCGTTGACCTTGACATATTTTGATAAAAATTCGCAGTTGCTCAAAGGAAAGAAGGCTAAGCAAGGAAATAGAAAGTTAAGAGCAGGAATTTATCCTTCCCCCCCACTCCTCATTTATACAACACAAGAATGTAACACCTCCAGCTCTCTTCCCAGACACAACCCCTCCCCCCGTTACTCATGGCAGCCGAAAGATGCAAAGCAGTAGAAAAGATCTTGGAGGCTGACAAAATCAAATGTCACCCCTAGTCCTTCTTTTCATTAAACTAGACATGCCTAATTCCCGCAAACGTTCTTCATATTTTAGCCTCCAGTCGCCTGATCATCTTTGTTGCTTTTTTTTTTTTTTTTGCACTCTTTCCGGAGTCTCAGCATCTCTTTTTACATTTGTGGTGTCCAAAACTGGGCATAGTATCCCAAGTGTGGCCTTGCCAAGGTCTTATAAAGTGATGTGAACACTCCATGTGATCTTGACTCGATCCCTCTGTTTATGCAGCCTAGAACCGTGTTGGCTTTTTTGGCAGCTGCTGCACACGGCTGACTCCTATTTAAGTGATTGTCCACTACGACTCCCAAAGTCCCTCTCACAGTTACTGCTATTGAGTCAGGCTCCACCTGTTCTGTATCTGTGCATTCAGTTTTTCTTGCCTAAGTGTAAAAATCTTATTTTTTCCCACCGTTGGATTTCATTTTGTAAGATAGGGCTGGCTGGGGAATTCTGGGAGTTGAAGTCCACCTGTCTTAAACTTGACCAGAGCGGCTTGCAAATGCCCAAACCTAGTTTAGCCAAACCCACGATCCATGGTGGGGCAGTGAATAGAATGTAGTAGGGCAGGCTGACTCTTCCCACTGCCAGGAGTTCGATCCTGACTGACAGCTGCCTGCAATTTGGGAAGTTCAAATCCCACCAGGTTCAAGGTTGACTCAGCCTTCCATCCTTCCGAGGTCGGTAAAGCGAGGACCCAGATGGTTTGGGGGCAAGAGGCTGACGGGGTGGGATTCTACTGGTTCGGACTGGTTCAGGCAAACTGGATGTTAAATTTGCATCTGGTTCATCGAACCGGTATTTGAACCGACCAGCTGGCCCCGCCCACTCTGCCCCTCCCCTCCCAGGAGTCTCCACATGACCCATTTTCAATGCAGGTAAGTGCAGTGGAGGCTCTGGGAGGGGAGGAAATGGGCTTTCGTACCGGAAGTCCAGAAACAGGCCTGTTTTCGGCTTCCAGAGGGCCTTCAGAGCCCGGGGGAGGCCATTTTCGCCCTCCCAGAGGCCTGAGGGAAGCCTCCGGAGTCTGGAGAAGGCCAAAAACAACCCTTCTGGAAATTCTGATAGGCCACACCCACCATGGCCACGCCCACCCAGCAACTGGGCAGGGAGCCGGTTGCTGGGATTTTTGAATCCCACTCCTGGTTGTAAAAGCACCATAAAGCGGTATACAAATCTAAGTGCTATTGCTGTGATGGCGAACCTATGGCACGCATACCACAGGTGGCACGCAGAGCCATTTGTGCCGGCACGCGAGCTGCAGGCAAACTTACCTCACTGGGCATGCGCGTGCCTCACAGCTGATTTTCAGCGGGTTTGAGGCCTTTTTCGGCCTCCCAGAGGCTTGAGGAAGGCTTCTGCAGGCTTTGCAGGCTGAAAGCTAGGCCCGTTTTGTCACTTCCTGTTTTCCGACAATACCGGAAGTGACAAAACGGGGCTACTTTTCGGCCTGCAGAAGCCTTCCTCAAGCCTCTGGGAAGCCGAAAAAGGCCTCAAACTAGCGGAAAATCAGCTGCGAGGCACAGTGCAGGTAAGGGAGTGGCAGGGGTGGGTGAGTGGGTGGGGATTGTGCGCATATGTGTAGGGGGCATGGGTAGGAGTGCATTGCCTTCTGGGTGCTGGCATATGAGCGCGAGTGTGCAAGCATGTGCACAATTTTTGGCACAGGAGCCCAATAAAGTTAGCCACCACTGTGCTATTGCTATTAACCAAATCTTGCAGCCACATTCTCATGAAAGGGTAAGTTCTTGCCTGTTGCTCAAGAACAGCTAATGGGGAAATTTTCTGCCCCTCCCTCTGTTCTCCTCCCACGCAGGATCTCCCTCCAGCCGGGAGCCCAGCTGTTCAGAATGGCTGGCTGCTGTTCGGAAGCCGGGAGACAAACAGCTGGCAGAAGTCCGTCACTTATGCGCCTTCTATGCGCAGCCTTGTGCCTGGTCGTCCAGCCCAGCAGCTTGTGCCCAGGCTGCCGAGGAGAAGTGCAAGGGGAAGAGACAGCAATGTGGTAAGTGATGTGTGCGCCCTGAAGAAACTTACACAGGTAGTCCTTGACTTAATGACCACACTTGGGTCCAAATTTTCCATTGCTAACTCAAAATAATTGTTAAAGAGCGTTTTGCTCTATTTTACAAGCTTGCTTGCCACATTGGGTTAAGCGAGTCACTGCAGTTGTTCGGTGAAACATCCGGTCGTTAAACGAATCTGGCTTCCCTCGCTGACTGTGCTTGTCGGAACCCCGACCGGGAAGGTGACAAATGATGATCACGTGTCATGCCCCTGTCGGAATCTGATTCTGAGGGGGAGGCCGAGCAGCTGAGAGGGAGTGGGAGTGTGGCTCCGTTGGCTGTGGAAGAAACTGGGGAAGAGCAAAGTCCAGCTGGGCAGAGCAGGGGAGAGGTAAAGCAAGGCAGAGGGAATTCAGAGGAAGACCCAGGCCCACCTCCTCTTCATCCTAGGGTATGCAAGGAGGAACGGAGAAGGGAGCAACGGGAGTTGCATGGCTTATGGGGGAGGAAAGGGCCCTGATTCCCTTCATTAGCTGCAACTGGGAACATGGTGTTTTAAAAGGGAGGTTGCCCACAGCAACTTGTTGACAGCAAATCATGAATTATCTGTTATTGTCGAGGCTTATCTTGGTTCCTGGCATCTTCCCAACTGTGTTTGTTTTGTTGGCCTTTCAAGTCTGCAATTCCTTATCCTGATCTGTCCAGTTAATTGCTGCAGTGTGGTTTGTGTGGATTTTTACTTACAGTTTGTAGGTACTTTGTTTCGGACTGAATTTCCTCCACTTAAAGACTGTTCCGGGGAGAGTTTTTCTCCAGCCGAAGGTAACCTGGACATTGGGGGCAAAGTTAAAGGGACTCTTTTTACTTATGTGACTGTGTTGCTTTTGTGCCATGCCCCTCTGGGTCATCACATCATGTGACCCTGGGACAGTGCAGCCATCATAAAAACACGCCGATTGCCAAGTGTCCAGATTTTGATCACATGACTGTGGAGGTGCTGTCATGGTTGTTAAGTGTGAAAACTCATCGTGTCACTATTTTCGGTGCTGTTGTGATTTGGGACGGTCCCTAAACGAATGGTTGTAAGTCGAGGATTGCCTGCTTGTTGGTCGGGTGTCATGATGGTCATAAAATGAGTCACTTATGTTGACCAACCTGTAGGAGATAAGAAGATTGAGCCTGAGGGAGGGGTCAAATATGTCATAAGTCACAAGTCCCTGCGTGTCCGCAAGAGATATACATCCAGCCCACCTTAAATTCCTTTCTTATCTCCTGGTCATTTCCCTTGACTGTTAGTTGGTCAGATTCTTGTAGAGCAGGGGTGTCAAACTCAAGGCCCGCAGGCCAGATGCGCCCTGCAATGTGATCGGAACCAGCCTGCAGGACCATCCCGGTTTACCCAATACGAAGAGGAAACATGCCAGCAGTTTGGGGAATGGCTTCAAACTGGCCACGCCCACTCAGTCGGCCATGGCTACCCGGACCCCCGAGGTCATCCACAGCCCTGATGTGGCCCTCAATGAAATTGAGTTTGACACACCCCCCCCCCCGTGGTAGAGAGTTTAAGCTTGCAATAAATCTTTATGCAATGTTCATTTGAGCTGCTTGAATCTCCTGATTTCCCCGGCGCTTGAACCTTAAACCAAGAATCTGACCAACTAACAATCAAGGGAAATGAGCGGGAGATAAGGAAGGAATTCAAGGTGGGCTGGACTTAGATCTCTTGCAAGTGAGCAGGGACTTGTGGCTTATGACACATTTGACCCCCTCCCTCGTGCTCAGCCTGGACATCTCTTACACCGCCCCATTTGTCGACCGTTTTCTAGTCAAGGACTAGCAAGAAGCATGGCGGCTCAAGTGTTTGGAATCCTGGGCAGGAGGTTAGCAAGCTCGCATTCGAGACCCAAGAGCTGCCATGGGGCTGGGTCGAGCTCACATCCTTCTCTCTAGCTTCTGCTGGGGACATGGAAGGAGCCCCGCAACTGGGCATCCCAAGGGTGACATCACCAACTAATCCTTTCAACCGAGCAGGAACTGTGAGAGGGATCTTGGAGTCTTAGTAGACAACCAGCTAAATAGGAGCCAGCCGTGTGCAGCAGCAGCCAAAAAAGCAAATGCAATCCTAAGGAATTAACAGAGGGATACAATCAAGATCAATGAGGTACTAATACCACTCTATAAAGCCTTAGTAAGACCACACCTAAAGTACTGCATCCAGTTTTGGTCACCACACTATAAAAAAGATGTTGAGACTCTAGAAAAAGTGCAGAGAAGAGCAACCAGGAGGATGAGGGGACTGGAGACTAAAACATACGAAGAACGGTTGCAGGAACTGGGCCTGGCTAGTTTAGTGAAGAGAAGGACCAGGGGAGACAGGATAGCGGTCTTCCAATATTTGAGGGGCTGCCACAGAGAGGAGGAAGGGGGTCAAGCTATTTTCTAAAGCACCCGAAGGCCAGACAAGGAATAATGGATGGAAACTGAACAAGGAGAGATTCAATCTGGAAATAAGGAGAAACTTTCTGACAGGGAGAACAATCAATCAATGGAACAGAAGTTGCCCTTGGAAGTTGTGGGAGCGCCATCACTTGAGACTTTCAAGAAGAGATTGGGCTGCCATCTGTCAGAAATGGTGTAGGGTCTCCTGCTTGGGCAGGGGGTTGGACTAGATGACCTACAAAGTCCCTTCCAACTCTGATTATCTGTTATCAACCCAGAATCTTCAGTGCTTCTGACCTGGAAGTTTCAGTGCTTTTGGCTTGAATGCCAAAAAAAATAAAAATAAAAAAGCCAAAGACTATCTGTGATCATAGAATTGGAGACCTTAAGGTCATCTAGTCCTGCCTGGGATCTGGTACTGGCCATCCACAAGGGAGATAAAGATGATGGGTGCAAGCATGTGATTAAAACCTCACTTTTTTTTTTTTTGAGCTTACATGGCTTCGATTCCATGATTGGGGAAAGGAGGATTACAGGAAATGGTTCGAATATTTCCTTTTTAGGACTAACTTCCCTTTCTTCTACTGTACAGGTAGTTTTCTCTTTTCTACACGGTGAAAGTGTGATTTTCTGGGTGGTAATTTACGCTCAGCAAAATGAGAAAATAATGAGTTTTGTACGCGACATTTATTCTTACATTTATCATCTCGGTGTGTTAGGGAAATTGAGTGATTCTGTACAAAATGCATTAGCCGCTTTCTATGTTAGGGTTTTGGATAATAAGTTAATTTCCTCATAAATGCTACACGCTGTCCTTTTTTTTTTTTCAAGCCTCTCTGAAACACCTGGATCAGGCACGCTGCTGTTTTTCGGCATTTCTCTGCTATTTTGCCTCTTTTTAAAATTGGCTGATTTTAATAGTATTAGTCTGAAGAATGAGGCAAGAATCCCCCTTTTTTCGACTGCAAGGAATAGACACTTTCATTTTTCTTAATAAGGATGGGATTACAATAGAAGGAGATGAGGAGAAAAAAAAATCCACCTTATTCCATCCTTGGCTTTTAGGTTAAAAAAAAAAACAAGTTATGAAGCATAGAAGGGAAGGGAAGGGAAGGGAAGGAAAAAGGGGGAAGGGAAAGGAAAGGAAAGGAAAGAGGGGGAAGGGAAAGGAAAGGAAAAAGGATGAAGCGAGGAGAAGGGGAAAGGAAGGGAAGCGTGAAAAATTGTCATGTCACATTTTTCAGTGCCGTCGTAACTTCAAACAGTCACTGAACAAACTGCTGTAAATCAAAGACTACCTGTATTTTGCCACCCTAACCATCCTATCTCCCCAGAGCTTCGTTCCTACCTCCAGACCCTACTGGATTTCCTCCGCCAGGCCGAAGCGTTCTTCCGTACCCGGATCGACTTTTCCTTCTTCACACATTCCGTTCCCCGGTTTGTGGAACAAATTTATGGGTATTTCTTCTCCCCGCAAGGGCACCTGGACGCCCAAGGTATCCGCTGGGCCTCCTCCCCTGGTGAATTTTGGGGAGCGGGGCGGTGGGGGGGGGAATGGTTATGTGGCCTGTGACTGACCAAGTTTAATAGTAACCAAGTTTAACGTGCTGTGTGAATGCAGCGGTACTTTTTTACCCAACCGAAAAGTTTTGGTTTTTCTGACCTCCCTGTATATTCTCCCAGATTTCACTAAAATAGAATAGAATAGAATAGAAATTAGAATAGATATTAGAATAGAATAGAAATTAGAATAGAATAGAATAGAAATTAGAATAGAATAGAAATTAGAATTAGAAAAGAATAGAATAAAATAGATATTGGAGAATAGAATAGAATAGAATAGAATAGAATAGAATAGAATAGAATAGAATAGAATAGAATAGAATAGAATAGAATAAAATAGATATTGGAGAATAGAACAGAATAGAAATTAGAATAGAATAGAAATTAGAATTAAAATAGAATAGAATAAAATAGATATTGGAGAATAGAATAGAATAGAAATTAGAATAGAATAGAAATTAGAATTAAAATAGAATAGAGTAAAATAGATATTGGAGAATAGAATAGAATAGAAATTAGAATAGAATATAAATTAGAATAGAATAGAAATTAGAATTAGAATAGAATAGAATAAAATAGATATTGGAGAATAGAATAAAATAGAAATTAGAATGGAATAGAATTCTTTATTGGCTAAGTGTGATTGGACACACAAGGAATTTGTCTTGGTGCAAATGCTCTCAGTGCACATAAAAGAAAAGATACATTCGTCAAGAGTCAAGAATCATCAGGTACAACACTTAATAACAGTCAGAGGGTACAATAAGCAATCAAATCATACTAGGAAACAGTCAATATAAATCGTAAGGATGCAAGCGACAAAGTTACAGTCATACAGTCACAAGTGGGAGGGGATGGGCGATAAGGAGTGATGAGAAGATTGATAGTGATAGTAGCGCCCTCCCAGAGGCCCAGGGGAAGCCGGAAACAGGAAGTTCTGGTAGGCCACGCCCACCATGGCCACGCCCATCCAGCCACGGGGCAACGAACCGGTTGCTGGGCTTTTTGAATCCCGCCCCTCTGCTCTTTTGTACATTTTTCTGAATAGCTTTCAAGGCTTCGAACTATATTTTTCCACCCCGGGGACCTTGAAGATGGGTGGACTTCAACTCAGCTGGTTGGGGAATTCTGGGAGTTGAAGTCCACCCATCTTCAAGGTCCCCGGGGTGGAAAAACACTGACTAAATTCTAGAACAATCTGCTCAAGTTTTCAAATTCCAAACCTTCCTAAGCAATAAGGAGACAGCGCTTTCCCCACCACCACCAATTGACACTTGTGTTACTTTAAAGACCAGGTTGCAAGGACAGAAGCTGGAATTGCAAGAGGAATAGGAAGTCATTTCTCCCAGATCAGGAAAATGCAGAAGCGTGAGGCCCAGAATTTTATGAAAAGGTAAGGCTACCTTTGTGTCTTTCTTGGGGTGTGTGTCTACACAACTAGAGGCATCTGTTGGGGTGAGGAGGCGGTTTAAAAGAGTCAGACAGTCAGAATAACAGAGTTGGAAGGGATCTTGCAGGTCATCTAGTCCAACCCCCTGCTCAAGCAGGAGGTGCTATACCCGTGATGGCGAACTTATGGCACGCATACCACAGGTGGCATGCAGAGCCATTTGTGCTGGCACACGAGCTGCGGGCAAAGTTACCTCACTGCGCATGTGCGTGCCTCACAGTTGATTTTCGGCTGGTTTGAGGCCTTTTTTGGCCTCCCAAAGGCTTGAGGAAGGCGTCTGCAGGCTTTGCAGGCCGAAAACTAGCCCCGTTTCGTCACTTCCTGTTTTTCCGACAATACCAGAAGTGATGAGAAACGGAGCTAGTTTTCAGCCTGCAAAGCCTGCAGAAGCCTGCAGACGCCTTCCTCAAGCCTCTGGGAAGCCGAAAAAGGCCTCAAACTAAGGGGGTGGCGGGGGTGGGGATTGCATGCGCATGCGTAGGGGGCGTGGGGGGGGCACATGCGTAGGGGGTGGGGGGGGGGCGCATTGCCTTCTGGGTGCTGGCACACGAGCACGAGTGTGCAAGCGCGCACACAATTTTTGGCACAGGAGCCCAAACAGGTTAGCCACCACTGTGCTATATCCTTTCTGACAGCTGGCCATCCTGTCTCTTCTTGAAAGCTTCCAGGGATGAAGCTCCCACAACTTCCAAAGGCATGGTCCTTCCATTGCTAAGCAAGGCAGTTGTTAAAAGTAACCTGAAAACCATTTTATGACCTTTCTTTTGCCACAGTTGTTAAGTGAATCACCGCAGTTGTTCGGTTAGGATCACAGCTGTTAAGGGAATGGGTTTCTCCATTGCTTGCCAGGAGGTCGCAAAAAGGGATCATGTAACCACCCCAACGAAGACAACAACCATCATATATACGAGTCAATGTTTTATTTTTTTTAAGATGGTGGCCACATCCATGCAATTGATACACTGCCTTTTGGACAAAGGAGTGGAGCCTGACCTGATTGGTATGTCTAGTTTAATTGAAAAGGATGACATGATAGTAGTCTCCCAATATCTCAGGGGCTGCCATAAAGAAGAGGGAGCCAAGCTATTCTCCAAAGCACCAGAATGAAGAATAAGAAGCAACGGATGGAAATCAATCAAGGAGAAAAGCAACTTAGAACTAAGGAGGAATTTCCTGACACAACGATTGATTAATGGAACAACCTTCCTCCAGAAGCTGTGGATGCTCCAACACTGGAGGTTGTTTTTTTAAAATAAACTTTATTACTTTTACAATTAAAATAAAGCAACATGTACATAAACGTGAGAAAGAAAAAGGAAACAAAGAAAGAAAAGTAGAAAGAAAAATCAGAAAACAATTAAAAACAGTTTCATCCTCGACAGTTTGTGGGACCTTATTTTCAACCTTATTTTATGCCATCTGTACAATTAATCCTTCTGCGAATATATATATATATATATATATATATATATATATGTATGTATGTATGTATGTATGTATGTATGTATGTATGTATGTATGTATTCTCCTGTTGGTTTCCAATGGATTCCAAAGAAGCACAATTACCAACCTAATCCTAAGGGAGACACCCCCCAGAAACCGAGACACAGAACAGGACAACAGTATCGCCCTCCTCCTCTACATCAAAGGCACCACAGATAAAATCAGCAAAATTCTCCACAAACACTGTATCAGGACAGCCTTCGGCACTGACCAAAAAATAGCCAACATCCTAAGAAACCCCAAAGACAAGATCCAGCTAGAAAACCAAGGAGTTTATGAAATACCATGCAACAATTGCCCAGCCACATACATTGGACAAACCAACAGGAGAATAAATGCACGCATCGCAGAACACAAGAACGCAGTCAGAAGAGAAGAAAATACTTCCTCCCTCTTCCAGCACCTTAAAGCCACAGGACCTGAAATTAATTTTGAGGGAACCAAATTAATCTCTAATACTGAACACTTCAACAAGAGTACAATCAGGGAAGCCATCGAAATAGAGAAACACCCCCATAACATGAATAAACGGGATGATGCCTCCTGCCTACCAGACATCTGGAAACTAGCCCTGACCAACAAATGAGTCCCAGCCATGAAAACCAACACTGGACCCAAAACAACACATGACACCACCACCATTCTCCCTCACCAGACTAAACCCAAACCCATCCCATAGATGAAAGAAAACCACCATCCAGAAACCAGATCACGGCTGCATCACCAGCTGCCACACACCCTGACCCCCAAACCAAGCAAGCAGACACATGCCATGAACACATATCCAGGCCTCAAACTCGGAGCCAAACCAAAACCCGGAATGTCACATCACAGCCACCCGCTCAGGATATCACATCACAGAACTCAGGAGGTTACACCACAAAACCTCAGGATGTTGCAACACAGCCAACGACCCAGGAGATTACAGCACAAGACCCAGGATGTCACAACAATAGAACTCAGAAGGTCATCACACAGCCCATTACCCACGTCGTTACAGCACAGGAGGCTGATAGACACACAGCCAATACCTCAGCCACATATGTTCTTACGAAAAAGCCAGCCAATCTGCAAACATCAACTCCACCAACCAATCAAGAAATGACAACACAGCCAATCGCCTCACCAATATATATATAGGGAGATGGCAGCTCCGATCACGCTTTGCTTGCACAAGCACGAAGCCGAAAGCACCAGCCTGAAGATGGCGAATGGGACCTCGTTGAAATGTTGCCAAGATGCTCTCAATCTTACATGGGAAAAGACCCGAACGCGCCAAGACCTACATACCTGTACCCATGAAAATCTACGAAAACATATATATCTCTGTGCATGCACGTGTGTCTCCCGTGCACCCCTGCCCCTCCCCCCGCACATGAGCACCAGATACCCGACAATCAGCTGTCAGGTGGCGGTGCATGCACAGTGGGGCTCTTCCGGGTGAGCTCTCATATGCCAGCAGAAGTGGCTCAGCATTTCACTTCCGGCACACATGCCATAGGTTCACCAACATGGGTATACAGTCTCCTGCTCAAGAAGGGGCTGGACTAGAAGACCTCTATGGTTTGACATGAGCAGTTAAGGATTAGCCATTTTTCTAAGCAACAAAAAGTGAAGCCTGGAACAATATTTAATTTTGGTTGGGTTAAGAATCCCATTGCAAAGATGGTCGCTGAAAAAGAACCCGCGCTTTCCTTCAGTTGTAAGAACAGCGAACAGCGAACCTGTAGTAGAAAAAGTGGCAGAAACGGGGGGCGGAGTTAAAAGAGGAAGCAGCCTAGAATCCCTGCGCAGCCATAAGCAGTTTAAGTCCAACCCTTCTTGAATTCCCTTGACCCTTATCTAATTCTAAGCAGGAACTGACTATTAGTTGAGAAGATTTCAGGGCTCCAACAAATCCACCCCCATTCAAATCATAAGTCTCTAGCCGCATCCCTCAGAGTAAAAAAAAATGATTTATTTGGAGTGGCCATGCTGGCATTAGCTGGGTGCAGCCGACACTAAAATACATCATTCATTTCCCCCTTGACCCTGGTCTTCCTCCCACCCCCTGGATGTATATTTTCCAATGAGACATTTCCATAGCTAAAAGTCATCATTTATGCTCTGCAGTAATATTGTGTGTTGACAGCTTTGGGCTGCCAAGGCGATTATCTGAGGCATTTAAGGAATGCACTGTTTTCCCCCACTCCCTTTCTGCTGCCAACTAAAAAGACCAAAGGAGTATTTTTTTAGCTGACATAGACGAGGCCTGTCAAACTGGCGGCTGGATGTGTCACGCCCATCCTGGCTCCGCAAAGTCAAAAAATATTGCGATAAGTCATGATACGTCACGTGATGCTATCAAGTTTGACACTTGTAGCATAGACCGTTTAGCAATAAATCTGTTTAACTGGACCCACATGTGTGGACCTGATCTTTTGCCCCTTACAGAACCCTGATCAATTAGAAGGAAGCAGGTGGGGTTTCCATGCCCCTTGCTGGACCCTTGCCCATCGCTTCACATCCCCAAAGTCTGCTTCCACCACAGGTAGTCTGTCATGCCCCTGTCAGAGTCTGAATCTGAGGAGGAAGATGAACAGCTGACAGGGGGTGAGAGTGTGACTCTGTTGGCTGTGGAGGAGGCTGGGGAAGGGCAAAGTCCAGCTGTGCAGAGCAGGGAACAGGTAGAACAAGGGAGAGGGAGTTCAGAGGAAGACCCAGGTCCACCATCTCTTCATCCTAGGGCACGCAGGGAGGAACGGAGAAGAGAGCAACGTGGGTTGCGTGGCTTATGGGGGAGGAAAGGGCCCTGATTCCCTTCATTAGCCACATCTGGGAAGAGAGTTTAAAAGAAATGCAGTCTGTGTGCGGCAGCTGCTGGGAGCAAACGTGAGTCTATCTTGTTTTGACTTTGCTTATTTGTGTTCCTGAATTATGGCCATTCCTTCACGTCTGGAATTCTTGCTCCTGCCCTGCCAAACTAATTACCTCAGTTTGGCTTGATTGGATTTATAGTTACAGTTTTTGTTGACCACGTTTTGGACTTGATTCTCTGCAGTCAAAGGTTTCCTGGGAGAGTTTTTCTCCATCCCAGAAGGTAGCCAGGACATTGGGGGCAAAGTTGGAGCTAATAAAGGCACTCCTACGGATTATCTGAATGTGTTGCCTTTGTGCCACGCCCTGGATCATCACATAGTCCTCCACTTATAGCCATTTGTAGCCACTTGAGGTTTCAATGACACTGTAAAAAGTGACTTAGGACTGGTTCCCACACTTACGACCTTTGCAGCATCCCTGCCCTCATGTGATCAAAATTCGCTTGGCAGTTGACTCATATTTATGACGGTTGCAGTGTCCTGGGCTCATATGATCTCCTTTTGTGACCTTTCAATGGGGAAGCTGGATTCACTTCACAACCGTCTTACTAACGTAACAATTGCAAGTGATTCACTTAGCGATGGTGTAAAAAAAAGACCACGAAATGGGGAAAAATGTACTTTAAGTATATGGTCACCAGTGGAAATTTTGGATCTTGGTTGCGGATCTCAACGTAAGTCAAGGACTTTCTGTACTGTTTGTTGATGGAAGATAGAGCAAGCAAGATCCTGTCTTTCAGGCTTTAGGGCTGACCCCCTTTTCCTCAATTTTACAGCCGTCCTCCGCCTCGTCTCCCTTCCTTTGCCTCCTTGTTCCAAGGCACCGGGCCCAACCTGGCTGACTGGGTGCAGGAGCTGAGCACCCCAGCTGAGCGTTTTGCAGCAGCTGCACCTGTTGGACAGGAGACCCAGCATTTCCTACAGGTATGGGAATCGGAGCCAGAGAAGCAAAATGTCAACTTGTAAATCATTCCTATGTGTGATAAAAACCAGCCATTCAGGTTTACATACAACTGGAGACCCTTGATCAATAAATAGGAGCTTTATTGTGGAGCTTTTGCAAAAGGGAGTTCTGTGCTCAGGGCCGCAGAAGACATGCTTCCTGGGAAGGTTGGGGTTTATATACCGTTTCAAATATACAGTCTCTGCCCCTTTCCAGGTTCACAATCTATCCAGCTACGCATCACCCTACGCAACACCCCTATTATTGTAGCATAACATCTGTTTCCTTAACCTGTTTACCCGTTTCCATTTCCAGTAATCTCCATCATTAACATGCCAAATATATAACCTTTATACAAAACAATAGAGAATTCTTACATAACATTCCAGTAAATTATCTTAGATTAACACAAAGGTTAAAAATGGTATTACCATTGCTTTATATTTTCACAAGTATAATTTTGCATATCACATTATGCCTGTTTCCGAGTTGCCATAAGAAAGAGTTGAGGGGAAGGCCTGAGGGGGCAGTACGGCAGATGAAGGCCAGAAGCACATTCCATGCTTATCTTGTAGAGATTGTAGCCTAGGCTACTGGATCTTCTGCCCCCCCGAAAATCCTTCATTGGAGAATGTGATTGATGACACTCAGCCCGTGAATGTGTTTTGTTGGAGAATTTGATTTATGACACACCTAGGGGGGGAGGGAAACAGGGTCATAGGTGATAGTAAATTATGTGTCTCAGAGTTGGCTTCATACAGATTAGTGCCGGACATGTTGCTCCTAATAAAGACACAAAGATGGAGGGCATTGTCTCGTGAAAAGAAGTGGGGGGAAAATGAATGGCAACTTGAATGACTGAAGGAACAGTAGTTGTTGAAGTATTAACAATAGCCCTTAGACTTATATACCACTTCATAGTGCTTTTACAGCCCTCTCTAAGCGGTTTATAGACTCAGCCTCTTGCACCCAACAATCTGGGTCCTCATTTTACCCACCTTGGAAGGATGGAAGGCTGAGTCAACCTTGAACCGGTCAGGATTGAACTGCTGGCAGTGGGCAGAGTCAGCCTGCAATGCTGCGTTCTACCAAGGAAGGAAAGAAGGAAGGAAGGAAGGAAGGAAGGAAGGAAGGAAGGAAGGAAGGAAGGAAGGAAGGAAGGAAGGAAGGAAAGAAAGAAGGATAGCAATAGCACTTAGAATTATACACCGCTTCACAGTGCTTTCCAGCCTTCTCTAAGCGGTTTACAGAGTCAGCCTCTTGCTCCCCAACAATCTGGGTCCTCATTGTACCGATGTCAGAAGGATGGAAGGCTGAGTCAACCTTGTGCCAGTCAGGATTGAACTGCTGGCAGTGAGCAAATTCAGCCTCCAATACTGCATTAAAACTAAAGCAATGGTGAAGCAATGGGCAAGGGTCCAGCATTCCGTTATTTTCTTAATCACTTCCTCTATTGAAGTCAACTGTTGTAGGGAATTCTTCTGAGAACTTTATGTGGGAATGTAGGAGGGGTTTTTTGGGGGGGGGGGGGGGGAGGAACTGGATGGTTGTGTTATCCACAGACTGCTTGGCCCATTGTCTTTATCGTGAGGAAGCCACCCCCCTCCCTATATGCCCCCTCCCGAAATCCACAGAGAGGGAGACCGATTGTCAGCCGCATCAATGCTGTCACCTACAACATGGCCCATCCAGTCAGAGCTTGAAGAAGCTTCTTAGATGAGAAGCGAACCGTCTTCAAAGAAAAAAACAAGAACGTTCAGTTGCCTCCTGTTAGGGATATACACCCTAGCAGAACCTGCACGGCAGTCAGGCAGGCAGGCAAATATGTGAGATAAACGTTGTTGTAGTTTACACTCAGTAAAACAGATAAAATGTGCTAGTTAAAATAGTTTATTCCAGTAAGATTTATATGCATAGTAAAACAGTCCATATATTATTACACTTAGTTCAGTCCGTCCAGGGATTAATCAGTTGCAAAGTCCAGTGTCGAAAAAGAGGTCATTAAACTTACTAATATCAGTCCAGTAATTTATCTCTTCGCAGTATGAGATAAGAAGAAGTAAAAACCTCCTTTCCTCCTTCAGCAACAGTAGCAGGAAACACTCAGTTAACTATCCATCATAGTCAGCAAGCAATCCAGTTCTCTTGCTCCCTCTTATGGCGATTTACAGCTGCACCCAAAATTACATGCTTTGCAGTTAAAGTGACACACACTTAAAATCACTATCATAGTCTATATATATTATTTTACCCAAACTACGTTAGGTAACCTATGTTATTCCTAACACCTCCTGGTGTGTATGTGTGCGTGTGTGTGTGTGTGTGTGTGTGTGTTTAAAGCATCTTTGGGACTTTTTCAAGATCAGCTCTGCCCTCCGGGTCTCACTTTTCCTTTTTTCCTTCCGTTAGCTGACAGAAGACGAGGTGGATGAACTGCGACTCCAAGGTCAGATGTTCCTCGGGCAGCTACAGAAAGAACTACATCAGGATGTTTTTCCAGATGTGGAACCCGGGAGAGGTGCCCCTATGGTCCAAACGCTTGGGTTGAATGGTACGTGGCTGAGATGGGGGAGGGGTGGGCCCACGGGAGAAAAAAAAAAGAGAGACAGGTGGGGTCACGCCGTGGCTTGAAAATCTGAGGAAAGAAACCCAACTGTACGCCTTGATTTGACCAAGTTTGGGGCAGGATGTTCTGACCTAGGCTTTATTTATTTGATTTACAATGAATTTCCTCCCCAGCAAAGTCCCGGGCCAACAGTCCTTCATGATAGTTCCCAATTACAGACCTTTATCAGGCTTGGAGAGGAGCCAGGCCGATATCTTTCAGACCTGGAAATACTTGGCAAGCATGAACTAATTGCTTCCTGCAAAGCCCTACTCCCCTTTCGCTCCTATTTATTCCCCATGGGAGGGGCCATTCACCGTCCACCTGTGCCTTTACTCCCAAGTCGACCCATGTTCCTTAGCGGTTCCCTTCGTCTGGCAGCTCTGTGCATGTGCACACGGGGAACAGGCTCCAGCTGTTCTTCTTCCCCACTGGTCTCTGATTCCAAAGGCAGCTGATAACTGTTGGACGGCCCTGGCCCTATCTCTGCCTCCGATGCAGAGCCCTCATCAGAGCCTTCCCCAGACTCCAGGACTGGCCTGTCTTCCTCCCCAACCTCCTCACTGTCCGACTACACCATTTCTGACCAATGGCAGTCCAATCTCTTCTTGAAAGCCTCCAGCGATGAAGCAATTGTAATGGGGTTTCCTGCTTAAGCAGGGGGTTGGACTAGAAGACCTCCACGGTCCCTCCCAACACTGTTATTCTAATTTTAATTCTAAATTCAAAGTGAAACATGGAGAACCACTAGAAAACCAGCCATTTCTACTCTTCTAAGTCCTCTCAGCAGTGAATTTCATAATTTCTAACCAAGCAAATGGTGCATTTGAAGTGCCCCAAACCGGAGGAGAATTCAAAACTAAATAAGCCAAATTGTTGATTTCCTACAGGTGGTCCTCGATTTATGTCCATAGTTGAGTCCAAAATTTATGTTGCCAAGTGAGACATGATCAAAATTCAGATGCTTGGCAATTGGTTCATATTTAGGACGATCGCGGCGTGCTGGTATCATGCGATTTTCCCCCCCACCCCATGCAAAGTTAACAGGAAATCCAGATTCACTTAACGACTGTAGTACTAACTTAACAACTGCAGCGATTCGCTTAACAACTGTGGCAAGAAAGGTTGCAAAATGGGGCCCAAAAGCCACTTAACAAATGTCTCGTGTAGCCACATAAATTGATCATCACCTGCGGTCGGAACAATTAGACTCATTGGATGACCCCTTCTCTTCCTCAGAGGCCGACTTAAGGGAAGACGAGCGCATTGTTGGCACGTCAGGAACGGGGTTAATTAATGAGGGTCAACAGCCGGCTGAAATAGGTTTACAGGAGGCTTTGTCTGGGGACAGCTTGTAGGTCAGCGAAGAGGAAGAGGAGAAGGAACTATCTTCTGTGGTGGATCCGAGAGCACACAGGGCAGAGAAAAGACAAGAGCAATGGAGATCTGCCAGATTACTCGGGAGAAAGCCCCGCCCATTTTGATGAGCTCACCGGAAAGCTGTTGGTCACAGCAGGCAAAAGGAGGCATTGCTGGGAACGTGTTTGGTTAATGGCTGTGTGTGTTTATTCCTCATGCTTCGTGCTTCACTTTGTGCCTGGGAGACGCTCAACTTCTCCTGCCAAGCTCTTGCGGGTGTATTTCAGTTTGGCCTGGTGGAGCAACTTTCCATTGTTTTATGGACTATTGGCCATTGCTCTGTGGACTAACCTTGGCCTGCTTATAGCTGGATTTATTTGGGAGAGTTCTGAGGCTGGGTGAAAGAAATTGTGGGGAACATTAATGAATTATCTCAATTAAAACCGTGTGTGTGTGTGTGTATGTGTGTGTGTATCTCTGTGTGTGAATGGGGCAGCACACTCATACATCAGCTGGAGGGCTGTCCAGATATTAGCAGCTACGATGTCCAAAATTCATTCCTAGAGGGTTAAACTTTGGGACAACCAATCAAATTTGTCTCTTTCCTACTTTGCTTTGTGATAGATTCCCTGGTGAGCGAGACCCATCGAAGAGAGAAACGTGGCTTGGACATGGATCCCATGGAAGAAAAGGAGAATCAACTGCCCAGTGGTATCTATTTTAAAAAAAATAAAAATCTTTATGCTTCTTTATTTTGCAAAATTGCAAACAAGGAACAGAATGCAAAGGTGCATTTTCCCCCCACCAAAAAAAGGCAACTGGACTTTCTTGTTTTTTTTTTCCTTGAAGAGGTTTCACTTCTCGTCCAAGAAGCTTCTTCAGTTCTCACTGAATGGTGGCGGATGGCAGGATTTATATTCCTTGCAGTCCTCTGGTCGTTAGTAGTCTCTCTGAGAATCATTGAGGCCACTTGGAGGTTTATTTGTGTCCTCAGGGTCAGCTGAATACAAGCAATCCTCCACTTAGGGCCTCAATTGAGCCCAACATTTCTGTCGCTAAGTGAGACATTTGCTAAGTGAGTTTTGCCCATTTTACGACCCTTTTTTTGCCACAGTTGTTAAGTGAACCACTGCAGTCATTAAGTTAGTAAAACAATTGTTGAGGCTTCCCCGCTGCTTATCAGAAGGTCGCAAAAGGGGATCGAATGACCCCAGGACAACTGCAACCGTCATAAATATGAAACAGTTGCGAAGTGTCTGGATTTTGATCACGTGAGCATGGCGATGCTGCAATGGTCATAAGTGTGAACATTGGCCATATAAGTCTCTTTTTTTCCCAGTGCTGTTGTAACTTTAAACGGCCACTAAATGAAGTGTTGTAAGTCAAGGACTAAGCTGTATTGCAACTGGGTGTGGAACTTTCTTGGAAGTAAGAAAAATCCAGTTGCCTTTTGGGGGGAAAAAGCACCGTAGGGAAAACCATGACCTGGATGACTGAGAATATTCGATGATCACAGCACAAATGATAACCAATAGAAATGAGATTTGCAACATGAAAAGTAATTAATGAAAAACAGCAACAAAATTAAAATTAAAGCAAATGGGAAAGAAGGAAAGGAAAGGGGGAAGGGAAAGATGGATGAAGAGGAGAGGAAAGGAAAATAAAAAAGAGGAGGGAAGAGAGGAAAGGAAAGGAAAAAAGAAAAATAGCACCACATTTTAAGGATTCTAACAGAATTTAGCATTAAATTGCTACCTTAAACATTTAAGAATATATGTTAAATGGTTTGCTGCCCCTGCTGTACCAAAGACGCCTTATTCCACCATATTATTATAAACTATATAGAGATAAAAAGGAAATTGTCTAATAACACCGCCGTATCATTGTGAAATATCAAAACACCGCGCCAAAGAAGAAGATATTGCTTTCTTCTTTCATCAGTTGAAAATATTGCTTTTTCTGCAATGGATGAATGGCACGTTTCTAAAAGCCTACCCCTATCTCTAATCTATCTATCTATCTATCTATCTATCTATCTATCTATCTATCTATCTATCTATCTATC
>NW_020717025.1:95568-107052 GCF_900518725.1 Notechis scutatus | reverse complement strand
CTCTATCTCTATCTCTATCTCTATCTCTATCTCTATCTCTATCTCTAATCTATCTATCTCTATCTCTATCTCTATCTCTATCTCTATCTATCTATCTATCTCTATCTATCTATCTATCTATCTATCTATCTATCTATCTATCTATCTATCTATCTATCTATCTGAATAGAGCTGGAAAGGGACCTTGGAGGTCATCCAGTCCAACCCCTGCTCTAGCAGGAGACCCTATATCATTGCAGACAAGTGGCTGTCCAGTCACTTCTTAAAAACCTCCAGTGTTGGAACATTCACAACTTCAATCAATCAATAAATCAATCCATCAGAAAAGAGCTGGAAAGGGACCTTGGAGGTCATCTAGTCCAACCCCTGCTCTAGCAGGAGACCCTATACCTGTGATGGCAAACCTATGGCACGCATGCCACATGTGGCATGCAGAGCCATTTGTGTGGGCACGCGAACCCCTGGCAAATTTACCTGCACTGTGCATGTGTGTGCCTCCCAGCTGATTTTCGGCCCATTGGAGGCCGTTTTCGCCCTCCCGGAGGCTCGAGAGAAGCCTCTGCAGCCTCGGGAAGCCGAAAAACGGGCCTTCTGGAAATACCAGAAGTGCTGAAACGGGCCCATTTTTCGGCCTCCCGAGGCTGCAGAGGCTTCCCTTGAACCTCCGGGAGGGCAAAAAGGGCCTCCAATGGGCCGAAAATCAGCTAGGAGGTGCGCTTGCGCAGTGCAAGTAAGGAGGCATGGGCATGCATGGAGGGGGCAGGGTGCATTGCATTGTGGGTGCCGGCACACAGGCGCTTTTGGCACACCACAACCAAAAGGTTCGCCATCGAGAACTGCCGGTTTGAGCCTCTTCGCGGAGAGACCAAAACCGCGATCGTGCGCGGTTTTGATCCGTGCTCACTGCTGGAGCGCCCCGAGCCAGCTGGTTTCGGGGCTAAGCCACCCCATAGAGGTGGTGAAGAGGGGGAAGACTGCCAGCAGGGTTGAGGAGAGCCACATCTCTCCTCCTCAGCTGGCCATTACTCCCTTTCCCGAAGGCGGTTGCAGCGGTGGTCAGAAATGGCCACCTCAAAGAAGAACTCGACCGAAAAAGAATGTGCAGGAGGAAGATAAGAAGAGAAAGTTTTGGATGACTGGGTCAAAGTGCAAAAGCAACAACTAAAGTACCCTGGAATTTAAACTAAAAAAAAAAAGTAACATTGTTCCTAAAGAAGACTTTGAAGCAGCGAAGGAGAGAGAAAAGGGAAAGGATTTGGCTTTATTTTCTTCTCTCCCTTTCCCTTTACTGACAGCAAAGAGATCTAAATAAGAAATCAGAAAAAAAAACCACTTTGACATCAATAGGCATTTAAGCTGAATATAAAATGTCAAAGGGATAATAACGATTTCTGGATACTTAAAAGCTTTCAAAAGCAGGAAAGGAGAGAAAAAGAATAAAAGGGCAGGATCTGGAAAAAAGGGAGGAGACTGCCTGGAATTAAAAGGAATTTACAGCAAAATTTCAACAAGACTTCTAAAAGATACACTTTAACTAAAACTTGGCAACAAAATAGTAAAACCCCAGGAAGAGAAAGTGGAAAAAAGAAGCAAGAAGAAGCAGCTTGGGAGTATTTGGATTACTTGGTGATCTCTGGATTTTTGGTTATTGCATTTGAATGACTAAAATCAATTGGGTGGTTGTTTAAAAGTGTTTAAAATGGCACTACTTTTGGATGAATTGAAAATGGAACTTAAAAAGTACAAAGAAGATGCACAAGAAGGGAGAGGTTCTTTTGGCATCGTATTTCAATTCTTAGAAATGGAGATCCGGAACTATGAGAAACAACAAGAAATGCCTGCAGAACAAGAAGACTGGGACAAAGAAGTAGCCATCTTGAATGAACAAGTAAATTTATGTGGGGGAAAAAAAGGAAAGGGGGGAAAGAGAATGAAAAGTTTAAGATTTGAAAAAACAACCAAGAAAAGGAAGCATAGTTTGAAAAATAAGTACAATATTAGAAAGCAACAGAAGAGGGGAATACAGAAGAGAGAATTAGAAGTGGAGAGACAAGGGAGTAAAAAGGGGAGGGAGAAAAAGAGAGGGAAGAAGGAAAGGAAAAGAAGTTATAAAGACATCAACAAGATATGGAGAAACAGGACCTATTTAGAGATAATGGGTGAAAATTAAATTGAAAAAGGGATTCTGCAAATGTACATAAGACAGTATTGTCATATTAGAAATAGAAATAATTTTAGAAAATATGAAACAAGGTATGATTAAAATGATGGATAAAATAGTTATTGTAATCTAGTGAAATGTTTGTTAATAAATGAAATAAAATGAATGAGAGAATTGAATTAGGAAAGGATGGGAACATTTTAATTATTTAATGCCTTAAAAAGAATTAATTACAGAAAGCTTATAAGTGTTCCCAAGGAAGTATGATATTTAATTGAAAAGAAATGTTAAAGATGTTAAGACTCTAATGAATATTAATGATAGAATTGAATTGGAATGGAATGAGTGTTTTAGTTACATATATTCAGAATCACTTTTTAAGAATATAGTGTGTATTTTTAAAATGTACCAAGCAGAATTCGATTGGAAGTTATGTATTATATTGAATGTTATAACCTCAAGGTATATATTGAAGCTTAAATAAGAGTTGAATGGATAAAATTAAAAGATATAAAGGTGTCATCCTCCAATTAGTAACTACAGGAGAAAATTTGTTCAATGAGAAAAGAAGATATGAAATTGAAACAGGACAGACAAAAGTATAAATATAATTATTTGAATGAAGATGAGATAGTTAAAATAAAATTGAGAAAATTAAGAGAAGAGAAAAACTAGGCAGAAAATGTAAAACAGTAATAAGATATGGAACAGAACATAAAAGTGAGCATCAAATTGAGTTTGTGTCTGTATAAAGAAGTGTAACCCGGGACCAGCTATTTTCAAAAAAAGATGTTTTATTTGTATTATGGTTTTCCCCATTGAGAAATTCACCCCACATCTTTCTTCTCCCCAGCCCTGGTTGTGGATTCCAGCTGCCTAGGAGTGAATGAATCTGCCCAGCGGCTCAATTCCGTGCGGGAGAGCTACCGATGGATTCTGCAAGTGCCTCAGCAGGACCTCACCATGAACTTCCAGAAGGTGAGGCTGCATGCATGCCAGCCCTCTGCCCTCCCCACCCAACACCAAGAAGGGTGGGCGGGGGAGGAGGGCTATACACTTATGACCACAATGGAGCCCATAATTTCTGTTGCTAAGCGAGACGGTTCTTAATAGCAATAGCACTTAGACTTATATGCTGCTTGAGAGTGCTTTCCAGGGCGGTTTTACGGAGTCAGCCTCCTGCCCCCAATAATCTGGGTCCTTATTTTATTGACCTCGAAAAGGACGGAAGGCTGAGTCAATCTTGAGCCAGCCAGGATCGAACTGCTGGCAGTGGGCAGTCAGCCTGCAATGCTACATTCTAACCACAGTGTGGAAGGAAGGGAAGGGAACGAAAGGGAAGAGAAAGGAAGGGAAGGGAAGGAAGGAAGGGAAGGAAGGAAAGGAAGGAGGAGAAGGAAGGAGGGAGGGAAGGAAGGAAGGAAGGGAAGGAAGGAAAGGAAGGAAGCAAAGGAAGGAAGGAAGGAAGGAAGGAAGGAAGGAAGGAAGGAAGGAAGGAAGGGAAGGAAGCAAAGGAAGGAAGGGAAGGAAGCAAAGGAAGGAAGGAAGGGAAGGAAGGGAAGGAAGGAAAGGAAGGAAGGAAAGGAATGAAGGGAAGGAAGGGAAGGAAGGGAAGGAAGGAAGGAAAGGAAGGAAGGGAAGGAAGGGAAGGAAGGAAGGGAAGGAAGGAAGGAAAGAAAGGAAGGAAGGAAAGGAAGAGAAGGAAGGAAGGAAGAGCAATAGCACTTCGACTTATATACCGCTTCATAGTGCTTCACAGCCCTCTCTAAGCGGTTCACAGAGTCAGCCTCTTGCCCCCAATAATCTGGGTCCTCATTTTACTGACCTCGGAAGGACGGACGGCTGAGTCAACCTTGAGCCGGCCAGGATCAATCCCAATGTCTGGTGAGAAGCTATTCCTCTGGTGAATTGTCCTCACTCGTAGGAAGTTTCTCCTTAGTTCCAGGTTGCTTCTCTCCTTGATCAGTTTCCATCCGTTGCTTCTTGTCCTGCCCTCAGGGGCTTTGGAGAAGAGCTTGACTCCCTCTTCTTTGGGGCAGCCCCTGAGATACTAGAAGACTGCTATCATGTCTCCCCTAGTCCTCCTTTTCATCAAACTAGACATACCCAGTTCCTGCAACTATTCTTCAAATGTTTTTGTCTCCAGGCCTTTGAGCATCTTAGTTGCTCTTCTCTGCACTTTTTTTTCTTTTTTGTAATGTGATGACCAAAACTGGATGCAAGTATTCCAGGTGTGGCCTTACTAAAGATTTATAAAGCTGTAGTAATTTATTTATTTATTTATTCATTTTGTCAAGCGATTATAAGATAACAGGTATAAGCATAAACATAGTTATGAATACATGAAATGGGTACATATAAGAAAAATAAAAGAAGAATAAGAGAAACAACAGGACAGGGATGGTAGGCACGTTGGTGCGCTTATGCACGCCCCCTACAGACCTCTTAGGAAAGGGGTGAGGTCAATAGTAGACAGTCTAAGGTTAAAGTTTTGGGGGTTTGGCAAAGAAACCACAGAGTCAGGTAGAGTATTCCAGACATTGACCACTCTGTTGCTGAAGTCGTATTTCCTGCAATCAAGTTTGGTGCCTATTGAGTTTGTATCTACTGTGTGCTCTTGTGTTGTTATGGTTGAAGCTGAAGTATTCATTGACAGGTAGGACATTGCAATATATAATTTTATGTACTATTCTTAGATCGGACCGAAGGCGGCGTAGTTCTAGATTTTCTAGGTCTAGAATTTCAAGTCTGGTGGCATAAGATATTCTGCAACGAGTACAGGAGTGGAGAATACTTCATATGATTTCGATTCTAAGCCTTCTGTTTAGACAACCAAAGATTGTATTAGTTTTTTTTAAAATTATCAGCCTCCCGCTCTCCCTCTCCTCCACCTGTTCCCCCAGATCCTGGTGGACTTGGCCTCCAAGAACGCCAAGGGCCTCTACCGAGCTCATATCCAAGCCATCGTTGGGCAGAAGGCCACCCGCTTCTCAGGTCTGGTGGGCCTGGAACAGGATTCTCTCTACAGGAGCATGCCTGAAATTATTGCTCTCGCCTTGGGGACTCTGAAGGTTTAACCTGAGGGCACTGCCAGGAAGGCCAAATTCAGTCCATAAGTAAGCGAGCCTGGAAGGCAGAAGACTGTGGTGGACATTCAGGGAAACAAGGTTGACTCCGAAGGAGACCTGGCTGCTGGAAGTGGAAGAGCGTAGAGATATCTGCCTGTTCTTCAGGATGGGACCTCAGGATGTTAGTTGAGGTGGCAACCAAGAACTCCTTCCAACGCTTGTAGATCAGTGTCTGTCGACCTTAGGAACTTTTAAGATGTGTGGACTTGAACTGTGATGACCCAAAGGGGCGTGGCACAAAGGCAACACAGTCACATAAGTAAGAAGAGTCCCTTTAAATACCTCCAATCTTGCCCCCAGTGTCCAAGTTACCTTCAGCTGGAGAAAAAAACTCTCCCCAAGAACAATCTTTAAGTGGAGGAAATTCAGTCCAAAAACAAAGTACATACAAACTGTAAATAAAAATCCACACATACCACGCTGCAGTAATTAACTTGACAGGAATTGCAGACTTGAAAGGCCAGCAAAACACACACAGTTGGGAAGACGCCAGGAACACAGATAAGCCTCGATAATACCAGATAATTCACAATTTGCTGTGTGCAACTTCCCTTTTTAAACACTATGTTCCCAGCTGCAGCTAATGAAGGGAATCAGGGCCTTTTCCTCCCCCGTAAGCCATTCAACTCACATTGCTCCCATCTCCGTTCCTTCCTGCATGCCCTAGGATGAAGAGGGGGTGGGCCTGGGTCTTCCTCCGAATTCCCTCTCCCTTGTTCTACCTCTCTCTTGCTCTGCCCAGCCAGACTCTGCCCTTCCCCAGTTTCTTCCACAGCCAACAGAGCCACACTCCCACTCCCTGTCAGCTGCTCGGCCTCCCCCTCCAAATCAGATTCTGACAGAGGCATGACATGAATTCAGTCTGGCGGAAATAAATTTCATTTACTACTACTACTACTACTATTATTATTATTATTATTATTATTATTATTATTATTATTATTATTATTATTATTATTATTATTATTATTATTTAACAACTGTCAGATTATCTATGGAGATCCTCAGTCATCCAGGTCATGGTTGTCCCAAAAGTGCTTTTTTTTCAAGAGGCAACTGGACTTTCTTGTTTTTCTTTTGAAGACATTTCGCTTCCCATCCAAGAAGCTTCTTCAGGTCTGACTGGATGGTGGGGAATGGAAGGATTGATACTCCTTGCAGACAGCTGGTCATTTGCATCCTTTTTAGAGGGTCGTTGAGGCCACTTGGAGGTTGATCTCTGTCCTCATGGTCACCTGAGTGCAAATGGGAGTGGAGCCTTCTGGGAACTGTTGAAAGAACCGTGTTGTAGACTGGAGATAGACAATGTCGTATCCCTCTTTCTCTGTTGAAAGAGGGGGCTCTTCAAATTTGAACATATAATTGGCCTCTCGGACCAGCTGTCTGCAAGAAATATAAATCATAATATAAATATAAATCAGTGCAATTGTTCCTTTGAACAAATGGTTTGTAAGGAGAATGGTAAACCATTTTCTGGGTTTGTAGGATATGTCACCTCATGGCCTGATCGAATGAGGCTGGAATCCCACTATGTGACACAGAGACATGCCAAAAAAAATCAAGATGGTGGTGCTGCCACTGGCCTCCATCTTGAATTGTTTGACCCTCACGGAACCTTCAAGTAAGCTCAGTGTCAACTCATAAAATATGTCTGTGGTCTTTTTAGAGTTGCCAACAGAAAGGGAGGGGGGAGCAGTGCGGCAGCTTGCATTCCATAAATGTTTTCAAAGAAAGCTTCTAGGTGACTGAAGTTTCTGCCGTGCAAAATTCTAACTGGAGAGCATGACTGATAACTCTTGGCTATGGATGTGTCCCATTGGAGAATATATGAATTACGATACACGCAGGGGATGGGGGGAAACCAGGGTCAGGACCAAAATTTTGGTGGTCCGCAGAGAAATGTCACCCCCCAAAGCAATTAATCCAGGCTGTGCGGGAACACAAGGCTTGCGTCGCCTGCATTGAGAACAACACGAGGTAGTGAGGGGAAGGGGGGAAAGGGCGGAGAGGGGAACTTGTCCCACTTGCCCCACACGCCTGGTCTGGCCACCGGGCTACTTCTTTCTGCTTCTTTCTTCTGCTTTTGGCTGCACGCAAGGAAAGCAGCAAAAGTCTTTCTTTCTCTCCCCCAAACTCTGCCAGAAATGAGTCTCTGGGACCCTGCAAGGCCTCCTGCTCCAAGAGGCATGACAAGTCTCACAAAGACTTATTTCTGGCGGAGTTTGGGGGAGAGAAAGAAAGACTTCTGCTGGTTCTGCTGCTTTCCTTGCATGAAGCCCAAAGTCTCTCTCTCTCTCGGCACGCGAGCTGTAGGCAAACGTACCTCACTGCGCATGTGCGCGCCTCACAACTGATTTTTGGCGGGTTTGAGGCCTTTTTTGGCCTCCCAAAGGCTTGAGGAAGGCTTCTGCAGGCTTTGCAGGCTGAAAACTAGCCCTGTTTCGTCACTTCCTGTTTTTCCGAAAATACCGGAAGTGACGAAACGGTGCTAGTTTTCGGCCTGCAAAACCTGCAGAAGCCTTCCTCAAGCCTTTGGGAGACCGAAAAAGGCCTCAAACCGACTGAAAATCAGCTGTGAGGCGCAGTGCAGGTAAGGGGGCGGTGGGGGGTGGGGATTGCGCACACATGCATAGGGGGCATGGAGGGTGCGCATTGCCTTCTGGGTGCTGGCAGGCATGCGTGAGCATGCAAGTGCGTGCACAATTTTGGGTACAGGAGCCCAAAAAGCTTAGCCACCCCTGCCCTACACCATTTCTGATAGAGGACTGTCCAGTCTCTTTTTGAAAGCTTCCAGGGATGAAGCTCCCACAACTTCTGAAGGAGTGAGGGCATCTAAGATTTGACCCAGCCTGGTTCTGCCAGTTGCCTACAAGCAAAAAAAAAATCCTCTTGATTTCAAAGAGGAAGTTAGGGCTGGGATGCCAGTCTCTTGTTTCCCTGAGCTGGCTCATAATTCTCCCTTCCCCCAGCTTCCAGTTGCTGTTGTCCGTCTGCATTCCCAAATTAAGCTTGCTTCCAATACCTTCATACACACACACAGAGGCAGAGAAAGGACGGAGAGCAGTCCATCCCGAAGGCAAGATGGACAATCGGACACTTCAGCTCGTTCTGTTTTGCACTTTGTCCTTGTCAGGTAAGATGCCCTAAAACCCACCTGAAGCCTAGGATGAGGGCACAGCTAAAGCCCTAATGGAAAACAGTGCCACATTTTGCAAAAGAATGTTGTTGTTTTTTTAAAAAAAAAAGCGTTAGAAAAGCCCTGCCTTTGGCATTTCTGAATTGCAGAAACAAACAATCTTTAGGAAGCCACAATTCTGAAACTTGGAAATGGATTGATTATCAGGGGGGAGACATCAGCAAAATGTCTTTCTTGTCTACCTTTGACTCCGGAGGGTGTAATTTGGGATTGACACCCAGGAAGGGTTTGAGTTGAGGTGTAGGTGGTTTTTCTTGACTTGATTTGTGTGCGAAAAATGTAGGATACCTTCTCCTCCAATTCTTGGCGTTTCCTTATAGGAAAAAAAAAAAACAAAACACAATTGCACTGCACCCAAAGTGGTGAGTGGATTATGGTGGCTGGGCTCCATTTTTATATATGTTTGACTTTCCCATCTTCCTCCATATTTTCTCCGCTGCTTGCGGTCTCCTAAACACAACGGCAACTGTTTTGTGCGCTTGTGTGTCTATATGTCTGGGTGTCAGCTTGCCCTCAGAAATTGCATCACTGGAGGTTTTTAAGAACAGACTGGATAGCCACTTGTCTGAAATGGTGTAGGATCTCTTGCTTAAGCAGGGGGTTGGACATGGACTAGAAAAATCTCTAAGACAACTTCCAGCTCTTTTCTGATTGTTTGATTGATCGATTTAAATGCAACTAGAATTTCAGAATCTCCAAAATATTCAATAGCGAAGTCTTCCTATTTGTAATAGCAACATTTCTTGGTCTGTAAAGAAAGGAAGCTGAGATTTCAGCCAGAATGTTCATACTAGTTTTCCTCCCAGTTTAGGAAAATTTTTCCAACAAAGAACACCCGTAAAAACCAAGGATCTTACACCAAAAGATCACCAAAAGATCTACCGGTTGCACTGTGTTATATATTCAGCTTCCCTAGTGTTAACCTTCACTAGATTCATTTTGTGTTTTGTTTTGTTTTCTGAAGTCAAGGCTATGGCTTTCCCAGTTGCAATGTATGGCTGTGAAAGCTGGACCACAAGGAAGGCTGAGTGCCAAAGAATCGAGGCCTTTGAACTCTGGAGCCGGAGAAGAACCTGCATGTGGTGGTGGGGAACTGGGGAACCAGTTGAGACTTTCAAGAAGAGACTGGACTGCCATTTGTCAGAAATGGTGTAGGGTCTCCCGCTTGGGCGGGGGTGGTGGTGGTGGACTAGATGACCTACAAGGTCCCTTCCAACTCTGATTATCTGTATCTAACCCCGGCCAACCATTCGTGCTGCCCAATTCCAAATAGGCCACAGCTTGGTACTGGGCCATGGCCCAAGGTTGGGACCCCTGTTTTAGACACAACCAGGAGATAAGAGCACACTATAGAAAATTAGCATCCACCCCTCTCTTAGAAGAATGAAATATCCTAGGGAGTATTAAAAAGGCAGACTATTTCCGCTAAAAGGGAAAGAAAAATCTTAAAGGAAACGGAAACTCGGCCTCAGTTCCCTGCTCCCAGGAAGATATTTTGGTGCCAGTCTACCTTCACCCTCAGGACATAATAGGATTAGCCCTCTACCCATCTAACAGCAGAGCTCTCCACATGGCCCCTGGGGATATTACATCAGCCCAAAGTTGATTCAGACCAACATGATTCCACATGGGAGTCTGACTACAGCAACCAATAGAACACCTGCTCTTGCCACAGGAACAGGAAGCTCAAGGGTAAGGCCCAAGAGAGGGTATAAATAAACCTCACTCTCCACTCCATGTGGTCAGCGACCCAGAATAACACGGGCTTGGTGGTTCTGCTTCAGCAATAAACCATCTTTCCAATAAGCCTCCATGTTTCCAGGTGTCTTTCTCCCCACTTGGAACTGAACCCAGATGGACATTTCTCCCAACAACACCGAAAGTAGTTCCTTTGCAAGCAAACCAAAGTTTCATTTCCTGAAACTAGGAATAGCCATGGAGGCATGGAAGGGCACATTGTTGGCAAATGGGAAGCGTCCGGTTGAAACGGATCACGTTACAAGCAAGTGAGGAGGGAGCTTGACACAGATTTCCCACAGGGGGGGGGGGGGAAGTCCCTTCAGATCTTACCGAATACAGAAAAACAGAATAACAGAGTTGAAAGGGACTTTGGAGGTCATCTAGTCCAACCCCCTTCTTAATCAGGAAACCCTGTTTCAGACAAACGGCTTTGCAGTCTCTTCTTAAAAGCCCCAGTGATGGAACATTCACAACTTCTGAAGACAAGCTGCTCCGATGGTTCATTGTTCTTCCTGTCAGGAAATGTCTCCTTCGTCCCAGGTTGCTTCTCTCCTCGATGAGTTTCCATCCATTGTTTCTTGTCCTGCCTTCAGGGGCTTTGGAGAATAGGCTGACCTCTTTGTAGCAACCTCTCAAATACCAGAACACTATCATGTCCTACTTACTCCGTCTTTTCTCTAGAGTAGCAATACCCAATTCCTGCAACCGTTCTTCATATGTTTTTGTCTCCAGGACCTTCATCATCTTAGTTGTTTACACTTTTATAATTGATTTAAATGGTTTATAATTAATTGGGATGCTTGGCAACTGACTCATATACAGAATAGAAATAGAAATAGAAATGAGTAGAGTAGAGTAGAGTAGAGTAGGATAGGATAGGATAGGATAGGATAGGATAGGATAGGATAGAACAGAAAGGAATAGAACAGAACAGAACAGAGCAGAACAGAAAGGAATAGAATAGAACAGAACAGAACAGAAAGGAATAGAATAGAATAGAACAGAACAAAATAGAACAGAACAGAAAGGAATAGAACAGAACAGAAAGGAATAGAATAGAACAGAACAAAATAGAACAGAACAGAAAGGAATAGAACAGAACAGAACAGAACAGAAAGAAATAGAATAGAACAGAATAGAACAGAACAGAAAGGAATAGAACAGAATAGAATAGAATAGAACAGAACAGAAAGGAATAGAATGGAACAGAACAGAATAGAACAGAACAGAAAGGAATAGAATAGAACAGAACAGAAAGG
>NW_020717025.1:75171-86989 GCF_900518725.1 Notechis scutatus | reverse complement strand
TATTCTATTCTATTCTATTCTATTCTATTCTATTCTATTCTATTCTAATTCTATTTGTTCTGTATTGTACATTAGCATTCTTGTAAATACCCGTTTCTGATTGGCTAGGACGTGCGGCAATCCGATTGGCCGAGCAAGCCGCACTGATTGGCCCGCTGCGAATCCCCCGCGATTGGAGGAAACCTATCGCGGGAGATTCGAAGCGGTGTCATTGGCCGCGGCTTGGCCGGCAAGTTCAATATAAGCCACCACATACCCTAGCCGAGCCGATCCGATCTCGGAATGAATAAAGAGCTAAAAAGTCACTGAGTCTCGCGCCTTCCTTCCGATCAGTGTACATGACACTATTCTAATTCTATTCTATTCTATTTCTTTTCTATTTCTATTCTATTCTAATTCTATTCTATTCTATTCTATTCTATTCTATTCTATTCTATTCTATGCTATTCTTTCTTATTCTATTCTAATTCTATTCTAATTCTATTCTATTCTTTTTCTGTTCTATTCTATTCTATTCTTATTTCTATTTTCTATTCTATTCTATTCTATTTCTATCCTATTCTATTCTTATTTCTATTTTCTATTCTATTCTTATTTCTATTCTATTCTATTCTATTCTTATTTCTATTTTCTATTCTATTCTCATTTCTATTTTCTATTCTATTCTTATTTCTATTTTCTATTCTATTCTATTCTTATTTCTATTTTCTATCCTATCCTATCCTATTCTGCTTCTTAACAATCCACGGGTTTGGGCATTTTCAGAAAGTGCTGTTAGCAACCTTACTTTGGCAGCCCAGATGTTACAAGACCTTCTCTCTGTCTTCACCAGCTCCCTGAGGTACAACGCCAATGAGATCGACCTGCAGCTCAAATCAGTTAACAAGAACAATCGCGTGCATCTTGTGGAATGGATCAACATTGAGCAGGAAAGTTTTAAAGGTAACAAATGTTTGCCGGCTGCTGTGGTTTTCCCATTACCCAAGCCATGGTCGGCTTAACTCTGGCTTGCAAATGCAGCCATAATAGGCTGGATCGTACAAGCCAGTCTAACCCGAGGTTTTCAAGTCACAGGAACAGGGTTCAAACAGCAGCCAATTTCCCACAAGCCACAAATTGGGTTGGTGGGTTGTAAGATTAACCAGGCTTTGGGGTCCAAGCAATGTTTGGTTTGTTGTGATGTATATTTTATTATTTGTTCCAGCAATCCTGGCTTTTCTTTCAAGGCATTCATATTTTTGAAAGAGGAAGTAAGGAAAAATAATGTGAAAAAATGCAAAGAGAGAAATAGAAGACAAGAAAAAAAAGGAGAGGAAAGGGTGAAGGAGAGGAAATGGGGAGGGGAGGGGAGAGAAAGGAGGGGAGAGGCAGAGGGGAGGGAGAGAGAGAAGAGAGGAGAGGAAGATGAGATGGAGCAGAGAGGAGAGGGAAAGAGAGAGAGGAGGGGAGAGGGAAAGAGATGGAAAGGGAGAGGAGATGGAGAGGAGGGAGAAAGGAGGAGAGAGGCAGAGGAGGGGAGGGGAGGCAGAGGGGAGAGGGAAAGAGACAAAGAAGGAGAGGAAGATAAGATGGGGTGGAGTGGGAGAGAAAGGAGGGCAGAGGAGGGCAGAGGGAAAGAGACGGAAAGGGAGAGGAAGCTACAGCAGAGAGGAGGAGAAGAGAGAGAAAGGAGGGCAGAGGAGGGGGAGAGGGACAGAGATAGAGAGGGAGAGGGAGGAGAAGAGAAAGAAAGGAAGGGAGAGGAGGGAGAGGAGGGGAGAGGGAAAGAGATGGAAAGGGAGAGGAGAGGGAGAGGAGAGAAAAAGGATTTGAGAGGGAGATAGACAGAGAAGGAGAGGAAGGAGATGGAGGGGAGGGGAGAGGGAAAGGAGGCAGAGGAGTGGAGACGTAGAAGGAGAGGAGAGGGAGATGAGATGGAGCAGAGAGGAGAAGGAGAGAGGGAGAGGAGGCAGAGGAGGGGAGAGGGAAAGAGATGAAGAGGGAGAGGGAGATGAGATGGAGAGGAGAGAGGAGAGAAAGCGGGGAGAGGCAGAAGAGGTGAGAGGGAAAGAGACAGAGAGGGAGAGGAAAGGATGATGAGTAGCTGTGAGAGGGATCTTGGAGTCTTTGTGGACAACCAGCTAAATAGGAGCCAGCCGTGTGCAGAGGCAGCCAAAAAAGCCAATGCAACCCTAAATTGTATTAACAGAGCGATACAATTGAGACCAAGGGAGGCACTAATACCACTCTATAAAGCCTTAGTAGGACCACACCTAGAGTCCTGCATCCAGTTTTGGTCATCACATTATAAAAAAGATGTTGAGACTCCAGAAAAAGTGCAGAGAAGAGCAACCAGGAGGATTAGGGGACTGGAGGTTCAAACATATGAAGAACGGTTGCAGGAACTGGGCCTGGCTAGTCTAGTAAAGAGAAGGACCAGGGGAGACAGGATAGCGGTCTTCCAATATTTGAGGGGCTGCCACAGAGAGGAGGAAGGGGTCAAGCTATTGTTCAAAGCACCTGAAGGCCAGACAAGGAATAATGGATGGAAACTGATCAAGGAGAGAGATTCAACCTGGAAACAAGGAGAAAGTTGCCCTCGGAAGTTGTGGGAGCGTCATCACTTGAGACCTTCAAGAAGAAGAGGAGAAGAAGAAGAGATGGAGGGGAGGGGAGGGGAGGCAGAGGAGGGGGAGAGGAGGATAGAGCGGGAGGGAGAGTTAGAGGAGGAGAGGCAAAGGAGGGAAGAGGAAAGGAAGAAGACTTCTTTATCTTCTTAACAGCAGTTACTAGTACATTTATACTGTATATTACCCTCTCACCCTAAGTTTACAACATGATTTTCTTCTTTCCATAATCAAAAAAACAAACAAACAAACCCCACATTAAAAGCTTTTTTTAATGTTTTTTAAACAGAGAAGGTTCTATTATCTACACCACCAACCTTTTGGACCCCAGGGACCACCAAACTCATAATTTTAAATCCCGTGGACCAGAGATCCTGGGAAAATCCCCCAAAAAGTCTGCAGGAAAATTCTCCACCCCGTTTTCCTACCAATCGATCAATCTTTATTTGGGATCGCAGGATACCGTCTCCAGCTCTGTTCTCAGGGGGAGAAAGAGAGAGACTTTTGACTTCATGCAAGGAAAGCAGCAGAAGCTGTAGAAGTCTTTCTTTCTCTTCCCCAAATTCCATGAGAAATGAGTCTTTGTGAGACTTGTCATGCCGGCACAGCCTCTTGGAGCAGGATGCCTTGCAGGATCCCAAAGACTCATTTCTGGCAGAGTTTGGGGGAGAGAAAGAAAGACTTTTGCTGCTTTCCTTGCATGCAACCAAAAGCAGAAGAAGAAAGAAGCAGAAAAAAGCAGCCCAGTGGCCAGGCAAGGCATATGGGGTGCATGGGGCAAGTTCCCCCCTCCACCCTTTTCCCTCTCCCCTCACTCCCTCGTGTTGTTCTCAATGCAAGCGACACAAGCCTTGTGTTCCTGCACAGCCTGGGTTAACTGCTTTGGGAGTGACCAAAATTTTCTTGCGGACCACCAGTGGTCCCCAGCCCACTGGTTGGCGAACACTGATCTACATAACGGGACCCTAATCTCGCTAGCACCTCTAAAAGGGAAGGACTGAAGAATCTCTTGTTTTTGCTTTGGCAATGACTGCGTTGCTGAATTTGGGGCAGCCGAAGGTAGCTCTGCCCACCCCATCTTGATAGCTGATCCACTGCATTTCCATCAGGCGGATTTGTAACTGGCTGACAAACTGTACTCAGAGAGTAGTCCTTGATGGTACAGTACTACATCTACATGGAGGGAAGTAAGCAGTGGGGTACCACAAGGCTCCATCTTAGGCCCAGGACTCTTCGATATCTTCATTAATGACTTGGATGAGGAAATAGAAGGGGAACTCCTCAAATTTGCAGATGACACTAAACTGGCAGGAATAGCTAATACCCTAGAAGACAAACTGAGGATCCAAAAAGATATTGATAAACTTGGAACATTATGGGCTCTGTCCAGTTTTGTTCACCACATTACAAAAAAGATGTTGAGACCTTGGAAAAAGTGCAGAGAAGGGCAGGGGTGGGATTCTACCGGTTCTGACCCGTTCTATAGAACCCCTTGTTAACTTTCTACGCAGTTCGGAGAACCGGGAGTTAGAAGCAATCTCCTTTTGTTTTTTCCCACCCTTATTACATTCTTGCTAGTACGCCTAGACTTCCTGTCTCCGGAGCTTCTGGGGCTTTCTTAAAGGGGAAGGGTTGTTTTAAGATTTTTACACTGCTGTTGAGAGGAAATACTTCCCTGGACAATCAGCACTTTGAAGAAATAATTGAATAACGAAGCAGAGCTGTCAGAAAGAAGCTTTTCATGACAGGGAACCAAGATGAGTGACATTCAGCAAGGCTTCTTGGCTAGCTAGAAAGAATGACATTCAAATGTGAGTTTACATACCCTTTCTGAGTTTTGGTCTAAAACTGGTTTTTGGTGAAGGTTAATTTTGTGCTTAGTGATGTTTAATCCTGTGTTTATTGATGGGAGAATTTCCCCTATTCAGGTTCAACAAGCAACAGCTACTGTTGTGATTTAATTATTTGTATTGTGTCTGAATTTTTTCCTGCCTCATGGTTTCTTTTTCTATCTGGGGAGGGGGTCTTCCTTCACTGCTTTAGTGGTATTTGGCACTGTCCTTTTGGGGAGTACTTCCAAGAGGCAGGATGCAAGCTTGGCATTGATTTTTTTTTACTGCCTTTCTGGGGGGCATGTGACCTTTCCTTAAATCTGGATGATTTCCTTAGGATATCTTGTGAGGTGAGTGAGACCAGCTGGTGTCTTTAAGTGATGCAAATGGATCTAAGGATTGCTTTTCCTGGGTGTACTTTTTCTGGAGAGCTTAAATGACCTCTCTGCTAAAGGGTTTCACTTTATGAGCAAGAGTTGGCTGCTGATAGTTATCACTGCATTTTAACTATTTTAATTCCTCGAGGTGCTCTGGCACCCTGCCTGACTTGTAACCCTGGCTTGCAGGTATTTTTAATCTAATGATTGGTATTTAGGGCAGCTTTTTGCAAGCAAAGAAGCTTTTTATATTTTTGTACAGGTAATCCTTGACTTACAACAGTTCATTTAGTGACCATTCAAAGTTACAATGGCACTGAAAAAAGTGACTTATGATCATTTTTCACAGCATCCCCACTGTCATGAGAGGCCAGGCGAGGAGAAGCGCCCCTTGACATGAGTGATGTCAAGTTGGCCGTGCCCACCCAGTCACATGACCACCAAGCCACACCCACCAACTAAGCCACGCCCACAGAACTGGTTGTTAAAAAAATTGAATCCCACCCCTGATTAAGGGCCTGGAGACTAAAATATATGAAGAACAGATGAAGAACAGTTGCAGGATTTGGGTTTGGCTAGCCTAGAGGAAAAAAGGGACTAGAGGTGACATAATAGCAGCATTCCAATATGTGAGGGATTGCCGCAAAGAAGAGGGAATTAAATTATTCTCCAAAGCCCCAGAAGGCAGGAAAAGAAGCAACGGATGGAAACTCATCCAGAAGAGAAGCATCCTAGGAGAAACTTCCTGACAGTGAGAACAATAGTTGTGGGTACTCCATCACTGGAGGTTTTTAAGAGACTGGATAGCCACTTGTTTGAAATGGTATATAGGGTCTCCTACTTAAGGAGAGGGTCGGTCTAGAAGACCTCCAAGGTCCCTTCTAGCTCTATTCTGAATATACATGTTTATTGGACTTCAAATTTGCCTGGGATTATGGGAATGGTTGGGAAAGGCCAGTGGGATAGTCTCTTTAAGCGGCTTCATGGCTCACACAGTCTCTTTTCTTTCTCTCTTTTCTCTCTCTCTCTTCTCTGTCTCTCCTCTCTCTCCTCTCTCTCTTGTCTCTCTCTCTCTCATCTTTCTTTTTCTCTCCTCTTTCTCTCCCCTTTTTCTCTCTTCTCTTTCTTTTCTCTTTCTCTCCTCTCTCTTTCTCTCTCCTCTTTCTCACTTTCCTCTCTCTTTCTCTTCTCTGTTCTCTGTCTCTCCTCTCTCTTTTTCTCTCTCCTCTTTCTCTTTCTCTTCTGTTCTCTGTCTCTCCTCTTTCTTTTCTCTTTCTCTCCTCTCTCTTTTTCTCTCTCCTCTTTTTCTCTCTCCTCTATCTCTTTCTCTTCTCTGTTCTCTGTCTTTCCTCTCTCTCTCTCTGTTCTCTCTTCTCTCTATCTCCTCTTCTCTCTCTCTCTCTTCCCTCTCCCTCTCCCTCCCTCTCCTTCCCCTCTCTCTTCCCAATCAGAAAATGGTGAATGGGCGATTATCCACCGCCCGGCTCGCAAAAACATCGACTCGTTGGTCCCTCGAGACAGCAACAAACACCAGGACGTCACCTTCTACCTCATCATTAAGCGCAAACCTCTCTTTTACATCATCAACATAGTCACTCCCTGCATCCTCATCGCCTTCATGATCATTCTCGTCTTCTACTTGCCAGCTGACAGTAAGTGGCCCTTTTCAGCCTCCTAGACTTCTTTCTGAGGTCCAGTTTAGGCATATCCATGTCCAGGTAGTCCTCTACTTACCACACTTCATTTGGGGACCATTCGAAATTACAGTGGCACCGAAAAAAGTGATGTATGACCATTTTTCATCCTTATGACCGTTGCAGCATCCCAGTGGTGGGATGCAAACCTTTTTTACTACCAGTTCTGTGGGTGCATGCTTTGCTCCCGGAGCATTCTAAAACGGGTAATTTTAAGCATGAAAACTTATGGTCAAGCGCTGGTGAGTGAAACAGCTGGTGCGTGGCAATCGACTCTGCCTCGGGATTCAGCTGAGTTACAAACAAAGGCAATATAGGACAGGAAGGGGTGGGGCCAACTGCTGACTGGTGCTACCAGGTTGCTAGAACCGGTGCAAACCGGCAGCACATCACTGCAGCGTCCCCATAGTCAGGTGATGAAAATTTGGATACTTGGCAACTGATCCATGTTTTGTTTTGTTTTGTTTTGTTTTATTATTTATGTTGCCACCTATTTGCCCACAGTGACTCAAGGCGGCTTTCAGAATATAAAACCACATTTAAAACGATAAAAACTAACAAAAAGAATCGAATAAATTAATATAGTACGATATAACAAAATCGCTCACCACTTCCCACTCCCTGTCCCAGCGACAGCAGATCACACGAGCTATTTGATGGGCTTCATCCTGCTCTGGGTTCCCCAGGCCTGCTTCAGCGCCTTCCGGAAGAGTATTAGAGTGGCGGCCATTTTAATCTCTGAGGGAATGAGGTTCCAGAGAGAAGGAGCCACCACGGAGAAGGCCCTTCTTGTGGGTCCCACCAGGTGTATCTCCCTCGGGGATGGGACCCTCAACATTCCTTGCCTCCCCCCATTCTGATGGGTCAGGTAAATGTGACTGGCAAGAGACAGTCCCTCAGATCACCCGGTCCCAAGCCATGAAGGGCTTTAAAGAGGACAACCAGCACACCTTGAATTGCACCCGGGAGCCAATCAGCAGCCAATGCAGCTCCTGCAGGTGAGGTGACACAGGTGCACAGCGGGGTCTGTACAAAACCACCATTCATTTGACTAAATTATTGTTCCATCATTTTATACGAGATATTCTACATTTTATTATAAATTTGTATTATAGATTCATCCAATGGTTATGTATTTTTATATTCTATTCTATATCGTTCTATATTAATCTTATCTTATAAAATTTCCTAGCCTATTTCATCACCATGTCTTTTTGTCTAACCATTGATAAAATAAGTCCCATATCTTATAAAATGGTTTATCTTCTTGTCCTCTCATTTCAAATGTCAATTTACTCATTTCAGCACAGTCCATAATTTTCTTCATAACTTCCTCCTGCATAGGTTTTTTTTTTTTTTTTTCATTTTTTCCATGTTCTGAGGTTCAATTCCCATCTAACTCCCCAGGTGGCGAGAAGGTGACTTTAGCAATCTCCATCCTCTTGGCTCAGTCTGTCTTTCTGCTGCTGATTTCCCAGCGTCTCCCAGCCACCTCCTTCGCCATCCCCCTCATTGGCAAGTAAGTCTCCCCAATCTTAAATAAAAATCCCTAAATCGGGGAGCCTTCGCAGGTTTTTTGATTGGGACGGACATCATTTCTTACCTAGATTTCCACAGGGATGGAAATTAAACGGGGAGAGAAGCAACCTAGAATTAAGGAGAAATTCCCTGACAGTTAGAACAATTAATCAGTGGAACAACTTGCCTCCAGAAGTTGTGAATGCTCCAACATTGGAAGCTTTTAAGAAGAGTCTGGGCAGCCATGAAATGGAATAGGGTCTCCTGCTTGGGCAGTGGGTTGGACTAGAAGACCTCCAAGGCCCCTTCCAACTCTGTTATTCTATTCTATTCTATTCTATTCTATTCTATTCTATTCTATTCTATTCTATTCTATTCTATTCTATTCTTATCCCTATCCCTATCCCTATCCCTATCCCTATTCTATTCTATTCTTATCCCTATCCCTATCCCTATCCCTATCCCTATCCCTATCCCTATCCCTATCTCTATTCTATTCTATTCTATTCTATTCTATTCTATTCTATTCTATTCTATTCTATTCTATTCTATTCTAATCTAATCATCATCCCAATATTCTATTCTATTCTATTCTATTCTATTCTATTCTATTCTATTCTATTCTATTCTACTCTATTCTACTCTATTCTAATCATCATCCCAATATTCTATTCTATTCTATTCTATTCTATTCTATTCTATTCTATTGAAATGAGATTTCATCAAAGCCATGAGTGATAGGACTTGGTTTAGCCCAGTGTTTCTCAACCTTAACAACTTTAAGATGGGTGGACGTCAACTCCCAGAATTCCCCAGCCAGCCATGCTACTTCTGCTGACTGCCAGCGGCCTCCAATTTGGCAGTTCGAATCTCACCAGGCTCAAGGTTGATTCAGCCTTCCATCCTTGTGAAGTGGGTAAAATGAGAACCCAGATTGTTGGGGCAAGAGGCTGACTCTGTAAACCACTTAGAGAGGGCTGTGAAAGCACTGTGAAGAGGTATATAAGTCTAAGTGCTATTTTCCTTCCTTCCTTCCTTCCTTCCTTCCTTCCTTCCCTCCCTCCCTCCCTCCCTCCCTCCCTCCCTCCGTCTCTCCCTCCTGTAGTGGAACAGTGGTTAGAATGCAGTATTGCAAGCTAACTCTGCCCACAGTCTGAAGTTTGATCCTGACTGGCTCAAGGTTGACTCAGCCTTCCATCCTTCCGAGGTGGATAAAATGAGGACCCAGATTGTTGGGGGCAAGAGGCTGACTCTGCAAACTGCTTAGAGTGGACTGTAAAGCACTGTGAAGCAGTATATAAATCTAAGTGCTCTTGCTCTTGCTATTTTGTAAATGGTCATGTATGCGGTTAATAGGTACCTGCTCTTCGTCATGCTTCTCGTGACTGCAGTCGTAGTGATGTGTACCGTGGAGCTCAACATTCATTTTCGGAGCCCCAGTACCCATGTTTTCTCTGAATGGACCAAAGAGGTAAGCCGGAAGCAACGATCTAAAATATAGATAACCCTTGAATTGCAACCATTCCTTGAACCACTGCTTTGCATCGCCACATGCAAGTCAGCGGCCGTAGAAATTTTCTATATATAAAAAAAATGGCTGTGTGTGTGTGTGTTTGTTTGTTCCGGCATAACTCTGGAACGCCTCAAGCAATTTCAGCCAAACTTGGTACACAGATTACTTACTCTCTGGAAACAAATACTGGTGGGGTAAGACACCCCTAACACCCCTCGGGTTATATGTTCTTAAGATACAGCCTGTTGTGCCTTCAAATGGCTTCTACCATACTGCCTTCAAATGGCTTCTACTGTACAGCGCTGTGGAGTTGCCATGGTAACAGTTCCACAGTACTCCACAAGGAGGCTCTCTCTGGTAAGAGGGAAAATCCAACATTAGAAATTACGTTTGTTCTGGACATTTTCAACGGGGAACAGGGAAAACATTTGTTGCCGAAATCAAGGGTTTTCCTGTCTAATACAGGATAAGGATAAACAAATACCCAGGCAACGCTAAGCTATCGTCTAGTTTTCTAAATGAAATAAAAAAATAAATCAGTGGAATAGCCGTTCAAAGTTCTAACGGCACTGAAGAAAGTGATTTGTGATGGATTTTTCACGCTTGCGACCAGCGATTCACTTAATGCCTTGCAGGAAAGGTCGCAAAATGGGGCAAAACCCACCTAACAACTGTCCTGCTTAGAAACAGAAATGTTGGAGTTAATTGTGCTTGTTAATAGAGGATTAATTTTCCCAAGTCAATATTCCCGCGAAATAAAAAGAAATAAACATGTTTTGTCTCCAGTAAGTTCAGAAACTCTATTCAGGCAATCTGTTTGAAGCAGGGCCTGAATTAACCCGTTTTCTAGGTTCCCCATCATTTTAGAAAACCTGGTTTATCAGAGTGGACTCAGACAGGAAATACAACCAGATGAGCTAATCCCACTTGATTGTGGAGCTCCATTAACAGAATTTTGCAATCAACAGAATTTTTCTCCCGTCTCCTTTACATCCCAAGAAACTAGGGAGGGTCCCTTGTAAGCCTCTTGCCCTGCCTATTATGCAGCTGCAGGCTAAGGAGTCTCTTATCTAACCTGTGATGACCGTGGCGTGGCACAAAGGCAACACAGTCAGATAAGCAATAAGAATCCCTTCATTATCTCCAACTTCGTCCTCAATGTCCAGGTTACCTTCTGGCTGGAGAAAAACTCTCCCAGGAACAGCCTTTGGCTGCAGAGAATTCAGTCCAAAACATAAGCAACACAAACTGTAACTTAAAGTCCAAACAAGCCAAACTGAAGTAATTAGTCCGGCAGGGCAGGAGCAAGAATTCCAGACTTGAATGCACGGCAATAACTCAACACAGTTGGGAAGACGTCAGGAACACAGATAAGCCACTACGATACAAGATAAAGTGACTTTTGCTCCCAACAACTTGCTGCACGTAGCTTGCCTTTGTTATACACTGTGCTCCCAGCTGCAGCTAATGAAGGGAATCAGGGCCCTTTCCTCCCCTGTAAGCCACGCAACTCATGTTGCTCCCTTCTCCGTTCTTCCCTGCGTGCCCTAGGATGAAGAGGGGGTGGGCCTGGGTCTTTCTCTGAATTCCCTCTCCCTTGTTCTACCTCTCCCCTGCTCTGTCCAGCTGGACTTTGCCCTTCCCCAGTTTCTTCCACAGCCAATGGAGTCACACTCCTACTCCTTGTCAGCTGCTCAGCTTCCTCCTCCAAGTCAGATTCCGACAGGGGCATGACGCTACCATTCCCTTGATGGCATCTCTCGACCTTTCCCCCAAAGGTCTTTCTCATATACTATTACAACTCCTGACAGTCCCACAGTTGCTTTTTCAAATGGCAACTGGACTTTCTTGGGTTTTTTTTTTTCTGGAAGAGGTTTTGCTTCTCGTCCAAGAAGCCTCCTCAGTTCTGACTGAATGCTTCTCGGATGAGGAGTGAAACCTCTTCCAGAAAAAAAATAATCCAGATATCTTCAAGAAAAAACAAAGTCCAGTTGCCTTTTGAAAAAGCAACTTTGGGACAAAACCATGACCCGGCTGGCTGAGAATCTCCATAGACCTCAAACAATTCCATTGTCTGGAGAGATTCTCAGTCATCCAGGTCACAGTTGTCCCAAAGGTGCTTTTTTTTTTCCCAAGAGGCAACTGGACTTTCTTTGTTTTTTTCTTTTGAAGACATTTTGCTTCTCATCCAAGAAGCTTCTTCAGCTCTGACAGAATGGTGGGGAATGGAAGGATTTATACTCCTTGCAGACAGCTGGTCATTTGCATCCTTTTAGAG
>NW_020717025.1:0-10480 GCF_900518725.1 Notechis scutatus | reverse complement strand
TGGGAGTTGAAGTCCACAAGTCTTAAAGTTGCCAAGATTGGACACCCCTGGTCTAGGCTCTTCTTAAAAACCTCCAGTGATGGAACTGCCCATGATTTCTGAAGGCAAACTGTTCCACTGGTTAATTGTCCTCCCTGTTAGGAAGTTTCTCCTTAATTCCAGGTTGCTTCTGTCTTCGATGAGTTGCCATCCATTGTTTCTTGTCCTGCCCTCTGGTGCTACGGAAAATAAGTTGACCCCCTCCTCTTTATGGCACCCTTTCAAATACCGGAAGACTGCTACCATGTCCCCACAGTTCCTTCTTTTCTCTAGACAGGCCAAACCCATATTCCTGCAACCGTTCTTTGTATGTTTTAGTACTCACCAGGCCTTTAATCATCTTAGTTGCTCTTCTCTGCACTTTTTCCAAAGTGTCAACATCTTTTTTTGTAATGTGCTGACCAAAACTGGATGCAGGATTCCAGGTGTGGCCTTACTAAAGGCTTTATAAAGCAGTACTAATACTTCCACATCAGAGGTGGTATTCAGCAGGTTCTGACCAGTGCTGGAGAACCGGCAAATCCCACTTCTGACTGGCCCCGCCAACCTCATCTATTCTCTGCCTCCCATTGAGTCCCAGCTGATCAGCTGGGTCTCCTTTGGTTGCCCCGCACAGGAGAACGGAGCTGGAAAACAGGTTAGTGGGGTAGGGAGGGATGGGGATTTTGCAGTATCCTTCCCCTGTCACGGCCACCAAGCCACATCACTCCCACCAAGCCACACCCACAGAACCACTAGTAAAAAAAATTGAATCCCAGTTCCACATGATTTTGATTGTGCCTCTTTATGCAACCAAGGATTGTATTAGCTTTTTTGGCTGCTGCTGCTGCACACTGCTGGCTCATGTTTAAATAAGCATCTATTAGGGTTCCAAGGTCCCCTCTCGGTTAGCTTTTGAGCCACATTTCACCTATTTGTACCTTTGTTTTTTTTCCTGCCCAGGTGTAAAACTTTGCTTTTCTCCACATTAAGTTTCATGTTGTTGGTTTGGGCCCATTGTTCCAAAATATTAGAATATTTCCAATTGTCCTCATGGGAATAGAATGCCCAGGTCTAACATAAGTGGTGGAAAACCTCATGCTAGGAATGGTTTGTGTGTTCTAGGCTGGTTTTTTGGGAAAGCACAGCTGAGACCTTCTCAAATATATAAAAAGTGATTTTGCTTTGAAGGATTGACTTCTGGGAAATCCCCAAAGGAGAAAGAAGAATGTTGTGAATTCTCCAGAATATATATATATATATTTCCTCAGCTTGAAAATTTTTTAGCACATCTTTAGTGCGACGCGATAACGTGCCATTCCTTGCTGATATTTGTATAATTTCCCGACTCGATTCTATTTTAATAGTTCGCTGTACGCTGGAATAATAGCTTTTAAAGCTTTGCTATTCATTAGCAGCCTGTTATTGTTTGGCTGGTTTTCTCCTAACCCCCCTTTTTTAATTGTTTGCTTCTTAGAAACTTTCCACGTTTTAAAGTAACTTTCTAATCTGCAGAAACTTAATTTGATTATTGGCTGCGTTAGGAAATTTAAAAGTCAATAAAGAATTTTGCAGCAGATTTGGTACAGACTGAACTCCTGAAGCGTTTAGAAACGCAAGAGAGATAAAAGCCACGGCTGCATCCTTATGAACCATATATAACATGGATACACTGGATTGGACCCTAAAGTAATTACATAGGACTTGCGGATCGTTGTGCGCTGATCCGATTTTATGACCCACTTTTGAAGGAGTCATTAAGCAAATGCGGTAGTCAAAAGCAAACACCAAGGTCATTAAACAAACCATTGTTCTCTATGGTCTGTTTTGATGCTGGGAAACAGAACAAAACCAAAATTCCAGGCTCCTGCAGAGATTACAGAATAGATCAGTGGCTGCCAACCAGGGCCGGGGACCACTGGTGGTCCGTGAGAAAATTTGGGTGGTCTGCAGATAAATGTGACCCCAAAAGCAATTAATCCAGGCTGCGTGGGAACACAAGTCTTGCGTCGCTTGCTTTGTGAACAACATGAGTTTGTGAGGGGAAGGGGGGAAAGAATAGAGGGGGGCACCTGCCTCACTCACCCCATGTGCCTCGCCTGGCCACCGGGCTGCCTCTTTCTGCTTCTTTCTTTTTCTGCTTTTGGCTACACGCATGGAAAGCAGCAAAAGTCTGTCTTTCTTTCACACAAACTCTGCCAGAAATGAGTCTTTGGGATCCTGCAAGGCCTCCTGCTCCAAGAGGCTGCGTCGGCAAAGACTCTGGCGGAGTTTGAGGGAGAGAAAGAAAGACTTCTGCTGCTTTCCTTGCATGAAGCCAAAAGTCTCTCTCTCTCTCTCTCCCCCTCCCCCTGAGAACGGAGCTGGAAACGGCATCCTATGATCCCATATAAAGAATGATTGAAAATGGAGTGGGGAATTTTCCTGCAGACTTTTTGGGAGATTTTCCCAGGGTCTCTGGTCTGTGGGATTTAAAATTATGAGTTTGGTGGTCCCTGAGGTCCAAAAGGTTGGCGACCCCTGGAATAGATTATAGAAAAGATTTTAGGTAGCCAGTCCTGTATGGGTAGTCCTCGACTTACAACCACAACAGAGCCCCAAAATGATGTCACTAAGTGAGGAATTTTACGATTTTTCTTGCCACATTCAAGTGAATTGCTGCAGTCGTTTAAGTCACACTTAAATGTTCAGTAAATCTCTGGCATTCCTCTGTCAATTTTGCTAGGCTGAAGGTGGCAAAAATGATCACGTGACACAGCTACCATCATAAATACAAATCAATTCCTAAGCAGGTGACCATGATGAGGATAATCCTATGGTCATAAGTGTGAAAAAATGAACATACTGTTCTAACCCAGGCTTCGTCAAATGTAATTGAACACAAACTTGTTTTAAAAGCAAAACCTATTTTATTGCAACGCTGGGAATTACTTTCATTCCCAGCCAGAACTAATCTTAAACAGTTCCCCAAGATAAGCGCACGCCTTTCAGTGCTGTGGAATGCTGCCAAAAATAGAAGTATCCAAATTAATTATAACAGAAACCAACCGAAGTACCAGGAAAAAAAACTGACCAGAGTACACAGAGCTTCAAGGAGGACTCGGAACTGATCGAACGACTTTGCTTCCTGCAAAGAGTTCGTCATTGATGTCTGACTTTTATCCCTTATGGGGGGATAAAAGTAACCTCCCAGCATTACTCCTGAGTTACCCCTTTTGTTTCAGCTGCTCTCACCTTCTAGCAGCTCTGTGCACACGCACACTGGGAACAGGCTCCCCTGGGTCCTCTGCCTCGCTGCTGCCAGACTCCAAAGACTCCAGAGTCCGCACCCCACTCCCAGATGGTCCTGGCCCCATCTCTGCATCGGACACAGGACCCTCCTCTGAATCCTCTCCAGACTCCCTGACTGGTCCCCTTTCTTCCCCACTGTCTGATTCTGCTGCCATCTGCACTGGCTGGCGGCGAACCACAACACATACGCCCCTCTTTTCAGTGCCGTTGTAACTTTGAATGGTCACAAAATGAACCGCTGTTAAGTCAAGGACTACCTATATCAGTACTCAGAAGGCAGAAGGAAAAGGGGTGGATTTGTTTTTCCTGCATTCATTCCTGCTACAGGTAGTCCTTGACTTATGACCGCAGTTGAGACCAGAATTTCTGTGGCTAAGCAAAGCATTATTTTGGGGGAATCGCACCTTTTTGATAGCACCTTTTTGCGCCATGGGGGGGTTAAGCAAAATCACTGCGGTTATGAAATGAATTATGCAGTCATTAAACAAATCCAGCTTCCCCCCATTGACTTCGCCGGTCAGAAGCCGGCTGGGAAGGCAGCGAACGGTGATCACATGATCTCTGGGAGGCAGCAACCATCGTAAACACATTGCCAAGCCCCTCAAATTTTGATCGCATGACCGTTGGGATGCTGAGACAGTTGTTAAGTACAAGGACTGGTCGTGGGTCACTTTCGTTAGGACCGTGGTAACTTCCAACGGTCGCTAAATGGATGGTTGTAAATCAAAGGCTACCTGCAATGGGCTTGTTTTCAAGCATTTAAAAAGCCTCTGATGATTTAAGCTGGCTTTCCCAGACTTAATTTTCTCCCCTTCCCTTTCTAGTTGGAAGGATGTGTGTTTGGAAGGGAAAAACAGAAACCGGGCACTGGATATTCCCGAAAGAACTGATGGTCTCCAGCCGATACTTGGGAACAGTCCATTTCAAAGGTCTGGTGCAACAGCTCCCTCTGCTGACCGCTTTGGGAATCTTGCTAAAGCTCAAATGCCTGTCTTGTAACATTTATCAATCCATGCTTTGCAGTCAAGTCAGTCTTGCAGACTCTTAGCAACAGCCTACAAAAGGCTCTGCTGTTTCCTTGGCAAGGAGTAGCTTGCCATTGTCCTCTCCCCAGGGCTTCGAGAGAGAGGCTGGCCCAAAGCCACCCAGATGATTTGTAACTGACTCGCTCCTTTGGTTTCTAGCCTGATGCTTTATATATAAAACTTCTACTGTTTCTCAACTTTGGGAATTTTAAGATGTGGTGGACTTCAACTCCCACGAATTAGTCAAGAGTTTGGTCAAGCCCAGATTGGCCCCTGCACCTTCAGCTAGGCCTAACCCTTGGCCATGGAAAGGGTTATCTGCAAAGCTTGTTACACTGAACTATACCAATACTTGAGTCACCCAGAATTTGAGGAAAGGTGGGTGGCTATATAAATGTTTGAAATAAAAACCAGACATAGGTACTAACTAGACTGCCCCTCCTCCTTCTAGTACTGTTACCTAGTTGGGTAATGTAATATCTGCAACAAAAAAACCCAAGCTCAGAGAGCACCAACGACCCCTAGTCCTCCTCCTCTTCCTCCACTCCCATCTAGCACTGATGATGTTATCTAGTGGGGTAATGAAATGTCTGCAAGAAAACAACCAAACTCAAAGAGCACCAAAGACCCCATAGTCGTCCTCCTCCTCCTCCTCTCCCTCCTCCCATTCCTCCTCCTCTCTTCTAGCACTGATGACGTTACCTAGTTGGGTAATGAAATGTCTGCAAGAAAACAACGAGAGAGCACCAAGGACCACACAGTCCTCCTCTTCCTCCTCCACTCTGCAAATTCCACTCCCTTCTAGCCCTGATGGTGTTATCTAGCGGGGTCACAAAACGCCTGCAAGAAAAACAACCCAGCTCAGAGAGCCCCAAAGGACTCCAGCCTCCTTCAATGCCAGATTTGACGTTAGAAAGAAAATCATTTTTTCATTCTTTTTTTTAAAAAAGGGGGGGAAATTAAAATGCAGCCGACCTGAAGTCCACAAGGGACTCAGACAAGTGGTGGAGACCAAGGAGCGAATGGAGACGAACCCTCCTCTTCCTTACCAGGCCCAGCAGGAGAGGCATTTCTCGTGTTGAGCTTGGGATGAGCTTTTACACCGCCGAGTTGGCGAGGGAGCAAATGAAGCGGCAGCAAACTTGTTCTGCGCACAGCTGGGCTCGGGAGCGAGACTAAAGCCTTAAGTGCCATCATTTGCAAAACAATTAATGCAACAGTGGCGGGTAGAGAGAACACAGCTGGCAGCATCAGGCTGCTTTTACATGGGTATTTTGTCGGCTTACAGCACCAGAGCGCTATTATAAGCGGAACGCAAAAATCTCACCATAACCAATATTGGAGACAGCAGGGGTCGTGTGTTTAGCTGAATAATAAATGTGGAAATGCTGCAGTGGTGCAGAGCATGAGGGGAAAACAACAACAACCCACCACCACCGAGTGCATCAGGATGGGACGAGGGGTGCAGATAAGGGTGCAGGAGGCTGTTGCAGAATATTACAAAATAGCAGTTGGAGGTCATCTAATCCAGTGGTTGCCAACCAGTGGGCCGGGGACCATTGGTGGTCTGTGAGAAAATTTTGGTGGTCCGCAGAGAAATTTCATCCTCAAAGCAATTAATCCAGGCTGCGCAGAAACACCAGGCTGCGCTGCCCACATGGCCCGTGGGAACACAAGGCTTGCGTCGCTTGCATTGCGAACAAGGGAGGGAGGGGAGGGAGGGAGGGGAGGAGAGGAAGGATGGAGGGGGAGAACTTTCCCCACTCGCCCCACTTGCCTGGCCTGGCCACCAGGCTGCTTCTTTTCGCTTCTTTCTTCTTCTGCTTTTGGCTGCACGCAAGGAAAGCAGCAAAAGTCTTTCTTTCTCTCCCCCAAACTCCGCCAGAACTGAATGTTTGGGACCCTGCAAGGCCTCCTGCTCCAAGAGGCTGTGCCGGCGTGACAAGTCTCACAAAGACTCATTACTGGCGGACTTTGGGAGAGAGAAGGAAAGACTTCTGCTGCTTCTGCTGCTTTCCTTGCATGAAGTCAAAAGTCTCTCTTTCTCTCTCCCCCTGAGAACGGAGCTGGAGACGGTATCCTGCAATCCCAAATAAAGAACGATCGATCAGTAGGAAAACGGGGTGGGGAATTTTCCTGCAGACTTTTTTGGGGATTTTCCCATTTCAGACAAATGGTTGTCCAATTTCTTCTTAAAAATCTCCAGTGATGGACGAGCATCTACAACCTCTAGAGCCATTCTACTGATTAATTGTTCTGTCAGGAAATTCCTTCTTAGTTCTAGGTTGCTCCTCTCCTGGATTAGTTTCCCTCCATTGCTTCTTCTCCTGCCTTCAGGTGCTTTGGAAAATAGTTTGCCCCCCCCCTCTTCTTTGTGGTAGCCCCTCAGATATTGGAAGACTGCTATTATATCACTTTTAGTCCTTCTTTTCATTGAATAGTCTTTCTTTTCATTAATAACATCGATTTACTTCAACTACTGTCATAGAGCCACAGTGACACAGTGGTTAAGAGTGCAATACTGCAGGTGACTTCTGCTGACTGCCAGCTGCCTGCAATTTGGCAATTCGAATCTCACCAGGCTCAAGGTTGACTCGGCCTTTGTTGTGGTTAGCCAGCAGCAGGTGCGGACAGCTGAGGAGAGCGAGGACTCAGATGAGGGGCCAGGACCGTTGGGGAGTGGACTGCTGCCTTCAGAGATTGTGGGGGCTGGCAGCAGCGATGAGGAGTCTGTGCCAAGTGCGCGTGTGTGCAGGATTGCTTGCAGGAAAGAGCAGCTGCAGCAGCATGGGCGACTCAAGAGTAAGGCTGCAAGGTAATGGCCCCTCCTTCAAGAAGAGAAAAGCCAGCTGTGAATCAGACGTTCTTTGCAGGAAGCAAAGACGTTTTGAAACTCCAGCCTCGTGGACATTCCAGTATCCTGAGTTTGTATTTGAAGATTCTTCTATTGCAAATTATTTCTTGTCTATTATCTTTTGACAAGTCTCACACAGTTTGGCAAGGCTTGTGCTTATCACAGCCAATTATTTTGCAGAAGCATTAAAAGGTTTCTGTTCCCTTTGGATTGTGGTTGATTTGTTGGAAAAGGGTGTGGGTCAGAACAGCCTTCCATCCTTCTGAGGTGGGTAAAATGAGGACCCAAAATTGTTGGGGACAATATGCTGACTCTGTAAACCGCTTAGAGAGGGCTGTGAAGCACTATGAAGCAGTATATAAGTCTAAGTGCTATTGCTATTGCTGTAAGTTGAACCCCTTGTCTTTGTAGAAGCCCCTTAGATATGGGAAGACTCAGAGGTGGGATTCAGCCGGTTCTGACCCGTTCTGGAGAACTGGTAGCAGAAATCTTGAGTAGTTCTGAGAACCAGCAAATCCCACCTCTGACTGCCCCCCCTCTCCATCTATTCTCTGCCTCCCGAGTCCCAGCTGATCGCCCGGGTCTTCATTTGTTGCCCTGCACAGGAGAACGGAGCGAATGGGATTTTGCAGTATCCTTCCCTTGCCACGCCCACCAAGCCAGACCACGCCCACCAAGCCACACCCACAGAAACGGTAGCAAAAAAAATTATATCCCATCACTGCTATCATGTCCCCCCTAGTCCTTCTTTTCATTAATCTAGACATCCCCAATTCCTGCAACTCTTCTTTGTATCCCAAAGGTGTTTTTTTTTTAAATCAAGAGGCAACTGGACTTTTTGGTTTTTCTTTGAAGATGTTTTGCTTCTCATCCAAGAAGCTTCTTCAGCTCTGACTGGATGGTGGGGAATCTTCTTTGTATGTTTTATCCTCCAGCTCCGTCATCCTCTTGGTTGCTCTTCTCTGCACTCTTTCTAGAATCTCGACATCTTTTTTTTATATTGTAATAACCAAAACTGGGTGCTCCAATGGGGGGGGGGGGCTTACCAAAGCATTATAAAGTGATATTAACCCTTCAGGCGATCATCTTCACATGATCTATCCCTCTGTTGATGAACCTCTAGATTGTGGTGGCTTTTTTGGTGATTGAGGTGCAGGTGGGGGGAGAAATCTACTACGTTCTTCCTCCCAGATCTAGTTTAAGGCTTAACAGGTGCTCACAGGCGATCCTGGCATATTTTGCTCATCATACAAAACAACTTTCCTCATTCCATAACCTTTGGGTGCCTCAAATTACAGGGAATCCCGGGGTTCCATGATCCCCTTTTGGGGCCTTCTGACAAGCCAACTCAGATTCTGTTAACCCCTGTAGAAAGTTAGCACTCAAAGAATGAAATATTTTGAGAAATATTTAAAAAAAGGCAGAAGATTATATTTCCCTGGATGAGAAATGAAGAAACACTTTTTTTTTTAGGGGGAGAAAGCAGCCCCCACTTTTCTTAATAGCCTTCAGCAGATGCCAGCACTTAAGAGATAAAGAGATAGGTAGCTCTCTTCATAAGCAAATACCCTCACCCAAGATCCAACACAGGAAAAAGCCATTAAGACCCTCTGAGAACACAAGCCCCTTCATTGCATCACCCTCCGAAACTTCAACCAAACTTAGCTCAGACAAACACCTGGGATTTTTACTTTGCCTATAGAGCCAGGTATGACCCCTACATGAACCCATAGAAATCTTGACAACAGGCAATAGAATATTAAAGGGCATTATTATTATTAGCTTTATTGTCAGAGTACATGTGTACAATGAGATTGTCTGAGCCTCTCTTCATGCACACACACACACACCCCAACACAACTTACAGTGAGGACAGAAGCCCCTAACCCAGTCCCAATCTTATTACACTGTGACCTTGTTGCACAACATGCCGGCCCTGCAAGTCTACCATACTATGTTGACATGAAGTTATTTTCCGTTCAGAAGTCTGACAGCCCACGGGTAGAAACTGTTCTTCAGCCTGTTGGTGCGGCTGGCTATGCTTCTATATCTCCTACCCGATGGGAGGAGAGTGAAGAAGTGCTGACCGGGATATGAGTCGTCCCTGAGGATTCTCCTCAGTCTTCTAAGGCAGCGAGTCCTAGTGAGGTCATCTAGTGGTATCACGGAACAGCCCACAATGTTTTGTGCTGTGCTCACCACCCTCTGTAATGTCTTTCTATCTGTGGCTGTCAAGCCAGCATACCACACCGTAATGCAATATGTGAGGACGTTTTCTATAGTGGATTGGTAAAAGGAGGCCATCAGTCGTTGTTCCACTTTATTCTTTCGCAAGACCCTGAGGAAATGGAGTCTGTTGGGCCTTTCTGGCCACCTGGGTTGTGTTGGTTTTCTAGGTGAGATCTTCGCTGAGGTAGACTCCCAAGAATTTAAAGTAGGAAACTCTCTCCACACAGCCCCCCCGATATAAAGTGGGGCAGGTTCCCCTCTCTTCTTCAGGAAGTCTAACACAAAACATCTCCTTTGTCTTGCTGATGTTTAGGTGCAGGTTGTTTTCTGGGCACCATGAGGATAATTTTTGAATCTCCCCCATTTACATGTTCTTGCACAGGAACAGGAAGCTCAAGTTCAAAGCCCAAGAGAAGGTATAAAAGCCACCCACTCTCAACTCCATGAGGTCAGCTGCCCAGAACTACCCATGTGGTTCTTCATCATTAAACCATCTTTCCAATCAGACCCCGGCCTCCATTTTGTCTCCAATGCCTCTCTCCCGGCTTGGACCTGGACCTGGATATTTCTCCCTACACCACCATGTTACTAACTTAACAACTGTGGCAAGAAAGTTTGTAAAACGGGGCAAAATTCACTTAACAACTGACTTGCTTTGCAATGCCTTGCCCTCAGAAGTTGTGGGAGCGCCATCACTTGAGACTTTCAAGGAGGGATTGGACTGCCATCTGTCAGAAATGGTGTAGGGTCTCCCACTTGGGTGGGGGGTTGGACTAGATGACCTACAAGGTCCCTTCCAACTCTGATGATCTGTTATCTGTTAATGGAAATTTTCGGCTCAATTGTGGTCGTAAGTCGAGAACTATCTGTACACACAAGCGATGCTTGCTTAGCATTACCCTTGTATGGGTTCACTGGCCTGATATTGAGTATATCCCATTGCGTAGTGTCCCAATAAGTAACTAATAAGTAACTAAATTACTTTAGTCCAAAACTGAGTGTTGTTTGCACACCGCAATGAAGGAGCTCAGGGTGCCATGTCAAGGCGGCCGGGATATTTGTA
>NW_020717024.1:274136-319577 GCF_900518725.1 Notechis scutatus | reverse complement strand
TTATCTTTACCCAAAACAGTTAGGGTAAAACAATGTTATCCCTAACACTGACCTCTGTAACAACTCAGCCTTTAAAAGAAAAGCATACTTTTGTTTCTCCAATTCTTAGATGACCGTTTTAATCTAGTAGTTTGAATAAAACACCACTATAAGAGGAATTAGAATCCTGTGGCATTCATATGTTGCTAAACTGTAATTCCCAGGATACCAGGACATCAGACGACTGGTGAAGGGCACTGGGAGTAACATGTAGAGTTATCGCAGGTTGATTATCACTACTCCAAAAGATCAAACATGTTATTTATTATAATATATAGTATGAATTTGTCACCACGCTTAGATTTTTGTCTGTAGAGTCATATAAACCAGTACTTATATTTTTAAGAGTATGCTAAAATCACTATAGTGTTTTTCAAGTGAGAGTTCCTTGTAATAACATTCTTATAGGCTAACATTACCTTCAGAAATAAACTCTTGCATATTAAATGGACTTCCTTCTCAATTTACATTTCATTTATCCTATCCTTACTCCCACATCACCAAATATGACAGCACAACCAGAAAAAGGGTCATCAGGTCCCCTCACTTCTGTTTCTGGGCAAATGGGACAGGAAATCAGATCACAGCTTCAATCATTCTGTGGGCACTCCTACCATTTTAGCTGTAGAACTTACAGCCCATAATTTATATAATAAACTAAAAAAAACACCTTCAAAATATAAAGGATCTTCAGAATCTTACATGAATATGGAAAGCAACACAGTGAGCATCAAGAAAAAAAATGTCTATATAGTCTATAACTCTATTTACCCGACAATATAGTCCACAGCCTGACACTTTCCTGGCTCTTTATCAGCTGTGATCAAAAAAGGGATTAATTTAAGATTAATAAATGAAGATCTAAGAAAAAAGAAAATCAGAAACAATTCCTACTCTTAACATTAGGCAGGGTTAAAGGCTAAAACATACAATGAATGGTTGCAAGTACTCAGTATGGCTAGTCTAGTAAAGAGAAGGACCAGGGGAGACATGATAGCAGTCTTCCAATATTTGAGGGGCTGCCACAGAGAGGAAGGGGTCAAGCTATTTTCTAAAGCACCCGAAGGCCAGACAAAGAATAATGGATGGAAACTGAACAAGGAGAGATTTAGCCTGGAAATTTGAAGAAGTTTTCTGACAGTGAGAACAATCAACCAATGGAACGGGTTGCCTTCCGAAGTTGTGAGATCTTCATCACTGTAAGCTTTCAAGAAGAGATTGGACTGCCATTTGTCAGAAATGATGTAGGGTCTCCCAGAGGTGGTATTCAGCAGGTTCTGACCAGTTCTGGAGAACCAGTAGTGGAAATTTTGAGGAGTTCTGACAACTGGCAAATGCCACCTCTGACTGGAGATTTTATAGTATCCTTCCCCTGCCACATCCACCAAGCCATGCCCATAGAACCGGTAGTAAAAAAAAATTGAATCCCACCACTAGGCTCTCCTGCTTGGGAAGGGGGTTGGACTAGATGACCTACAAGGTGCCTTCCAACTCTGTTAATCTGTTAGATTTTGGTTCTAGGGTTTGGATTCTTTCCTTGATGTTAGAAGGCAGGCAGAAGTATAGAGTTAAGTGTCATCAGCCTAGAATGGCACCAAGCTCATACTTCGGGTTACCCACCCTAGCAGTCTAAGGAGACAAGATACCATGTTGAACAAAGCAGAAGCCCATCCACTAAGTGCTGGACTCCAGCATCACAGGTCCTTACTGCACCTGTGTATGGTTTGCCGATTGCACAGTGGCAGATAGGACAGCACTCCAGAGGGTTAATGTCATTGCCCAAAAGATCATGGGTTGTCCTCTCCCCTCTTTGGAATAGCTTTATAGCTCCCGCTGCCTTAAGAAAGTTCAAAACATTCTCAAAGATCCATCTCATCCTGGGCACCCTTTTTTTGAACTATTGTATTACCATCTGGCTGATGGTACAGAACAATAATAAGAACAAGGACAAATAGTCTGAAAAACAGCTTCTATCCCAGGGCAGTAGCTCTGTTGAATTCTACTGTATAGTTCAATATTAATGCAATATCAGGGGTTTTCAATTCAATGTATAGAATGTGAAGGATGTATGTTTGTGTTTATTTTCACAGTCATAATGTACACTGAAGATGGTATTTAATTTCATTGTACGAGGTGCAATGACAATAAAGTAAAGTAAACTAATCACAATCACTGCAGAATAGTGCCCCCAAAGTTGTAACTGTGGTTTTTTGGTATCATGGTTTCTCCTGCTACCTGTCATGCCCCTGTTGGAGTCTAACTCTGAGGGAGAGGTGGAACAGCTGATGGGAATGTGGCTCTGGTGGTTGTGGAGGAAACTGGGGAAGCACAAAGGGTGGGTGGGCATTCAGAGGAAGACCCAGGCCCATTCCCTCTTCATCCTAGGGCACGCAGGGAGGAGCGGAATGTCAACTCATAAAACATTTTGTATACACGTTTTATAGTTGACAACAGAAAGAAGGGGGGAGTTTCCAAGAGCAAACAACAGGGTAAATCGAAAGTACATTCCATTCATATTTTCTTACTGATTAGATGGCTGAAGCTTTTGCCACAAAAGAATCTAATTGGAGAGCATGATTGATGACTCTTGGCTATGGACATTTTTTTCATTGGATGAAACACCCGGGGGGCGGGGGGAGTAGGATCCAGGGTGACAGTGAATTACGTATCTCAGAGTTGGCTATGCCCAGGTTAGTGCTGGACATAGAATGTTACCTTCAAATAAATCCTCTTTAGTTTTGGGGGAAAAAAGAAAAAAGAAAAAAAAGATGGAACTATGAAATTATGCGTGGACTTTAGAGCGATCAATGGTCTGTGCATACACAATTTATACCCCCTCCCGCTCATGAAGGACATGATGTCCCACCTGGCCAAAGGGAAGATCTTTACCAAATTAGATCTCAGAGAAGCATACTATCGAGTCCACATCAGGGAGGGAAATGAATGGAAAACAGTGTTCAACTGCCCCCTAGAGAGCTTCCAATTCAAGGTCATGCCTTTTGCACGAAAGGGCCCCCCGGCAGTGTTCATGCAGTTAATAAATGAGGTGCTACATGAACATCTTTATAAGAGGGTTCTTGTCTACTTGGACCACATTCTCATCTACACTGAGACGATGGACGACCACATACCCCTAGTCCACCAGGTACTAGAAAACTTCTAGCAGCAAACCTGTATGTCAAGCTGTCAAACTGTGAATTTCACTTCACACAGTTGAACTACTACCTGGGCTACCAAATCTCCAATGAGGGCATAGAGATGGACCCAGCCAAAGTACAAGCCGTTCTGGGCTGGCAGCCCCCTCGTACCCACAGACAGCTACAAAGCTTCTTGGGGTTTGCAAACTTCTACCGACAATTCATTCCCTCCTTCACAAGGATTGCCAAACTCATGATGGACCTCTTAAAAATAGGGAGTCCAGGAATGAAACACCGCCTGGGACAACACCTACAGTGGGACTTAACCTGCCCAAAATCATTTGAAATATTGAAAGAACTGTTTGCAAAAGAACCAGTACTGAAGCATCCTGACCCCAATAACCCCATCATCATTCAGCAGACACCAGTGACGTGGCAGTGGGAGCAGTGTTACTCCAAAGAAAAAACCAAGGAAGCCTGCAGCCTACAGCAAGCTCACAGACACAGAGAAATGATGGGCTGCATGGGAAAAAGAGGCTTTTGCAGTGAGATGGGCACTGCAAACCTAGTGATACCTCCTGGAAGGGGGGCAGAGACCATTTGAAGTGTAGACCGACTATAAAAACCTGGAAGCCCTTAGGACTCCCACGAAAACTATCACCCAAATAAGTCCGATGGGCTCAATACTTCAACCGATTCGACTTCGTGCTAAAACACATCCCGTGGGGAAAGAACTTTCTGGCTGATGCCCTCTCCCACATGCCACAGTACAAATGTGAAAGGGAGGAGGTCGTAAACGCCATCATCACCCCTGCCCAAGTAGCTGCCCAAGTAACCACCAGACGACAACACTGTGATTGGCAAGACCAACCCACAGACGACCTAACTACAAAACTCAAAACCAAACTGCTAGCAGACCCCTGGTTCCTGGACAATCAACACACCTTGACAAGAAGAGATAACCTGGCATGGAAGGGGACAAAACTCTACGTCCCGGAATCCCTACGCACCCTAGTTCTTCAGAGAAGCCACTATGCCAAACTGGCAGGCCACTTTGGGTTCTTAAAGTATTTACACTTGGCTCAGAGCAGTTCTGGTGGCCTGGCATAAAGAAAGACATAGACAATTATGTGAAAATTTGCACCATCTGTGCCACAATGAAAAAATGAACAGGAAAACTGCATGGACTGCTACAAATAGGAGCGGAGTTGATGAGGCCATGGGAGGAGATTGCAATGGACTTTACAGATTTACAGATAATCAGAGTTGGAAGGGACCTTATAGGTCATCTAGTCCAACCCACTGCCCAAGCGGGAGACCCTACACCATTTCTGACAAATGGCAGTCCAATCTCTTCTTGAAAGTCTCAACTGTTGGTGTTCCCACAACTTCCGAGGGCAAGCTATTCCATTGGTTGATTGAGATGATCTGTCCCAGAAGAATGTACTTTCTGTTCAGAAAGACTTCCAGAGCTTGGGGTATGAACTTAGTAATATAGGCTGTAGGCTAATCTTTTCAGAGGTTCTACCAGTACACAAGGAACAAAAAGGGAAAGGCCAGCATGTAGTGGAGTTTAATGTGTGGCTAAAGGAGTGGTGTAAAAGGGAAGGCTTTGGTTTTATTAGTCATGATGTTTGCAGCTGGTCGAATAAAAAACTGTACAAAAGAGATGGTTTGCATCCATCAAAGAAAGGGACTGAGTTACTTGGCGTTACGTTCACAGATTTCCTGGATAAACATTTAAACTGAACAGCGGGGACAGAGAATTAATGGATACAGAACATTTCTGTCTGCAGCAACCTAAAATTCATCAGGATACCAGTGCATGCAAAATAGATGTTTGTGCAAGTAAGATTATCGACCTTGCTGTCAACCAAAACCAAGCATTTAATAGTGAGTGCTATACCATGCAAGAAAGTAGGGGCAGGCAGGCACAACACAGATTATGTAGACAGTAAACACAGTGTCAGACATAAAAATCTCAAGTGCCTATATACAAATGCACAAAGTCTGGGGAACAAACAGGGTGAACTCGAACTACGAATACATGAAGGTAGATATGATATAGTTGGAATAACAGAAACTGGGTGGGATGAAACCCATGATTGGAACATACTGGTAGGAGGATACAAACTATTCAAAAAACCCAGACCCCATAAAAGAGGAGGTGGAGTTGCACTTTATGTAAAGGACCACTATATTGCTACAGAAATGTATGAAACCAAGGATGAAAACCTCCTAGAATGCATATGGGTCAATATAAAAGAAAAAAAGAATGACATAGCCATAGGTGTATATTATAGGCCACCCAATCAAGCAGAAAAAATAGATGTCCTTTTTGCCAACCAACTAACAAACATATGCAGGAAACACACAACAATAGTAATGGGAGACTTCAATTATCCTGATATCAATTGGAAAACTAATACTGCACCAAGTGAGAAATCAAATAAGTTCCTAACCAACCCAGCTGACAACTTTGTTGTCCAAAAGGTAGAGGGTGAAACTAGAGGGTAAGCCATACTGGACTTAATTCTTACAAACAGAGAAGAAGTGATAGAGGGAGTTGAAACTACAGGAACTTTGGGTGAGAGTGACCATGTTATACTAGAATTCAACATAATACAAACAAAAGCAATAGAACATAATGATACCAGAGTCTTGGATTTTAAGAAAGCTAATTTTAATAAACTCAGAGGGAACTTGGGAAAGATTCCATGAATGAAAATCCTAAATGGAAAAACAACTCAAGAATCTTGGGAAACTCTGAAAAGTATGATCATAGAAGCCCAGACAAGCACAATACCACTGAGAAAGAAAAACAAGAAATCGAAGAAGAAACCAGCATGGCTGCACAAAGATTTTCTCTGGCAAATTGAAAGAAAAAAAGGACAAGTACAAAAAATGGAAAGAAGGACATACAACTAAGGCAGAATATCATCAGATAGCCAGAATCTGCAAAAACAAAGTCAGGATAGCAAAGGCTCAGAATGAACAAAGACTTGCAACAAAAGTCAAATATAATAAAAAAAAGTTTCTTCCAACATATAAATAACAAGAAAAAAAATCAAGGAAACAGTCAGTCCACTAAAGAGAGAAGACAGCAAGGAAGTAACAGACAACAGAGAGAAAGCAGAACTGCTTAACTCATTCTTTGCATCGGTCTTCACATAAAAAGAAACTATAGCTCAACCCACCAAAAACATAACTGTAAAAGACAGACCAGAAATAAAAGTTAAAATAAGAAAAAAAAAAAAAAACAGTAAGGGAACACCTGTCTGAACTTGTGCTGTCCAGCCAGTTTAGTTAATGGGAATTGGCATAGTTAGTTAGGAATTGGGAGCTGTCCCCTTAAGGGAATACATTATGGTAAATGTAGTCAAGGTATCCTGGGAAATGTAGTCCATGTCATGTGGCCACATCTATAACCCTGATTGGTCACTGAATTGACCTTTGATGGGTTGGGAGAGGATTCTTCACTCTTGCCTGGAACCCAGCAGCATGATGCTACCTCAACCCCTTGCCCCTTCATTTTGGGGATGAAAGATTACTATTCTTTTACACCATCAAATGCAGCTATGCAAAGAATTGGACATTGAGATTAATCTCATCATAACTGTGAGTTATTATGTGGATGCCTGATGAATCAATAAAAGGACTTTGTATGGATGCTTTGTGGAGTTAATCTATCTGCCTTTATAGAGGACTGAATAGATCTTGATGAACACAAATCACTGGGGCCTGATGGATTGCATCCCAGAGTTTTAAGGGAGCTGGCAGAGGTCGTCTCAGAACCACTGCACCATATCTTTCAAAAATCCTGGAGCACCAGAGAACTACCAGAGGACCAGAAAAGAGCTGATGTGGTTCCCATCTTCAAAAAAGGGAAAAAAACAGACCCAGGAAACTATAGACCAATCAGCCTAACATCTATACCCGGGAAGATACTGGAAAAGATAATAAAAAAACAGATCTGCCAACATCTAGAAACAAGTAAAGTAATAACGAGCAGTCAGCACGGGTTTGTTAAGAACAGATCATGCCAAACCAATCTTATTTCATTCTTCAACATAGTGACTAAATTAGTAGACCAGCAAAATACTGTAGACATAATATATTTAGATTTCAGCAAGGCATTCAACAAAGTAGACCACAACCTACTTCTTAGTAAGCTCGATCAGGGCAAAGCAATAGACGCAATCTACATAGACTTCTGTAAAGCCTATGGTTCAGTGGTACATGACAAACAACTACTAAAACTAAAATCTTATGCTATCTCTGGACACCTGCATAACTGGATAGAAGCATTCCTGTCAAACAGACAACAAATGGTCAAAATTGAGAGCACCCTATCAAATTCTGTACCTGTCAACATTGGTGTATCCCAAGGCAGTGTTCTAGGACCAACTCTCCTCATACTCTAAATAAATGACCTCTGTGATCATATTAAGAGTAATTGCGTTCTCTTCGCTGATGATGTAAAGCTATTCAACACCACAGACAATACTGCTATCCTACAAAAAGACCTTGACTATGTATCAGAATGGTCAAACAAATGGCAACTTCAAATCTCAACAAATAAATGCTCTGTCTTACATATTGGCAAAAAAAAATATCAGAAAATAAAATACAAGCTGAATAGTCAAGTCCTTGTTGATGATCCAAACTCTGTCAAGGATCTTGGAGTAGTCATCTCTAATGATCTAAGTGCTAGAGCCCACTGTAACTACATAGCCCAAAAGGCATTAAGAGTTGTTAACCTAATCCTACGTAGCTTTTTCTTTGGTAATATCACACTACTAACTAGAGCATACAAAACATTTGCTAGACCAATACTTGAATACAGCTCATCAGTCTGGAATGCACATTAGTATCTGATATTAGCACAGTTGAGAAAGTCCAGAAATATTTCAGAAGACGAGAAAACCCAGAACTACACCGCCTTCGGTCTGATCTAAGTATGGTATATAAAATCATACATTGCAACCTGTCAATGAATACTTCAGCTTCAACCATAACAGTACAAGAGCACACGATAGATACCAACTCAAGGTTAACCACACCAAACTTGATTGCAGGAAATACAACTTCAGCAACAGAGTGGTCAATGTCTGGAATACTCTACCTGACTCTGTGGTTTCTTCCCCAAACCCCAAAATCTTTAACCTTAGACTGTCTATTATTGACCTCACTCCTTTCCTAAGAGATCTGTAGGGGGCGGGGATAAGAGCACCAACATGCTTACCGTCCCTGTCTTATTGTTTCTTTTTATTTTTCTTATATGTATCCATTTCATGTATTCATAACTATGTTTATGCTTAAACCTATTATCTTATAAGCGATCGACAAATCAAATAAATAAAGAAATAAATAAAATCAATAAATTAGCTAAAAAAAAAGTGGAATAGATAGCACCACCACTAGATGGACTCGCAACTGGCTGACAAACTGTACTCAACGAGTAGTCCTTAATGGGTCTAAATCTACATGGAGGGAAGTAAGCAGTGGGGAGCCACAAGGTTCCATCTTAGGCCTAGTACTCTTCAATATCTTCATTAACAACCTAGATGAGGGAATAGAAAGAGAACTTATCAAATTTTCAGATGATATTAATCTGGCAGGAGTAGCTAACACCCAAGAAGATAGGCTCAAGATCCAGATGGATCTTGACAGACTAGAACATTGGGTCGTATCTAACAAAATGAAATTCAATGTAGAGAAAAGTAAAGTCTTATACTTTGGCAGGAAAAACCAAAAGTACACATATAGACTGGGTGAAACCAGGCTCAATAGCAGTAACTATGAGAGGGATCTTGGAGTCTTAGTGGACAACCAGCTAAATATGAGCCAGCAGTGTGCAGCAGCAGCCAAAAAAGCTAATTAACAGAGAGATACAATCAAGATCAAGTGAGGTACTAATACCACTCTATAAAGCTTTAGTAAGACCACACCTAGAGTGCTGCATCCAGTTTTGGTCACCTCACTATAAAAAAGATGTTGAGACTCTAGAAAAAGTACAGAGAAGAGCAACCAGGATGATTAGAGGGCTGGAGGCTAAAACATACTGTTAAGTTCGAAGGGTTGGGCTCACAAAGACGAGAGACTCCGGTTCAGTAACAACAGCTCTTTATTTATCAGTCAGTTCAGCTCAAAAGAATAGCAGCCGCGGCAGCTCTTTTATAGAGCTCGCCGGGGCTTCAGCGGCCAATGACTTCGCTTTGAGTCTCCCGCTCTTGGTATTGACCAATCGCGCCAGACTCTTAGCGAGCCAATCACAGTCGCTCGAGTTGTCCAATCAGGTAGCGGTTAATTGAACCAATAGGAACGCAGGGTTTCAAGTCTGTTGATATGGAACACATATGATGAATGTTTACAGGAACTGGGCTTGGCTAGTCGAGTAAAGGGAAGAACCAGGGGAAAGATGATAGCGGTCTTCCAATATTTGAGGGGCTGCCAAAGGGAAGAAGGTGTCATTCTATTTTCTCAAGCGCCTGTAGGCCAGACAAGGAATAATGGATGGAAACTGAACCAGGAGAGATTTAACCTGGAAATAAGGAGAAACTTTCTGACAGTGAGAACAATCAACCAATGGAACACCTTGCCCATGGAAGTTGTGGGAGCACCATCATTTGAGACTTTCAAAAAGGAGGAGCCTGTGCCAAGTGCGTGCAGGTTTGCTCATAGGAAAGAGCAGTTACAACAGCACGGGTGACTCAGGAGTAAGGCTGCAAGGTAATGGCCCCTCCCTCAAGAGGATAAAAGCCAGCTGTGAAACAAACATTTTTTGCAGAAGGCAAAGACGTTTTGAAACTGCAGCCTCGTGGACATTCTATAATCCTGAGTTTGTATTTGGACATTTTTGTATTGCTAATTATTTCTTGTCTGTTATCCTTTGGCAAGTTTTGTACAGTTTGACAAGGCTTGTGCTTATCACAGCTAATTATTTTGTAAAAGCATTACAAGGTTTCTGTTCCTTTTGGATTGTGTTTGATTTGTCGGAAAAGGGTGTGGGTCAGAACACCCTGAGAGACCATTCTCCCCAGAAAAACACTTAATATGCAATTCCATTTTACTAGGATTTGACCAGCTGTCTGCAAGGAGTATAAATCTTTCTATTCCCCACCATCCAGTCAGAGCTGAAGAACTTTCTGAGATGAGAAGTGAAATGTTTTCAAAGAAAAACCAGAAACTCCAGTTGCCTCTTCAAAAAAGCACCTTTGGGTCAGGCTTTAGTGATTAAGGAGGGTTTATTTTTTTAAGGGAAGCTGTATAAAACACATATGAAAATAAAATTAATCTGACAGAAACCTTACGATAATGTAGAATTAGCTGGTCTGGATATGTTTCAGTCTAGTCTTCTGGGAAAATATTAGCCTGGAACTTTCTTCTTTGATAAATCCATGCTTTCTGGTAATCACCTGTTGTTTTCAATGAGTTTATAAATGCTCTCTTCATTTTTGTAATTTATCTGTGATCTGCTCTAGAATGGTTCCTATAATTGACAAATTTTGGCAATTATCATTTTTCCCTGTGAGATGAGAGTATAAAAATAACAGACTTGATAACCAGGATGAGTAAGAAAGCTATCAGGCCTCTAACAAATTCATCCTCATTCAAATCAAAAGTCTCTAGTCGCATCTCAGAAAAAAATAAATTGGTTTATTAGAAGTTGCCATTTTGATGCATGCCTGGCTGCAACCGATACTAAATTACATCATACATTTCTCCCTTGACCCTGGTCTTTCCCCAACCCCCTGGATGTGACTCCTCCAATGGGACACATCCACCTGCAAGAGTCATCCATCATGCTCTCCAATAACCTTCTTATGCTCCAACAACTTTGGGCTGCCAGGGTGATTCTCGAAGCATTTCAAGAATGCCTTTTTTTTTCCCCCACTCCCTTTTTCTGGCAGCTAAAAAAACCAAAGGAGTATCTTTTTAGTTGACATAAGCTTTATTAAAGATATTTGCAAATAGGACCCCTACTCCAAACAAGTAAGGGAAAGGAGACACCGCCTTTAAGGTGGTTGCAAACATTTATAGTATATCACATAGAAAAGGTTACATAATCCTTCCTGTTTCTCACACATAGGATTTCTAGGGACTTCCATCACAAAAACAATGTCACAATTGCCTAGTATTTCTGACATGAAATCTCAAGCCAAATTAAAAACCCCACTTCAGCCAAGAACATAATATTTTTAACTTTGCAGAATAACAAGTTACAAAAACATGATATTCTTATATAAATGTTCAGATAACTTTCTAAAAGGTCACATTAAGAACAAAGATGGAGTCTCTTTGGTTCTATAATTTCTTAGGTATAATAGGAAAATACATATATTTTTTCCATAAGTATAACATTTCCAGTACATGAATTGTCAATATTATTGACAAATTTTGCTGAACTTTTCTTTTTAATTTTTAGTGGTAAAACCTGTTCTCCCAAACAGGATTATTTGCAAATTAGACTACTGTACTAGAAGAAAGAACAAAAAGGGATAAGTTGCCATGTTTACTGCTTTTAAAATTTCTGGATGTTCCCATTCTAGTTTCATCCCTTTTTCAATCTTTCCATATTCGAACTGTACTTGGACCAAACTGGAGGTTTAGCAGGTAACGTGAAGATTGTGAGCTGGGTATATTTCCCTAAGAAGTCTGTCATCGTGCAGAAAATTGCGACTTTTGAAAGAAAGAGAATTATTATCAACCAAGCTCTTTTGTCACAGCTAAAGTTGCACAACAGGATGAGAGAAATATTTATGTCTTTTCTCTCTTTTCCAAAGGATTGTGAGCCATTTCATTGGGCTAAGTCCATGCACCATGGCTTATTGTTGAAATGGAGAAGCCACGAGAAAAATGGTAAAAGACCTTCAAGTGCTAGGAATGATAGCCTCAGGTTGTCCTCTCATTGTAAAAGAACAAGGCAATTTTGTTGATCAGTGCCTAGTTCACCCTTTTGGTTCCAGTGGGAAATAAGCTTTGTAATCAGGATTCATCTTGTTCTTGTTGGGGTGAGTGTCCCATGAAATGGCAGTAAAGATATATTGAAGCAACTCAGACCTGGCCAGAGTTAAAGAAATAAAAAACTTTTATTAAAAAATATTCCATTTATGTATGCATGCAGCTTTTTGTTACATTGATGTTGCTATATATTGATTTAAGCAGAAACAGATAATGTATAACAACAACAATGTAACAAGAAGTTGCCCGCCTCATTTTTGGTAAGTTTCCTTTTTTAATTTATGTGTTTATTTATTTCTTTAGTATCTGTTTTGACCTGCAGGAGCGGCAGAGAGGGGCGGGGCCAGCCAGGGGTTGGTTTTACCGGTTCTAAGAACTACCGGTGACATTAACAACCAGTTCTATAGACCCGGTGCGAACCGGTAATCCCACCCCTGATCTTTTCTAATTATTATCTCTCTTTTTCTAGCCACATATACCATCTATACCAAATCGAGTAATATTCTGATTCTTCTTTCTCTCTCATTTTAAGTGTGAGCATGTCCATCTCAGCACAGTCTGCTATTTTTTTGTATAATTAACTCTTCAGTTGGAATCCTCTGCTCTTTCCACATTTGTGTGTAAGCTATTCTGGCCACTGTCAATATGTGTAAAATTAAATATTTATTCTTTTTCGGATATTGTTTTTGAATAATCCCAAGTAAATAGATTTCTGGTTTGAATTCAATTTGGCATCCAATAATTTCTTGTGTCCACTTCCTAATTTTATTCCAATAGGTCCTGGCCTGAGAGCATAGCCACCACATGTGATAGTAGTTACCATCACCTCATTGGCATTTCCAACATTTTGGATTGGCATTCGGATATATCTTGGCTAATCTTTTCTGGGCTAAGTGCCACTGATAGAACATTTTATATAAATTTTCCTGGTATGTTGCGGCATTTGTTCATTTATAATTTATACTCCATAATTTTTCCCACTTGTCTAAATTTATATTATAACCGAAATTCCACACCCATGCTGTCATCATATTTTTTTACTTTTTCTTCATCTATCCTAAAATCTAGCAAGTGTCTATAAGCTTTGGATATAAATTTTTGCTCTGGTCTAATTAATATCTTACCCAATTGATTTTGTCCCATATCAAACTCAAATTCTTCTGAATCTGTTTTGTATTTGTTTTGAACTTGGAGATATGGCCACCAATCAAATGTAATTCCTTGTTCTTTTAATTCTTGATTTGATTTTCAAGATATGCCTTCAAGAAATGCATATCCAAAAAAATCAGAGTAAATATTTGGAATTACCCAAATTAGGAGAATTATATGTATGTACGTATAATTGTATGCACAGCAAATCAAAAAATATAGATACAAAATAAATTGGGACTACAGAGCAGGAAGAAAATAAAATATTTAGGAACATGGCTATCTGCCAGATGCTCATCACTAAAAGAAGATAATTACACTAAATTAATTGGACAAATTAGGAAAGAATTAGAAACATGGGCGAAACTATAATTATCAATCCTCGGCAGAGTAGCAATATTAAAAATGAATACCCTACCTAAATTAATGTATCTTTTTCAAATGATCCCAATAAAATTAAGGAAAGTCTTCTTTAACAAATTAAATAAAATAATACCAAAATTTGTCTGGCTGGGTAGGGAACCACGCATCAAATTAAAATTCAGCTACCAGACTGGGAACTTTACTACCAAGTAGCGATATTGAATTGGATTAAGTATTGGATTAAACTAAGTGATAAATGAATATTAATGATAGAAGGTCATGACCTCTATGAAGGTTGGCACATGTATTTATGGGAGAAAAAGAGTAAAACACATCAAATAAGAGATTCATTACTACAAACATGGAGAAAAATAAAAAAGAAACACTACACAAGAATACCACACTGGTTGTCAACCATGGAGGCCATGATACATCCCAACAGACAAGATTTAAGCAAAATAATAAAATACAAGGATCTATTAGATGCCCAAGGGAGATTAAAATCAAATCAAGAATTAACTCATAAAATATTTCTATGGTCCTTTTAGAGTTGTCAACAGAAAGGGAGGGGGAAAGAGGTTTGAAAGAGTAGTGTGGCAGCTTGGAAATCAAAAGTGCATTCCATACATAGTTTTTCAAAGATAGTAACTAGGTGACTGAGGTTTCTGCCGTGCAAATATTTAACTGGAGAAAATAATTGATGACTCTTGGCTATGGACGTGTTTCATTGGAGAATATGAATTATGATAAACCCAGGGGGTGGGGGAAAACCAGGGTCAAGGGTGACAATGAATGATGTGTCTCAGAGTCGGCTTCACCCAGGCAGTGCCAGACATGTTAACACCCCAAAAATTATTTTGAAGTTTAGATAGGTAGGTAGGTAGATAGATGATGGATGGATGATGATAGATGATGATAGCTAGATAGATAGCTAATGAATGGCTGATGATAGATTGCTGGCTGGCTGGCTGGCTGGATGGATGGATGATGATGATAGATAGATGATGATAAATGATGATTGATAGATGATAGATAGATAGATGATAGATGATAGACGATAGACGACAGATAGATAGATAGAAAGATAGATAGATTGATAGATAATGATGATATAGATAGCTAATGGATGGATGAAAGATAGATAGATAGATAGATAGAAAGATGGATGGATGGATGGATAGATAGATAGATAGATAGATAGATAGATAGATAGATAGATAGATGTGTGTGTGAGAGAAAGAGAGTTAACAAACAGACATAGAGATAGAAAATTATATTCTTCAGAATTTTTTTTGTTCAACTCTTAACAGATACTTCTTTGAAAATGCTTGTGGTATCAACTGTTGTGGCAAGAAAGTATTTCTCGAAATGTAAAAGGACAGAAGGTTAAAGAAATATTGCTTTGTTGTTTTCTCAGATATGGAACAATGCATGAAATGTCCGGATGATAAATATCCAAATGAAGACCAAGTTCAATGTATACCCAAAGTTGTATCCTTCCTATTGTATGAAGAATATTTGGGCACCTGGTCTCCTTTGCCCTATTCTTGTTCCTAACTTCAGGTTTTGTCTTAGTTATATTCTTTCAATACCTAGGAACTCCCATTGTCAAATCTAACAATCATGACCTTTCTTTTATCCTCCTGATCTCCCTCTTGCTTTGCTTCTTGTCTCCTTTTCTCTTCATTGGTCAACCAAGGAAAGTCACCTGCCTTTTCCGACAGATGGTTTTCAGCATCACTTTCTCAGTTGCCATTTCTTCTCTCTTGGCCAAGACAATCACAGTGGTGCTGGCTTTCCTGGCCACAAAACCAAGAAACCGAGTGAAGAGATGGTTGGGGAAGAGCTTAGCCAATTCCATCATCCTTTCTTGTTCTGCTGTCCAAATTATCCTCTGCTCCATCTGGCTTGGAGCTTCTCCCCCATTCCCAGAATTTGACTTTCACTCTCAACCTGGAGTGGCCATCTTGCAGTGCAATGAAGGCTCCGTTGTCATGTTCTACATCACCCTCAGCTACCTGGGCTTCCTGGCCACCATCTGTTTCTTAGTGGCTTTCCTGGCCAGGAACCTGCCTGGGGCTTTTAATGAAGCCAAGCTTATAACCTTCAGCATGCTGGTCTTCTGCAGTGTCTGGGTGACTTTTGTGCCCACCTACCTGGGCACCAAAGGGAAATACATGGTGGCTGTGCAGATCTTCTCCATCTTGGCCTCCAATGCTGGGTTGCTGGGCTGCATCTTCATCCCCAAATGCTACATAATCATTCTGAGGCCAGACCTAAATATGAAGGAGAAGCTTACAACCAGAAGAAATGAAGAAACGTGAGACAGGGGGATTTTAAGTCTCAGCATTTTCCAACAAGCCACACTTAGAAAATGCTCCAAGCCGCTCTCCATACCTAAGCAGGACAACAATTTTGGTTGAAATGATTAAAAGGCTGGTGCAAGATTCTGTTCCAAATCCTTATCTAGTGGAATTCCAAGATGTTCACTCAGCTCTTTTGAATTCTTAACATGACATATATGTCCTGGGCCTTTAGCCTACCTGATATCAGGTTTTTGAAACATGTTATTTGTGCAATGGGAATCTTGTGCTGATACAAAAAATATGTTGGTGGTGCCCTAAAATTTCCATCATTTTAGCTGTATCATTGTTCATCTGCAGTTGGTGTGCTTTGCAATATTAGACTCAGGATCACATTAGGAGTAGTATAATCTGGATTCAACAACTAGTCAACTAAGTTATTATAAATAAGTTAAACAACTTAGACTAGCCATGCCCAGTTCCTGTAACCGTTCTTCATATACAGTATTTTAGCCTCCAGTCCCTCAATCATCCTGGTTACTCTTCTCTGTATTTTTTCTAGAGTCTCAATATCTTTTTTATAGTGTGGTGACCAAAACTGGATGCATTACAACTTGCCTCCAGAAGTTGTGAATGCTCCAACACTGGAAGTTTTTAAAAAGATGTTGGATAATCATTTGTCTGAAGTGTAGGGTTTTCTCCCTAAGCAGGAGGTTTGACTAGAAGACCTCTAATGTCAACTCTTCTATTCTTCTATTCTAATGTCAACTTTTCAACTCTTCTATTCTATTCTATTCTATTCTATTCTATTCTATTCTGTTCTGTTCTGTTCCGTTCCACTCCACTCCACTCCACTCCACTCCACTCCAGGCTTTATAGAGTAGTATTAGTACCTTCGGTCAGGGCCACCATCTGGTCTCTGCTCCCTCACCCAGTTCACCATTTTGGGGAGCTGGACTGAAGTCAGGAAGAGCTCCAAGACCACCAGGTCCACCACCTGATCTTCGATGCTCCTTTCAGTCTTCAGCCACTGATTCCGACAATCAGAACACCAGCAAGTGCTTTGCCTACTCCCACTCCTGTGGGTCTTTCCGGTCCATTTTCACACCGAGTGCCACTGTACCTTGAAAAAGGACAAATGATTTTTCCCTGCAATGTAGCGATTATCCATAAATAGGAGAATTTCATGAAATGTACAGTATATCTTGCAATGGCATTGACTTTTCTTTAGTTATTTTATTCTCCGTACCTACTGAGTTAAGTTGTTGAAAAAGAAATAGATTTTCATGTCTATGGAGATTCTCAGTCATCCACATCACAGTTGTCCCAAAGGTGCTTTTGAAAGAGGCAACTGGACCTTCTGGTTTTTCTTTGAAGACATTTTGCTTCTCATCCAGGAAGCTTCTTCAGCTCTCAGTTCTTCAGCCTCTTGAAAAAAGCACCTTTGGGACAGATTTTCAGGCCACTGTAATCTGAAGTAGAGACACAATCATCTTGCTCAATAATCTTTTTCTTTTTGGATAATTTAATAAAAAAAATTGGTACGGTATGAGAAAAATTGAGTTAACTGAATCTAAATATGGATTTGCCTGAATGGAATCAGGACATACCATGCCAGAACTAAGGCAAAGTTTTAAGTGGGGAAGGACAGAGAGCCTGTAGGGCAAGGGTCTTCAAACTTGGCCAGTTTAAGACTTGTGGACTTCAACTCCCAGAATTCCTGAGCAAACATGACTGGAGGAGGAATTCTGGGAGTTGAAGTCCACACGTCTTAAAGCTGTCAGGTTTGAAGACCCCTGCTGTAGGGCATCACAACAAGCAATATCATATATAGCGGAAGAATGTTCCCTTAGGAAATTTCAAGGCACCTGGGATGATCTCATTGTAGCCAAACCAGAAGCACTTACATTGCTAGCTTCCTTAGATATCGAATTATAATATCTGCCCTATTGCAATTAGAATTAGAATTTAGAATTAGAAGAACTTTATTGTCATTGTACAAGTACAATGAAACTGTGGATGCACCCGAGAAACTGTTCGCAATACAATAAATCCAAAGCACCTAAAAATGAAGATAAGAAAAATAGAGTACCCACGTCTCCATTTGCAATTTGAGAGTACAATATCTACGAATATACACAAAATATACATCCAACACTGACTGTAACATTTATCCGAGTATAATACACAAGAGATGGATTGTACTGTAATATGTTATTATACATCTGAATGGGGTATTGAGATTTCACATCTTTTCACATCTTAATAAGGTAGTGACTTCGTGTTTATTTGTGGTTCGGATGGCCCAGGGAAAGAAACTATTTGTTAGTCTAGTGGTGTGGGATTTTATTGTCCTAAAACGCCATCCAGATGGCAGCAGGTCAAAAAGATAATTGCCAGGATGTGAGGTATCTTCTATAATGGCCTTGATTCTGCTTTGGCAGCGGGACCTGGCTAAGTCTTCCAGGGAGGGCAGAGGGCAACCAATGATCTTTTGAGCTGTGTTTATCACCCTCTGCACAGTTTTCCTGTCCTCAACTGTGGAGCCTGCATACCATACACCCAGACAATATGTCAGAGTGCTATCCACAGAGTCTTTATAAAAAGCCAGCAACAGCTTCTTATCCAGATTGTTCTTCCTGAGAACCCGCAGGAAGTGCAGCCGCTGCTGAGCCTTCTTCACTATGGCCTTGGTATTAGGGGACCAGGAGATATCAGCTGAAATATGGATGCCAAGGAATCTGATCGTAGGGACAGTTTCCACTCGTTCTCCGTTGATGATGAGTGGGGCATGATCCTGTCCATGTTTCCTGAAGTCCATAATCAGTTCTTTGGTTTTATGGACATTCAGTGAGAGATTGTTCTGTGAACACCAGATAGATAGGTTCTCTACTTCTGCCCTATATGCACCATGTTACAGTGCCTTTATAATGGTTTTATCTTAAAATTTTATCTCATATGTTGTATTGGTTTATATGTGTGTGTGTGTGTATTTGAACTTATATTTGTGTTTGTACAAGTTTTATTAGTGTTTTATATCAGTGATTGCACGACCTCTGTAGATCAGAGGTGGGATTCAGCAGGTTCTGACCAGTTCTGGAGAACCGGTAGCGGAAATTTTGAGTAGTTTGGAGAATCGGCAAATCCCACCTCTGACTGGCCCCGCCCCCATCTATTCTCTGCCTCCTGAGTCCCAGCTGATTGGCTGGGTCTTCTTTTGCTGCCCTGCACAGGAGAATGGAGCTGGAAAGCAGATTAGTGGCATGCGGAGGGAACTGGGATTTTGCAGTATCCTTCCCCTGCCACGCCCACCAAGCCACACCCACAGAACCGGTAGTAAAAGTTTTTTGAATCCCACCACTGCTGTAGATGCCATATGCCAGAGGCCCCCAACTTTTGGGGCACCAGGGACTGGTTCCGTGGAGAGAGGTTTTTCCGTGGACTGGAGGGAGTGTGGTTTTGTGTGTCGCCTGGGGTTTTGCTTGTTTGCGTGGACCGGTTACAAGCATGCTGCAGACTGGTGCCTGTCCATGAACCCTTGTGGACCCCTGTCATATGCTAAATAAAAAACCCCTGAATCTAGTTACCTCTTCAGATAGGATCCAACCTCCTTTTTTTCTCTTTCCCCCGATAAGTCACTAGCTTGCAGGCTCCCGTTTCCACCAGATAGATTTGGTCGAGGCTGATCATTCCCAGTTCTTTGGTCTCTGCCTCAGAGAGGGGTTGTTCTTCCTAAAAATGCAATGCCAGACCCAGCCTCTTTCCAGGAAAGAGCCTTCTGTAGGGGAAGTCAAAGTGGAGATGAACTGCTGAATCACTACCAGATCGAGATTCCCCTGCCTTCCCGTTTCCTTGCTTGGGGAGTGACCAGGCCTTTCCCAGCTTCCCAAGGGAATCCATTTGGAAGGATTTGGGAGTTTGATTTCACTATTGTTGCTCAAAGAATAAAAAACAAATGTATAAATAAAAACACTTGAAAAAAGATGCAGACAGAAGACAAAAGAAACAAGGCTGGGGCTTCAGCTATGGACCTGATACCTTCACTGCTATCCTTTTGCAGTAAAAAGATACAGGTAATAGGAAGTCTATCATCCGCCAGGTGAACCACATATATTGTGACCGAGTCATTTTTGCTGTCCATATCGTGTGAATCTAAGCAGAAGTTTCAATTGAATAGCTTTGCCTTAGCGCAGGGGTCTTCAACCTTGGCAACCTTGGCAATTCCTCAGCTGGCTGAGGAATTCTGGGGATTGAAGTCCACAAATCTTAAAAGTTGCTAAAGTTGGAGACCCCTGCCAGACAGACCTTTCCTCCCAAAAACTCAGAAAAGGTTGTACTAACATAAGGTTATGTTAGTACAACCTTTTCTGAGTTTTTGGGAGGAAAGGTCTGTCTGTCACTTGTCCCAAAGGTGTTTTTTTTCCAGAGGCAACTGTACCTTCTGGTTTTTCTTTGAAGACTTTTTGCTTCTTATCCAAGAAACTTCTTCAACTCTGACTGGGTGGTGGGGAATGGAAGGATTTATATTCCTTGCAGACAGCTGATCATTTGCATTTTTTAGAGACTTGTTGAGACCACTGGAGGTTTATCTGTGTCATCAGGATGACCTGAATGGTGCGATTGAGTGTGGAGCCTTCTTGGAACTGTTGAAAGGACTGTAGACTGAAGATCAATGGTGTTGCATCCTTCCCCCTCTGTCAAGAGAGGGCTATTCAATTTTGACATAGATGGCCTCTTTGACCCCTCTTTCAAACCAGCAGTCCTCTCTGCCAAACTGTGGCCTTTGCGGTCTTCAAAAGAGTGGCCTTTGTCTTTTGAATGAGAAATAGTTATTCAAGCTATTTTAGTTATTCACCTGTTTTTACTGCTCATATTGTTTCCCACCTTTTTCACTACCTTTTCCTATATTGTTTTAAATATATATTTGTAACAAAAAATTTCTTTGAAATCATGGTTATATACAAATAATGATACATTTTTTTTTAAGTGGAAGTACTTACAAGTCAAGAAATCATTGGCAATAAAGATAAATACAAGATAATGCTCAATACACAGGAAATAACAAGACTCTCCAATAGACAACTTTACACATCAGAAAACATCAGGCTGAGGGGTGATGTCAAATCCGTTTCTTCCCTCCCTTAGCTCACTCCCCAAGCTAAAACATATAAAAATGGTTACAGGACCTGGGCATGGCTAGTCTAGTGAAAAGAAGAACCAGGGGTGACATGATAGCACTGTTTCCATACTTGAGGAGCTGTCCCAGAGAGGAGGGGGACAACCTATTTTTCAAAGCACCTGAAGGCCAGACAAGGAACAATGGATGGAAATTGATCAAGGAGAGATTCTACCTAGAAATTAGGAGAAATTTTCTGACAGTGAGAACAATCAACCAATGCAACAGCTTTGCCTTCAGAAGTTGTGGGAGCTTCATCACTGGAGGCTTTCAAGAAGAGATTGGGCTCCCATCTGTCAGAAATGGTGTAGGGTCTCCTGCTTGGGTGGGAGGTTGGACTAGATGACCCATCAGATCCATTCAAATTCTGTTATTCTAAATCTTAAGAGTATTTGACAGCTTCACCATTATCATCATCATGACATTTTTGTAAAATTCAACTACTTATTCAGCACTATGGGACAATCCAGGACATTTCTTTCTTTTAAAGGGCATCTCATCAAATGCTTCAACAGAGATATCATATCCCTGTTGGTTGCTGGGGGGCTTAACTGCTCCAATGAAGCTGAGAGCTGTGCTGGCAGTAGTGCAAACCACCAGCAGGTCCAACCATGTCACAGAGGTTTTGGCCGAGGAGCAGAACTGAGTGCACCCAACAAGCCATGCAATGAATCATGGTGAAACACAACCAAACAAAGCCTATACCGACTTGTCATCCGGGTTAACAAGGGCTGCGTCTGGTGTTGGGGAACCTGGGCATCCATTGACAAGCCACGGACCCCATAGCTGAGCAGCCAGGGCATGGGCCTGCAGGGCCACTGGAAACTGAACAACCTAAGAAGCGGCAGAAATACACTATGTCAGAGAACCGCACTGTAATGAAATGCTACTACAAAGCAGAACCAGAAGAACGAGGCTACCAAAAAAGGATGTACAAATTATGGAAACAAGAATACCCAGGCTCAAGGATAACTGAAAAACAACGACGATTCATCATCAGGAACAAAGTGTTCAGTGAAGTCGAACTTGAAGAAATACAGAAAAATTGTGAAACGGGAACACAGCAGACTGCTGCAGTGGCAGAAAATACTCCAACAACACCCGGAGCCACTGAACAGCCTGAACTCGAAGAAAATGCAGATATTTTGCAAGAACAGGAACAGCAAGAGCCTGAAGTCATCATTGAAGCACCAGGAGTACTCAATGCCAGGCAGCAAGAACTGAAGGCTAAAATCTTGGCACATGCTGCATCAAATGCAGAAAAAAGGCTTCCAATGTTGAAAATTGTGCCCAGAAAACATTTGGCATCATTGATGATAGATGCGAATTATGCACTTGCAGCAGTCCAGATAACATCAATTAAACAAACAAATCAGCTTGCCTACAATACAGCAGTCATAGTAACAGAAGAACTGGGGATTCAACAGCCACAGCCCCCTAGAAAATCGAATGGAACATCGCAGTAGAAAATCAGGTTGGAGTTGAAAATCAAAAGCCTGCGAGCAGATGCAAGCAACTTGAAGAATTTTCAGGAGAAAAAGCTGAACAGCAAGATCAAGAAACATCTGATCAAAAAATATGGGCTCAGCACAAAAAAAAATGATGAAGCATTGGAAATTGTGAAGCAGCAGATAACAGCAACAGCAAGAAAAATGGAAAGATATGAAGCCAGAGTCATCCAGTACAAACAAAATCAATTGTTCCAATCAAGCCAAAGACGGTTCTATCAGAGTCTGAATCAGACGGGAGATGCAAAAATTAAAAAACCTGAGAAATACCTGACCAGCCTGCACGAAAAAATGGCCGAACAATTCAATGAAATGCTGCAGACAGGAAACATCAGTGAATGATTAACAGTTGGGAAAACCTACTTGATACAGAAGGATCCAGCAAAAGGAGCAACATCTGCAAATTACAGTCCAATAACGTGTCTGCCAAGCATGTTCAAGCTGCTGACTGGCATCATAGCTGACAGGATCCAGGACTACCTAGAAGCAAATAACATCTTGCCAGTAGAGCAGAAAGGAAACAAACGAGAAAGCAGAGGCACAAAAGATCAGCTCCTGATCGACAAAATGATTGTAGAGAATTGGCAAAGCCGAAAAACAAAACTGCATATAACTTAGATTAACTACAGGAAAGCATTTGATTCACTACCGCACAACTGGATCATCAGGTGCCTGGATGTCATCAGAATATGCAAATGCATTGGCACTTTTACTGCAAATGCGATGAAGCACTGGAAAACAGAACTGTTTATTGGAAGTGAAAGCTACGGACTGGTCAACATCAAAAGAGGGATTTTCCAGGGTGATTCTTTGTCGCCTCTGCTGTTGATCATCGCCATGACCCCCGTCAACAATTTTACAGCTAAAAATTCACATGGATGATCTGAAGTTATACGGAATCTGTACATGGATGATCTGAAGTTATACGGAAAATCAGAAATCGAAATCCAGTCACTACCAATACAGTTCGAATTTTCAGCACTGACATCAGCATAGAGTTTGGCCTGGACAAATGTGCCACAGTGGCATTGAAGAAAGGAAAAATCGTACAAAGTGATGGAATCGAAATGCCCAATGAACAAACCATCAAGTGCCACCAACCTGAAGCCTACAAATACTTGGGCATACTACGGTTGGACAATGTCAAGCACGGGCAAGTGAAAAATGTGGTCAGCAAAGAATACATACAAAAGGTCAGAAAAATTCTAAAAAGCAAACTGAATGGTGGTAACATCATCAAGGTTATAAATACCTGGGTCATACCCGTCATCAGATATACTGCTGGGATCGTAGGCAGAGCTAGACAGCCTGGATAGGAAAACGAGAAAACTGATGACCATACACTATGCGCTGCACCTGCATAGTGATGTTGACAGGCTGTATTTGCCCAGAAAAGCAGGCGGCAGAGGGCTTTTGCAAATGAAGCAGACAGTCAAAGAAGAGAAGCATTCTCAGGCAGATTATGTGAAAGACAGTGTTGAACCAGCTTTGATGGAGGTCAACAACAGGAAGCTGCTAAAAGTGAGGCAAACCAAGAATCAATACAGGAAAACAGCGATGCAAACTTGGGTTGACAGCTGGTGTAACAAAGCACTGCATGGGCAGTTCCTTGAAAAGATCCAAGGAAAAGTAGATAAGGAAAAGACCTGGTTATGGCTGACCAACGGAACACTGAAGAAAGAGACAGAAGGCCTGATTCTTGCAGCCCAAAACAAGACATCAGAACAAATGCAATAAAGGTCAGAATAGAAAAATCTGCTGATGACCCCAAATGCATACTCTGCAAAGCAGATGAAACCATTGATCGCATATTGAGCTGTTGCAAGACAATTGCTCAGACTGACTACAAATGTCACAACACAGTCGCTCAGATAGTCCATTGGAATTTGTGTTGCAACTACCATCTGCCTGCAGCAAAGGTGGAATCATAAGCCTGAAAAAGTGGTCAAAATGAGCATGCAAAACTACTGTGGGACTTCCGAATACAGACTGACAAAGTTTTGGAACACAATACCCCGGATATCACAATTGTGGAGGGAAAAAAAGTGTAGATTGTCGACATTGCCATACCTGGTGACAGCAGAATCAACGATAAACAACTTGAAAAAATCACCAGATATCAAGACTTGAAAATGAACTGCAGAGACTCTGGCATAAACCAGTGCAGGTGGTTCCAGTGGTATTTGGCACACTGGGTGCTGTGCTTAAAGACCTAGGCAAGCACTTAAAAACAATTGGTGCTGACAAAATCACTATTGGTCAGCTGCAGAAGGCCACCTTACTGGGATCTGCTAGCATAATCTGCCGATACATCACGCAGTCCTAAACGCTTGGGAAGTGTTCCACTAATGATTTGTGATACGAAGCCCAGCATAGTTATCTCGTTTGCTGTGTACACTGTTGTTTTTTGTGTCAAATAATAACAACAACAACCCCTCTGAGGAGCTTTAGCTTGTCATGGTGGAGGGGCTTGCGTGTCCTAGTGATCATAAGGGCTATGCTGAATAGGTGCAACCATATCAGACAGGTCTTAGGTGAAGGGCCAGACAAAATTTGCTCCACAACTCATTTCAACGTGGTGAATACAGGAAAAACGAAATTTATGCCAGCTGAACTGTTGCCCAGATCAACAAGGGTTCCGTTGGATGCTATGGCTCCTGGGCATTCTACACAAAATGAGCTACAGGGCTCAGCTCCCTCTGCTAGGCAACCAGGGCATGGAGCTGACGAGCTACTGGAAGAAAAAGCGAAAAAACGAAAAACCTGGACCAGGGAAGAAAGTATCTTATTATGGAATCTGAGCCAGCAAAATGTGGATTTCAAAAACGAATGTATCAGATCTGGAAGGCAAATTGCATGGTCTGTGACATCAGTGATCAAAGGTTAATGGACCAACGACGTGTGATTCTGAGCCACAATTTTTCCACTGCAACAGGATTAAGAGAAATTGAAAAGAAAGCAACTAGTGGCCTGAGCATACCAACGAAGAATGATAATGTGAGTGAATTGCAGACTCAAGAATAAGCTGCAGAAGAAAGAGGGGGGAAAGTTGCTGAAATTGATGAAGGTAAAGAACAAGAAAAAAGTGAAGATCAAGAAGCAACCAGCAGATAAAGATAAATTAGCTGAGAAAATAAAGGATCAAATGGAAGATGCTGAAAGAATGCGCTGGCCAAAACTGAACCAAGTTAATCGGAAAGCACTAGCAAATGCACTGAAAAAAGTCAATGAAACTGTGCAAACCATCCCAACTGCTACATTAGCTGAATCAAATCAGCTGATGTACGCAGCAGCCTACATAACCACTAAAGAATTGGTTTTGAAAATACAAAAGAACCAAAGAGGCAAAAAGGGGAAGCCAAAGTGGAAAATTCGGTTGGAATTGAAAGTTAAGAAACTTCGTGGAGACTTGAGCAACCTGAAGAATCTAAGGCAAGGCCAGCTAAAAAAACAAGCAGATCAAAAGCAGCTTGGCAGCAAGATACGATTTGGAGAACAAGGAGATTGCTGTAGTAATTGAAGAGCTGAAGCAGAGGGTTGTTGCCATTGCCGAAAAGATTAAGAGATAATGTAAGCATTGGACTTTTCCCCTTCAACCGAAAAGAATGAACTTCTGAAAACCAGGTGTTTCAAAAGGAATCCTTTATTGAAAGGGATTTTATCCCAACACTAAGCAAAGCAGAGTCTAAGATATTCCCAGGCATACAGTCATAGATAAAGGAAGTTAGAACCCCTTCCCTTATTTAGATGTGGATTTAATCAAACAAAGAACCAACATGTTAATTCTCCCTTCCCCTTCTCTGGGAACATATCTTAGAGTTCCCAGGAATGTCTTCCAGAACTGGAATTTTTATGGTCTCTTCTCATCTTGTTATCTCTTCAAGAGGTGGCAAGTTTCTAGACATCTGGCTCCACTCCTCCAGTTGTATATCATATGCAAGTTATAGAGAATCAATATAGGATTTAATATATTCAGGTTACATTAAAAAGGATTACTTGTACCAACTCCCCCCCCCTTCTTCTTCCATTGAAGAATGGCAGATACAGGGATCTGACAGATACGAAAATCAATCCAGTTTCAACAAAACTCACAGTTCACGAGCAAATCAGCACCAGTTTTATAAGAACCTGGAAAGGGAAGACGGTGTAATAACAAATGAAAAGCCTGATAAAGAAAAAACAGATTGAGTCCTCAGTGAGAGTGCCCAAAATGGAAGATGTGAAAATAAAAAAGGAAATGGTTCAAAGGCAGTCAAGAAGAATAAAGAACTGGAGTGCACCTGGACCAGATGAGGTGCATGGCTTTTGGCTGAAGGCACTAACGAGCTTACATGAAAGGTTGTCCAAATGAACCTAATTATAGAAATGCCTGAAAATGATGAATGGCTAATTCAGAAAGAAAAAGAAAAAGGAAATGATCCAGGAAATTACCGACCAATTACCGGCTTTCCAACAAGCTATAAGCTTCTTACTGGAATAATTGCAAATCAAATTTATGGATACTTGAAAAGGAAAGATCTGCTCTCAGTGGAACAGAAAGGGTGTTGCAAAAACTCAAGAGGAACAAAAGACCAGCTGCTGATTGACAAGCTAATTCTGAAGAATTCAAAGAAAAGCCGAACCAACCTGTTCATGGCTTGGATAGACTACAAGAAAGAGTTTGATTCAGTCCCCCACGTCTGGATTAAGAAATACCTAGAAATCTTTGGCATCAGCAGCAACATTCAAAAATTCATGGAAATTTCAATGAACCTCTGGAAAACGAAGCCTATGGCTAATGGAGAAGAACTGGGTGAAGTTGAAATTAAACGAGGCATCTTCCAGGGTGATTCCCTTTCACCCCTACTATTTATTCTGTCAATGCTACCACTGACAACCATTTTAAAGAAGGTGGATACGAACTTGCAAAGAAAGGATTGAAAATTTCGCATTTGTTGTACATGGATGATTTGAAGCTGTTTGGTAAAACAAAAAGTGAACTGAATTCACTAATTGAAAGCACAAAAGAATTTAGCCAGGAGATCGGCATGTACTTTGGAATTGACAAATGTGCAACAATGGCAATCCAAGCAGGCAAGGTCATAGAAGATGATGGAATAGAACTTGAAAATGAAGAAATGAAAATGAAAGAAATGAAAAAGAAATGAGGTAATGAAACCAAAAGAAAACTACAAGTACTTAGGGATTTTAGAAGCCTCTAATTTAATGCATAATAAAGTCAAGGAATCAACTTCAGCCAAGTACATTAGAAGAATTTGCAAGATTTTAAAGTCCAAATTGAGTGGTGGAAACATCATAAAAGCAATAAATACCTGGGCTATACCTGTGATTCGATACTCTGCAGGAATAATTGACTGGACCCAGATGGAGCTGGACAATTTGGACAGAAAAACAAGGAAGCTATGAATCACGCGTTGCACCCTAAAAGTGATGTTGATCGATTATACTGTATTTACCAAGAGCAGAGGGTGGTCGAGGTCTCCTACAAGTAAAGCAGACTGTAGAAGAAGAAAGACATGGCTGGAATGACTACATCCAGAAAAGTGAAGAGCCAATGATTAAGGAAGTACACAAAGGAGGCCTTTTGAAGACAACCAAGTCAAAAGCTGAATACAAAAAAGGAGTAATTGAGAAGCGAACTGAAAATTGGAAAAGCAAAGCTATGCATGGCCAATACTTGAAAAGTATTGAAGGCAAAGCTGACCAAAAGCTTACTAGGAACTGGTTAAAATCAGGAATGCTGAAAAAAGAAACTGAAGGCTTTATTTTGGCTGCTCAAGAAAAAAGCCTTAGCCACAAATTACATGAAGGCAAAAGATTCAATTTGTCACCACCGACAGCAAATGCTGCCTCTGTAATGAGAAAGATGAAACAGTTGACCATTTAATCAGTGGGTGCAGCAAAATTTCACAAACTGAACCATAACCACCATAACTGAGTTGCTAAAACCATTCACTGGAAACTGTGTCAAAAGTTTGGATTTGAGTATAGCACAGGTGTCAAACTCAAGGCCCGCAGGCCAAATGTGGCCCGCCACGTCATTTTATGTGGCCCGCGAGAGCTACAAAGTTCCGATTGTCTTTAAATAAAGCAAAAGAGAGCATTGACCACAAACTACATTTCCCAGAATGCATACCAATTATGTTACCAGCGAATTGTCGACATCCCGCCACTAGGTTGCAGTGTATCCGCATCAATGTTATTTTCTGCAAGTTGAATTATGTGGAATTACAAATGATCCTAAAATGTCCAGGAAGAGGAAAGTTGATGCAGATGGAAGGATGTTTCAAGAAAGATGGGAAGGTGAATACATGTTTGTGCTTCAAGGAGAGAAACCGGTATGTCTATTATGTTACAAGGCATTATTGGTTGTCAAAGAGTACAATCTACGTTGGCATTTTGAAACCAAACACGGAGCTAAGTATGCCAAAGTTAGCCTTTCAGAAAAACGACAGATTGTCGAAAAATTAAAAAGCAAACTACAATTGCAGCAGAATGTGTTCACTAAAGCCACAACCAAAAACACTGTGGCAGTGAAAGCTAGCTTCATCGTTGCAGAAGAAATCGCCCGAGCTTCAAAGTGTTTTTCAGAGGGCGTGTTGTTGAAACAGTGCATGCTGAAGGTCTGTGAACAGGTGTGCCCCGACCAGATACAGACTTTTAAAAATGTCACTTTATCAAGGAACACCATTGTGGACCGAGTTACAGAACTAGCAGGAAACCTGTCGACGCAGCTGGCCCAAGAGACACATAGCTACATAGCTTTTTCATTAGCTCTTGATGAAAGCACAGACAACACGGATACAGCGCATCTATCCATTTTTATTTGAGGCATGAAGTCGGACCTGTCACTGAGGAGCTGTTGGATGTAGCTGCCATGCATGGGACCACAACGGGACAGGACATTTTTGATATGGTGGAGAAGTCCATGAGTAAAAATGCATTGCCTTGGGAAAAGTTGGTGGGATTATCTACAGACGTTGCACCCGCAATGTGTGGAGGAAAAGTGGGCTTGGTTGGACTAATAAAAGACAAAATGCTAAAAAGTAATTGTCAGATGCCTCTGGTAACATATCATTGCATCATTCATCAAGAAACGTTGTGTGGGAAGGTGCTGGGGATGGATCATGTAGTGACCACAGTCATGAAAACTGTGAACTTCATTCAAGCGCGTGGCCTGAATCACCGTCAGTTCCAACTGTTCTTGCAGGAGATGGGCTCAGAGTATGGAGACGTGCTGTACCATACAGAAGTACGGTGGCTGAGTAGGAGTAAAGTCCTCAAACGATTTTTTGAACTTAGGGAAGATATTGCTCTTTTCATGCTAAGTAAAGGAAAATTCATGTCTGAACTGTCAGATCCCAACTGGCTGTGTGACTTTGCTGTTATGTGACATAACCGAGCATCTTGCCCAACTGAATCAGAAGCTGCAGGGACGTAGACAAGTCATTACGCAGATGTCCGACATGATCACGGCTTTCCAGTGTAAACTTGATCTGTGGATGTGCCAAGTCAAACAGGACAATCTTGCTCATTCCTATTTGTCAAAGCATTTCAGCCTCATTTCCTGGTGTTTTTTTATGTGCTCAGTTGGCTACCAAAGTGAGCCGATTAATAAATGAGTTTGATCGGCGCTTCTCTGACTTTAAGGCGCAACACTCAGACTTTGCCATCTTTGCCGATCCTTTCACCATCGACGTCTGCACTGCACCCCAGCACCTTCAGATGGAGTTAATCGAGCTTCAAAGTAATCGTAGCCTGAAAGCAAAGTTCAAGGATGTTGCAATCCAGGACTTTTACTGTAAAATACCCCCTGGTTCAATGCCACAGCTTCAACGTCATGCAGCCCGTATTCTGTCTATGTTTGGGAGCACCTATCTGTGCGAACAGATGTTTTCAATAATGAATCTAAACAAAAACAAGCATAGATCACGTATCACTGATGAGAACCTCCACGCTGTTCTATGGATTGCTTCAGCACAAGACCTAAAACCAGACATTGACACACTGGCTATGGAAAAATGGTGTCAAATATCCAGCCAGAAAATGCATAAGTAAGCATTTTTAAAAACCTAATTAATATATAATAAAATGTATTTCAATCAAGAAGAATAGTTAAACTGTGCAATTTAATGATTGTGCTGACATTTTGTTATTTTTAGAACATGATCAATGGATTATGATGGAGGAGAGGGGATCCACTCTGTGTGTTCCAGGACAGTCAGCATCTTCTCATGAACTTCACCTAAAAACTTGAGACAATATAGTTGTGAATTGAGACAACCCTGATTTTGTTATTTTGAGTTATTTACAAATATAACTTTATATGTGTAGTAATGCATTTAGTGTTTATAGGTTTATATGTTTATGCAGACAAATCTGCAAGGCTATAGGCAGCCATTTGTTTTTGTGAAATGCTACATCTGTCACATATGTTCTTAACACCTCACAATTGTTGGTTGTACTTATTCTGTTATTCTGCCCCTCCTAGCTGTGACAAAAAGGATTTGAACAAAGTTATTATCATAACTGATGTTGTATGATGTTTTTCTATTATTATTCACTTGGATAGATTGATCATTGATTGATGGAGTAATGTGGGTTTAACTTGACAAAGTAAATTTTTTATGTCATATTAACAGAGCTACTAGCAACCTTTTTTTTTACATTTATGCAAATGCATGTGTAATATTTGTGATTTGAATAAATAATAAATTCAGAGCTAATTAACATTTAGGAGTAGTTACATTTGATTACATTTATACTATCATAGAGTTACATGTGGCCCTTTGAGGGCAACTATTACGCTGACATGGCCCTCGGTGAAAATGAGTTTGACACCCCTGGAGTATAGTAACAACTACTGGGAACATCAAGTTGAGAAGCTTCTGGAGAATGAAAAAGTCAAGATCTTATGGGACTTCAGAATTCAGACTGACAGGCACTTAGCCCACAACATACCTGACATAACAATAGTTGAAAAGAAAAAGGGTTGGTTCATTGACATTGCAATACCTGGTGATGCACAAATTGAAGACAAGCAGCAAGAAAAAAATCACAAAGTACTGGGATTTACAAATGGAAGTTGAGCGACTTTGGAAAAAGAAATCGTGTGTTATCCCAATTGTAATTGGAGCCCTTGGAGCAATACCGAAAGGGCTACCTCGCTATTTGGAAATTCTGAATTTATCAGACTTGAATAACCTGATTCTACAAAAAACCACCCTACTTGGAACAGCTTATATCTTCCGACGCTACCTTAACAGTTCCTAGGTCTTTGGTTAGAACTCGAGCTGTTGAGCTACCAACCAGCCCCAAAGGTTGTGAATCTCACTAAAGATTAACCACAACAATAATAATAATAATAATAATAAATAGCAATAATTCCTTCTCCTTCAGGCATTTTTCTCTGGAGTCCTTTCAATCTTCTTTCATTCTTGTTTCACATTTTCTTTATCAGAGAAAATGTTTTGGATGTATATTTAGGATTTCTTTTGTTCCAACAAATGACAGCAAATAGCAACTGAGGTCTATTTCAGGAACTAAGCTACAAGGCCTATCTTGGACCACCTGGAACCTTAACATTGCAGGTTGGAAAAAAAATAATGTTATAAAAAATGTCATAATTACTGATTGGCTGAGAAGAACCAAATGGAGGAAGTTGTAAGAAGTGAAGCTCAGATCCAGGATTTTAATCAGAGATCTCTTCAGGGGATCAAAACAATATCCACATGTCATGATCCAAACCCTTCATCTCTTGCCTGCATCGTATTTAAAGAAAGACGGCTTGACATATGGGATTAGCCAATCAGAAATATTATTTGGCAATGATTATGATTCCTTTTCGAGTAACAATATGAAGTTGTTCTTTGTCACGGCCACTTTGCAGGTTCAGCTGTCACTACCTTTTTCACATTCCACTCATTTAGTTTCTCTCCTGAATGGAACATCTCTAGGATGTAAAATGATAGGCCTTATTAAAACAGGGTTTTTTTAAATCCGTTCCTAGGTATACTTTTTATACCAAATGGATATGGTCTTTCCACACATTTGGACATTTAAGTCCATGTAGCACATTTAAGTCCATGTAGCACATAAACGTATTTATGTATCTTCTCCTGTATTTTTTTTAAGGGAAAAAAAAGGTTGGTCCTGGTAATTCCATTTACTCCAGACATTCTTCCCACCACACGACATCTTATGAGAAATAAGTGCAACACTCTTTTAATTTATTTCCACACTTCGGGTGTTTTTATGGTTCTGCCATGTGGATTCCTTTAAGTCTGACAAGGCTACTGAACTTTACAGTCACCATATTTCTATTTTTCCCTTTATAAGATGAAAATACTTGGGTGATGAAAACTCCCAAATTACGGTTTCTCTCTTGTGTGGATTCTTTTATGTTTCATAAGGTGACTATTTCGACTAAAACTCTTTCCACAATCTGTGCACTTACAGGGTTTCTCTCCCGTGTGAATTTTTTTATGTCTCGTGAGGTGACTTTTGTGGCTGAAGCTCTTTCCACATTCTGTGCATTTGTACGGTTTCTCTCCCGTGTGAATTATTTTATGTATGATAAGGTTACTATTCTGACGGAAGTTCTTGCCGCACTCTGTGCATTCGTACGGTTTTTCTCCTGTGTGGATCCTTTTATGGCAAATGAAGACGCTGTTCTGACGGAAGCTCTTCCCACACTCCGTGCATTTATACGGTTTCTCCCCGGTGTGGATTCTCATATGCATCATAAGGTTTGCACTTGCACTGAACTTCTTTCCACACTTCAAGCAGGTATATGGTTTCTCTCCAGTATGGATTCTTTGATGGTACCTAAGGCCATTGTTATATGAAAAGCTCTTGCCACACTCTGTGCATTTGTACGGTTTCTCTCCTGTATGCATCCTTTTATGATAGGCAAGATGGCTACTCCTAGTGAATTGCTTTCCGCATTCCAGGCATTTATATGGTTTCTCCCCTGTGTGGATCCTTTTATGGCAAATAAAATAACTGCTGCAATTGAAACTCTTTCCACATTCCAAACACTTGTAAGGTTTTTCCCCGGTGTGCATTCTTCTGTGATATGTAAGATGTAAGGCAGTGGTAAAGCTCTTTCCACACTCCAGGCACTGATAGGGTTTCTCCCCTGTATGAATCCTTCTGTGTTTGACAAGATGACTGTTCTGACTGAAACTCTTTCCACACTCCAGGCATTTGTATGGTTTCTCCCCTGTGTGGATCTTTTTGTGGCGAATAAAATAACGGCTGCAATTGAAACTCTTTCCACATTCCAAACACTTAAACGATTTCTCTCCTGTGTGCATTTTCCGATGATATGTAAGATCCGAGCGTACACTGAATCTCTTTCCACAGTCCAGGCATTGATATGGTTTTTCCCCTGTATGAATTCTTTTATGTTTCAAAAGGCTACTGTTCTGACTGAAGTTCTTTCCACACTCAGTGCATTTGTATGGTTTTTCTCCGGTGTGGATCCTTTTATGGCAAACAAAGACACTGTTTTGACGGAAGCTCTTTCCGCATTCCATACATATGTATGGTTTCTCTCCCGTGTGGCTTCTTACGTGCATCACAAGGCTTGAACTCTCACTGAACTTCCTTCCACACTTCAGACACGTGTATGGCTTCTCCCCAGTATGAGTTCTTTTGTGTCTTGTTAGGTGACCACTCTGATTGAATCGTCTTCCACACACCAAGCATATATATGGTTTCTCCCCTGTGTGGATCCTTTCGTGTATGTTGAGTTTACATCTCTGTGTGAAGGTCTTTCCACAGACCAGGCACACATACGGTTTTTCCCCTGTGTGGCTCCTTTCATGGATAGTAAATTTACATCTCTGTGTAAAGGCCTTTCCGCACTGCAAACATTTATAGGGTTTTTCCTTTGGGGGAGTTTCTGAGGGTAAAATAAGCAACTGTTTCTTAGTGAAGCCCTCTTCGTACTCACACTGTTTTCCACCGTTATCGGAAATATGATGACTGCTCAAATTGAAACTTTCCTCACAATCTGCAGGTGCATATGGTGTGTCCTTGAGATACGACTGGTGATGTAAATTAATGGAAGAGGTATAATTGACACTCTTCCCATCGTTTTGATATTCGTGTTGTTCCTCTTCAGTCTGGTATTTACGGAAATCAACCTTCTTGTTGCCTCTCTCATCACATCCACTATATTTTCCTTTATCTTTTCGTTGTTGAACTAGCTGAGTTGTGAAGTCATGGAATGCATTATATTCAAAAGAAGGAGAACTCTTCCTTCCATTCATTATGCAGGTTTTCTTACTCCTTCGTGATGCCCCTTGATTACCAAGCATGCCTTCTTCAGACTTGATCATTTGCAATAGTGTTACCCTGGTCTCCTTATAATTATTTTGCTTCTGCCTGTAACCTGGTTTGAAAAAGAAAGGGGAAAAAAGTTAATCACTATATTCACAATAAGGAAAAAAAGCTGCACCTGTTATTTCTGTATATCTAAGATTTTACTGAATTTCTCTTTGTATGCCTGTAAGGAACCACATTTCTATTTTATTTTTAGTAATGCCTCTGCAACTGTTCCCTCTTAATTTTATGAGGTATTTGTTGTTGTTTTTTATGAAAAAAAATCTAATCTTTATCCAAAGACTGAATGATCAGAAGGGGCCATTAAGAATTAAATGGATGAAGGAATTGTGGACCTCTTCAATTGATGCCTTGACGTTTATTATTATATTTGGAAATGCCCTATGCTGTACAGATTGTCCACTGGACTCCGTTCTTCTAAAGCAAGGGACACTTTCAAGGGGATTGTAGAATTGCCTCGGCTTCAGCAGCCCCTGATCTATCTCCCTCCCATATCTGTGTTCTTTTGGTCACCCTGTAAAGCATGGCCAAGAGGAAGTCAATGCGGTATTCGACTACCATCATCCCCCGTGGACCTTCTTTCCTTTCCTCCTCTGTGCAATTATTATCTTCTTCTTCCCTGGCATCCATCATAGCTCCCTTCTGCTGGGATCCCTGCCACTGCCTGGCTTCAAGCAACAGAATCTACGTGCTCTACCACCGCTGGGCTCATCCACACCCCTCACCACCACCTACTGATATATATATATATATATATATATATATGATTGTCCCAAATATGTTTTTTCAAGAGGCAACTGGACTTTCCTTTTTTTCTTTGAAGATGTTTCTTTTCTCATCCAAGAAGCTTCTTCAGCTCTGACTGGTTGGTGGGGAATGGAAAGATTTATACTCCTTGCAGACAACTGTTGAAAGGACCGTTCCAAGAAGGCTCCACACCCATTTGCCCTAGTCAGGTGACCCTGAGGACACAGAAAAACCTACAGGTGGCTTCAACGACTCTAAAAGAATGCAAATGACCAGTGATTTGAATCCTTCCATTCCCCACCATCCTGGCAGAGCTGAAGAAGCTTCTTGGATGAGAAGAGAAACATCTTCAAAGAAAGAGACAAGAAAGTCCAGTTGCCTCCTGAAAAAGCATCTTTATGTTAGGCAGCAGTTGGTGTGACATTTGTCTAGTCCAGTGGCAACTGAATTTAAACTGATGCAGCTTCTTGAAATCTTCCCAGGTTTCCCAATAGCATCTTTTTAAAAAAGCTGCCGAAAAAACAATATTGGACTGAAGTACTCAGAGAAATAGCACTTTTTCTCAGCCCTACAGGGAATTTATACATGATTTACTCAGAGCCAAAGGACGGCCCTTTGACCAAACAGCTAGTATGAGAACTGCCATTGGTTATTAAAAATGGGTCGTTATGAGGAACAGAAGTCAGACAGATATAGGTCACATTCTTCCTGTGGTTATTCTAGCTAGGTGCTAGTATCTCCCAGAGTAAAAAAAAAAAAGATTTATTAAGAGTAGCCATGTTGGCGTTAGCGAGGTGGGCTGACACTAAAATACATCATTCATTTCCCCCTTGACTCTGATCTTCCTTCCACCCCTTGGATGTATATTCTCCAATGGGATACATCCATAAGCAAGAGTCATCAATTATGCTCTCCAGTAATATTCTTGCACGCCGACAACTTTGGGCAGCCAAGGTGATTATCTGAGGCATTTAAGGAATGCACTGCTTTCCCCCACTCCCTTTCTGCTGGCAACTAGAAAGACCAAAGGAGTATTTTTTTAGTTGACAAAGACTTTCCACAATTAACTGAGCCCAAAGCAAAACAGGTCCTTACCCAGAGCGGCCACATTCCTAAAATTCTCCAGCATGACTTCCTTGTGCAAGGCTCTCTGGCTGGGATTAAGCAGCGCCCACTCCTCCTCCGTGAAATATACAGCCACCTCCTCAAAGGACACCAAACCCTGGAATTCATTTTTTTTGGTAAAGTTTTTTTTTTTTTTTTAAACATAAATCAACATCATTTCATGGACAATGTAGGGTCTGAGTATCATTTGTTTTGGTACAAAAATAATATTGATACAGATGAAAATTATCACATTCCAGGAGGGTGAAAATGGCCTCAAACGGGCCGAAGATCAGCTGGGAGGCACATGCATGTGCAGTACAGGTAAGTTTGGCTGGGCTCTCGTCCCCGCACAAATGGCTCTGCGTGACACCTGTGTTCTATGCCTTCAAAGCTGGACCATTTTAGGGAAAATGCAAATCCACTTGGGATTCTCTTCCCTTCTGAGGAATAATCTGGATGGGGAAGCACCACTCTGGAGATGAAATGGAGGGAAACCAAAGCTTCTTCTATTGCTACAAAGTGCATTTGAGGCAGACAGGCAGTGGCCTGCAACCTTAAACACTCAAAGAGCCATCTGGACCCGTTTCCCATAGAAAATTGTTGTGACTGGAAGGATTGACCCTGCTGGGAGTTTTGACTCTGATGCCTCTGAAGATGGAAGGTTTGAGCCTGCTGTGAATGTGGAGTCTGAATTATCAGAGGACACAGATGTGAGCCAGGAGGATGAGAGACTGTCGGAGAGACAGTCCTCTCCAGAACCTTCGACTTCGTTCATGCCAGCAGCTGATCCACAAAATGAGCCAGAGGCTTCTAGCGAGGAGGAAACTGACGGATGTTGGCTTGACGCTAGAACTAGGAGAAGATTGAAATGTCAATCACAATCTGAAAGGAGGCGTCAAGCCAGACATTGATTAGAGAGACTGACACGCCCATCCAGGGGATTTAAGGAGGCGTGCTGACTCTCAATCTTTGCTTGGAGCAAAGTGCTTTGTGGATTCAAAAGGATACGTTTGAAGCAGCCGTTGTGATTTATGGACAATTCTGAACTGCCAGACAGATTCCGGGAAGACTGCCAAGGACTGGAAAAAAGTACAGTTAACTCTTTTGAGTCTGGTTTTGTTTTTGTTTGAATATTTTGAACTCTGGAACTTTGTATTCTCACCTGTGGGAGCCTCAAAACCTGGGTGGGCGTGGCCAACTCAACATCACTCCCACCCAGTCACATGACCCCTCCCTGGCCACGCCTCCCCGGGTTTTGTGGCTCGCGGTGTTTTCTGTGGGAAATGGGTCTCTTTCTCTCTCCCTCTCATTTCTGCTTTTTGTGTTTTACTTTCTCAGGCCAGGGAAGGAGTGACTGGGAGGGGAGAGCAGAGGGTTGCTGACACCCTGGCCAGTGAAAGGAAATTATCGCCCGAGAGGATCCTCCCAAGATTGATTCTCTCACCTGCTGCCTCTGCTCCTCAGCCTGGCTGAAGTGGAAGCCTTCGGCCAGGGCTACCGCCTGGGAGTAGCTCTCCATCCCGCACTCCCTCTGCCAGCCCGCCATCTCCGGGGGCAGTAAGGCCAAGAACTGCTCCACAATCACCCGGTCCACCACCTGAGCTCGGCTGCTCTTCTTGGGCTTCAGCCATCGATGGCAAAGCTGCTGCAGAAGGCTGCAAACTTCCCGGGATCCCGCGGACTCCAGGTAGCAAAAGCGGCGGAAACGCTCGACCTCTGAGCTGAGGGGCTCCTCAGGGAGGGTCTCCTGCCTGGCTCCGGGCCAGACCCCCCCTCTCTCCTCCGGCTCAGTGGCAGGAGGGCTTGGAACTCCTCTCCACTCTCTGCCTGACTTTGGCATGTCCATCTTGAGGGCTTCTTCCCATGGCGTCTATTCTGCTCCTCTCCTTCCTGGCCGCATGTAGCGAAGAGCCTCCAGACACTGAACCTCTTTCCTGTGGACAAGCCAGAGATAGTCAACCTGCAGAGAAAGAGTTTGCACCTGTCCTTCTAAAACACTGGAAGAACAATTTAAAGCAAGGGGTCTTCAAACTTGGCAAGTTTAAGACTTGTGGACTTCAACTCCTAGAATTCCTGAGCTAACAATGACTGGGAGTTGAAGTCTACAAGCCTTAAAGCTGTCAACTTGGAAGACCCTTGGTTTAAAGGAAAGGCTGAGCCAACAAGAAATCCATCCACCCATTCATCAGAATAGAAAGCCAGAAGGGACCTTAGAGGACATCTAGTCCAATCCCTTGCTCAAGCAGGAGACCCTTCCAGACAGGTGGCTGTCCAGTCTTTTCTTCCTCCAGCGATGGTGGCGCAGGCTACTTCTGGTGTAGGGCAGGGTCTTCAAACTTGACAGCTTTAAGATGTGTGGACTTCAACCCCCAGAATTCCTCCTCCAGTCATATTAGCTCAGGAATTCTGGGAGTTGGAAGTCCACAAGTCTTAAACTTGCCAAGTCGGAAGACCCTTGGCGTAGGGTCTCCTGCTTGGGCAGAGGCTTGGACTAGATGACCTACTACGAGGTCCCTTCCAACCCTGTTAATCTGCTGCCTGCCAGCATTTTGGCAGTTCCAATCTCCCCAGGTTCAAGGTCTACTCAGCCTTCCAAGGACCTTGGAGTACTCATCTCTAAGGATCTAAGTGCTACAGCCCAGTGTAACTACATAGCCAAAAAGGCATTAAGAGTTGTTAACCTAATCCTACATAGCTTTTTCTCTGGTAATATCACACTACTAACTAGAGCATACAAAACTTTTGCTAGACCAATACTTGAATACAGCTCATCAGTCTGGAACCCACATTACGCATCTGATATTAATACAGTTGAGAAATTCCAGAAATATTTCACAAGAAGAGTTCTCCACTCCTCTACTCATTGCAAAATACCTTATGCCACCAAGCTCGAAATTCTAGACCTAGAAAACCTAGATCTACACCGCCTTCGGTCTGATCTAAGTATAGTACATACAATCACACATTGCAATGTCCTACCTGTCAATGAATATGTCAGCTTCAATCGTAACAATACAAGAGCACACAATAGATACAAACTCAAGGTTAATCGCACCAAACTTGACTGCAGGAAATACGACTTCAGCAACAGAGTGGTCAATGTCTGGAATACTCTACCTGACTCTGGTTTCTTCCCCAAATCCCAAAAACTTTAACCTTAGACTGTCTACTATTGACCTCACCCCTTTCCTAAGAGGTCTGTAGGGGGCGTGCATAAGCGCACCAATGTGCCTAACATTTTATTTTTTATTTTATTTGGTTTGTCAATTGCTTACAAGATAATAGGTATAAGTAAAAACATAGTTATGAATACATGGATTAATATAAGAAAAATAAAAGAAACAATAGGACAGGGACGGTAGGCACGTTGGTGCGCTTATGTGCCAACAACAAGTGATGCTTATGCATCACTGTCCTACTGTTTCTTTTTATTTTTCTTATATGTATCCATTTCATGTATTCATAACTATGTTTATCCTTATACCTGTTATAATCGCTTGACAAAATAAAATAAAATAAATAAATAAATAAGTCTAATAAAGGAGGCTGTGAGTTCGATCCTTGGTAGAGGCTTATATTTGGAATAGACTCTCCTGCTTGAGCAGGGGGTTGGACTAGATGACCTTCAAGGTCCCTTCCAACTCTGTTATTCTATGAAATCGATGCTATTATAGCCTACATTGCTAAGCCGCCCTCCCCCCGCCCCCCGGACCATGATAAACCCAAATGCAACCCAAGGCAACGCGTCGCATCCCCTTTGGCTCCTCGGTCCTCTTACAGAGGTCAATCCTATCGGCTGACCCGCTTTTAAAGCGCCCCCCGAGATCGCGGCATCCGCGGGTGGGTGGGTGGGGGGTCTCCGTGGGAAAGAAAGAGCGGCGTGGCTGAACCGGCCAAGGGAGTATGGGTGGGTGGGGGGCTTCCCACCCACCCTTTTTGGAGACGCCGCCGCACCCCGCTGGGGAAGGAAGGCAGCCTTTCGGACACGCGGGTTCGCGCTTCCCCACGGTCCAAGTCGCTCCCGGCTCTTCTGTTTAAGGAACAAATCCCCGCCCTCGCCGCCTCAGGGACTGAGGGGAGTGTGTGGGGGGGGGGCGGGGGGAGAGTGAGAGGAAGGTCTCGGAATGCGGGGCGAGAGAGCGCTTCTTCCTAGAGAGGCGAGACTCCGGCAGCCTCCCGCTCTCCCCACTCCCTTTTTTTTTTTTTTTTTTTCTATGGCGGCCGTCTACCCACTCGCCTTCCGCCTCTTTCCAGCAGTAGCCAATCGCTCTTCGCAAAGCTCTCCGGCGCATGCTCCGTCCCTCTCCTAAGGCAAGGAACACCTACGACGCATTGGCAGAGGACTCTGAACTTGGCAAGTTTAAGGCTTGTGGACTTCAATTCCCAGAATTCTCCAGCCAGCGGAGCTGGCTGGAGAATTCTGGGAGTTGAAGTTCACAAGTCAGTTTGGGAACCCTCCTGCGTTGCAGAATCATCGGGTGGATTGGCGCTGTGGTTTCCAGGCGGGGTGGAAGGAGAGGATCCCAGTCGAGGGTCGTTCGGTGTTCATCAACAGAGCTGAAAGGGATCTGGGAGGTCATCTAGTCCAACGCCCCCCCTTGCTCACGCAGGACACACACACACACAGTACCATTTCTGACAACTTAATTACACACTATACCATTTCTGACAATAACTTAATTGAGGCTTCCTTCTGGAAGAAGAAAGATGCAAAACGTCCTGCCTCCTCCTCGTCACCCACTACTGATTCACAGCCTTCTCTTCGCAACCCTCCCCCAAGAAAACAGTAACACAATAACGGAGTTGGAAGGGTCCTTGGAGGGCATCTAGTCCAACCCCTCTGCTCAAGCAGGAGACCCTGTGGCAATTCTGTGCAGCCTCTTCTAAAAACCTCCAGTGGGGACAATAAACCGGTGGATCAGCTTGGCTTCAGAAGTTGTGGGTGCTTCATGGGGGGTGGGGGTTAAGAAGAGACTAGACAGCCACTTGTCTGAAATGGTATAAAGTCTCTTGCTTGAGCAAGGGGTTAGACTAGAAGACCTCCAAGGTCCCTTCCACTCTATTCCAATTCTGATTGGAGTTAAAAAGTGGAATGTTTATTGGAATGGGATAGTCTGCTATTTGGGGCGATTGTCTCTGGAATGACTGGCATTTAGAATGGACTGTATATTGGAGCTTGTCTTAATTAAAGAAGAAATGGTCATTTATTTAGATATTTATATCCCAGCTTTATTACATTTGCAAATAACTCAAGGTGATGAACATATCCAAGATAACTTCTTCCTCCTATTTCCCCATAACCACCAACCTGTGAGGTGAGCTGGGCTGAGATTCACTGGCCCAGTCACCCAGCTAGCTGGCTTTCATGGCTAAGGCAGAAACTGAATTCATCTTCTCCTGTTTTCTAGCCTGTTGACTTAATCACTTGACCAAACTGGCTCTTTTACTTATAGTACACTTTAAGCCTGGTTTCTCCTACAAAAGGCTCCATACCCATTTGCACCATTCAGGTGAAGCGAAGGACAGAGATAAACCTCCAAGTGAACCTCAACAACTCTCTAAAATAAGTGTCAAACTCGCATCATCGAGGCATTGTCACATGATGCATCATGACTTTTCCCCCTTCGCTAAACCGAGCATGGGTGTGACCAGAGTTTGATAGCCCTACTCTGAAAGAATGCAAATGACCAGCTGGCTGCAAGGAATATAAATCCTTCCATTCCCCACCATCCAGTCAGAGCTGAAGAATCAGAAATGAAAACATTTTCAAAGAAAAACAAAGGAAGTCCAGTTGCGTCTTGAAAAAAGAGGGACCTTTGGGACAACCGTGACATGGATGACTGAGAATCTCCATAATCGTTCAATCATTTCACATTCTAGCTTCCTATCTTTAAATGTCTTTGAATAATGAGGAAAACACAACACTAATTTGAAGCAACTGATCTCTATCTAGAGATACAAATGGAAAAGGGGGGGGGGGGAACCCTCAACTATTTTATTCTGAAATTAAAGGAGAAGCAATTATGCAACTTTTTACAAAGTTGCATAATATGTGGATTCTTGGAGAGAAGATGCAATCCTGCTTTTTTTATTATGAGGTTGGTGTGTTAACAGAGGTAGTTATTGTGCGTTTAACAGTTTTACCGCTATCATAATAATTTGTAAATTAAACCCGATTCTGCCATGTTTATTCTGCACTGCAGGATAAACCTTTCCTTTCTTCTATGGGAACTGCATTAGATGCTTTGACAGATATTAAATCCTTCTTGCTTTTCCCCCCCCCCAAGGCTAAACATTTGCACCAGCCTCAGTTTATTTGCATGGGACTTAACCTGATCAATCATATAATCCTTGTCAGCCTCTGATACAACAGTCCCAGATTATATCAAGAAAAATATTCAAAATTGGTCTAACAATATGGAGAGGGGCTCATGATCTATTGGTGAAGACTTAGGCAAAAAAAAAAAAAAAAAAACCTACAAACCCTCTCCATGTTTCACTCTTTTATGCAGTTTTTCTCCTAAGTGGAACTGGTATTTATTATGACACATCCTTTGAAAATAGTTGCTTTGCTCCATTTCTTGCTGTACCATGTCCTGTATGGATCAGTTAGTTCTGCCTACAGTTTGCAGGTTTAGCATCCATGAAATTCATCCAACTTCACACATACTCATAGACTTTCCCACTTTCCTGTGGGAAATAAGGACAGTGCCACATTTTCACACCATTTTTATGGTTCTCCAATGTGGATTCATTTCGATCTAATGAGATGACCTTTCGAACTGAATGTTATGGCAAAGTCAAGTTATTTCTGGTGGGTTTTCCCTTGTGATGGAAGCTCTCAAGCTACGGTTTCTCTCTTCTGTGGATTCTTTTATGTTGTGAAAGGTGATTTTTTTGACTGAAGCTCTTTCTGCATTCTGCGCATTTGAATGGTTTCTCCCCAGTGTGAATCCTTCTATGGCAAATAAAATGACTGCTGTATTTGAAACTCTTTCCACACTCCAAACACTTATACGGTCTCTCCCCCGTGTGAATCCTCCTATGACAGTTCAGATCTGAGCGAACACTGAAGTTCTTTCCACACTCCAAACACTTATAGGGTTTCTCACTCATGTGCATCCTTTTATGTTTCATAAGGTGACCGTTTCGCCTGAAGTTCTTCCCACACTCCAGGCATTTGTAGGGTTTTTCTCCTGTGTGGATCCTTCGATGGTAAATATAGGTGGTTCTCTGACGGAAACATCTTCCACACTCGGTACATTTGTATGGTTTCTCCCCCGTGTGAATTCTCACATGTATCACAAGGCTAGAACTTCCACTGAAGTTCCTTCCACACTTTAGACATGTATACGGTTTCTCCCCGGTGTGGGTTCTTTTGTGTCTTGTGAGGTGACCACTCTGACTGAATCTCCTTCCACACACCAGGCAGGTGTACGGTTTCTGCCCTGTGTGCTTCCTTTTGTGAGCCGTGAGGCGACTTCTCCTACTGAATTGCTTTCCGCACTCCAGGCATTTATACGGTCTCTCCCCTGTATGAATCCTGTTATGATACATAAGATCCGAGGATCCACTGAAACTCTTTCCACAGACCAGGCATTGATACGGTTTCTCCCCGGTGTGGGTCCTTTTATGTTGCATCAGGCTAAAGTTACGCCCGAAGCTCTTCCCGCATTCCAGGCACTCGTAGGGTTTTTCTCCTGTGTGGATCCTTTTATGATAAATAAAGGTCGTTTTCCGACTGAAGCTCTTATCGCACTCTGTACATTTATACGGTCTCTCTCCCGTGTGGCTCCTTACATGTTTGATAAGGTTTGAACTTCCACTGAACTTCCTTCCGCAGTGAAGACACGTATATGGTTTCTCCCCAGTGTGGGTTCGTCCATGTCTGGTGAGGTGACCAGTCTGACTGAATCTTTTCCCACACACCTGACACGTATATGGCTTCTCCCCCGTGTGCGTCCGTTCATGGACAGTAAGTTTACATCTATGAGTAAAGGTCTTGCCACACTCCGGACATTTATATTGTTTTTCCAATGGGGGATTTTCTGGGGGTAAAATAAGCAACTGTTTCTTGGTGAAAGCCTTTCCACACTCATATGGGTTATCCTCTCCATCCAATATAAGATGACTGTTCAATGTGAATTTTTCCACACAATTTATAAGTGCATACGGTGTCTCTTGGATGAATGATGGGTGATGTAAAAGAAGAGAAGAGCTAAGACTGATACTTTGCACATACTCTTGACGTTCATATTGTTTCTCTTCAATCTGGTTTGTACAATATTTACTAAAAACAAATTTCGATCTCTCTTTCTTGTCATCCCCAAAATATTTTTCACTTCCTACTTGTTGCTGAAGTTGCTGAGCTGGGAGGATTTCATTGTGATTTGAAGGAGAAGATTTCTTCCTTCCATTCTTTAGGCAGCTTTTCGTACTCTTTTGAAGTAGCCTCTGAATTCCAAGCATCCTTTCTTCAGACTGGAATAGCGTAAAGTTGAGCTCCTGGTAATTCTCATACTCTTGCCCATAACCTGATTTGACAACAATAGAAAAAACAATTAATCATTATGTTCATTACAGAAAAATGCAGCAAC